>BLBF01000054.1:13823147-13839027 GCA_015471245.1 Laticauda colubrina | reverse complement strand
ATGATGATGATGATGATGATGATGATGATGATGATGATGATGATGATGTAACAACAACAATGGAAGAAAGCAATAGTAACAAATTTATCCGAATAGCTGTTTATTTTAAGCAGATGTCAGTTGTCACTAATGAGGTTATTAGGAAACATCAATACTTTTTATTTCTGCAAAAAAATGAAACAATATCTTCATTTCTTCTTCTTTCCCCTGCCCTCTCCTTAGCTGGGCTCTGAGTGGACTGCTCCAGGAGAATTCACAAAATTTAGCTCTCAAGTCTCGAAGCCAATCCGGTAGGTGCTTCCGCCATATCCTTCCATTTTTCATTTTGACTGATAGACTGATCCTAAAAATTAAAGGAAAAATATTCACTACTTTTGAAACTGACAAAGGGGAGCTGCCAAGTCATGAAGTGGAAGAATGGCTTTTCATTTTTCTTCAGGCTGGTTTGTTTTTGCTTTAATTCTCTCCACTAAAATCTGTGGAAGTGGAGGTTACTGTAGCCTCAAGAGTGCATAATCCATGGGCTCAATCTGAAAGCACTTCATGGAGGTAAGTTGAATTTTTGAATTGATAAGTCCAAGGCCTAGAATCTTGTTCTCTTTCTTCATCCACCCTCAGGAGAATCTTGTTCTCTTTCTTCATCCACCCTCCTGAATTTCCCAATTTTCTCACAGTCCCCTACTCAGGCTACTGGGCATTGACTCTTTCCAACAAGTCCTACAAAGAGCACATTGAAGAAATACTTCATATTTCAGTATACTTATGTCAGAGTCTGTGTAATCTGCTCCCATTCAACTTCAGTATTGAATTAGATCCATGAGATGGACAGAACTGGCCAGTTGAAGCCCTTGTCCCAAAAGAGTTGCTCTGAACTTTTTGCCTGACCAAGTAGAATAATGACCTCCACATTGGAGATGTGGTCAAAGTGGGGGGTTGCTTTTTTCAAAGAGCTTACAAATTCACAAATATCAGGTGGTCATATACCATGTAATTCCACATTTAGAAGTAACATGTTGGGTATTAAGGAGAGTTGACTTTTAGAAGAAACAGGATGCTGAATAACAGCTATGAAAATATATTGAGGCAAGTAGAGAATCTGCAGCAAAGCAGGATGAGTTATGCTTCCCTTACATACCTGTGTTGTGACCCAACTGTGGAGCAGGGCTTGCTCAGTAATAGCATTGGGATTACTTAATGATACAAAATCACACATCTTTCTCCTTCTTTATCAGTTAACCAGCCTAGTGAGTTCTTTTTTGCTAGTAATTGCCAGCTGAAAGCAGACTAGTAACTGACCTGATTTCTGTTGTTTGTTTTGCTAACAGCAAACAACTAAAATGCCATTTTATGTTGTTATTATGGTCACACAATTAGCCAGATGTTTTGGCATTTTTGATAATGTTTAAATGGTGGTGATGTTTAAGTGGTGCTCCAGATGTTTTAGGATCACACCCAAGATGCCTGTCAGTATTGGTACTATCTTTGCTTTATTTTGCTATCGTCATTCTATTTGCAGGTCTTGTTATTTTGTGATTTATTATTATTTAATTTTCTAAAAATTGAGTTATGTCAGTTGACTTCACTGGCTGTAGATGGTTAACTTTAGACCCAACTTTCTTGACCCAAGGCCAGTTTTAATCCAAGTTCACAAAGCAATTTGCTACGTTCTCATAACATTGTAGTTCCAATCAAATAAACCACACCACAACTTGACATGATGGTCTTGCTTACATAGTGTGCTAAGACTGTACTTAAACTTCAACAAACATTGAACTGTAAACTGCCCATCCTCATTTTAGGCTCTGCAAACCCAGGTTGTCTCTTTCAAAGCTGCTTAAAATGGCAATTAAACTTATTTTTCCATTAGCCTTCTTCCTTTTCTTATTGACTATCTGTTCTGTATCTTCTCTTTTTCCTTTACTGTCTTCTCTTCTCTCCCTAGTTTACACTAAGGCCAGTCATTTTGAAGCTAAGCCACTTTCTGTCAAATCAGAAGTCTGACAGCTTCATTCCCATTGTTTTTATTCTTCTTTCAGTGAAGCTGGCAACTCTGTTATGGCCACGTCTTCTTTTGCTCCATCAGTTCATTGTCAAAGCTGCACCTCTCTTGGCATTTTGCTGAAGAGGTGTTTCCCTTTTACACAAAATTGTTTTCTCTTGTTTTGTATCCTGTCAACAGAAAAACACAGGCCATTTAAGTAAGTGGGAGTTCTTCGAAGGTATCTGTTCTGATTCATACAGGATTTTCAGTATTGGAGCTGCAGAATCTCTTGGAAATGACTATTTTTCTCTATTTCAATACAGTGCATCCTGTAAGGAAATCTGTAACTGCCCAAGGCAGCCTTTTCTACTATAAAGCAGCTGTTACCTTTAGGAAGTTGTCCTGATGTTTAATCAACATCTTTTTGGAATCTTCAGTCTCATTAGTTCTAGTTCTCTTTCTGGATACAGAACTTCTCTTCTGGTTCTTCTCATGGCAGAGTTACCATGTTTCCTGTCAATACATAATTTTCACATACAGTAAAATGGCTGCAGTTGTAACCCAGTGTGATGCAGAGACTAGGGCCAGGAAAATGTAGATTCAAATTGATCCCCAGCCATGGGAATTCACTACTGTCTTTGGGTCAGTCACTTTTCTTTCACTCCATTGTATCTCACAAGTTGCTTGGAGGGGGAGAAGGTAAAATGGGGGGTTAGTTCTTTATTTTGTTTTTTGCAGGGAGGGTCCTCCTAAACTGTACACTGTCCATTCATGATTTTGTGAGTTTATGCTCTTTTAACACATATAAACTCCTTTGTCCTTTCCATGCAGCAAGGGATTGTTTCGTACATAGTTGTAATGGGATAAAAGTAATGTTTAAATAGATTTCTGTGAAGGTTACAAGCTTCATTTTCCTGGAAGTCACAGCCTATGCACTAGTTTCATTTCTCTCTCAATCCCAATATATATATTTGTCTTTTTCTCTGTTTCTCTTTTTCTTTGTATAGCCTCTTTTTTCTCTTGTATAACCTATGCTGTTATCATCAGAGTGGAGGTGACGTGCAGGTCTTTCAGAGTTTCCTCGCTAGGGTCAAGACATTAACTCTTCCAAAGTTTTTAAAGGTTTTTAAATTTTTTTAAGTTTTAAAAATTTTAAGGGGCGTGCATAAGTGCACCATCGTGCCTACCATACCTGTCCTATTGTCCCCATTTATTCGTACCTCTTTCCTGTATTCTTACTCATGTTTGTACTTATACTTATTATCTTGTAAATGATTGACAAATTAACTAACAAACTAAATAAATAAAGTAATAAAGTAATAATGAAGATGTGTGCTGAATGCTTATTGCTTTTCTCTGTGGCTAGAGGAGAGTGATGAGGACAGTCATTCAAATGAAGGAACAGAATATGAATGGACAAACACATGCCTAAAGACTAGAGGTGCTGAGACAAAGCTGACTACTGGCATGATAGAAATTTTCCAGCAGCAATACCATCATGCTGGTACTTCAGTGAAATTTTAAAAATGTGAATCTTTCAGTGATCTAGCATGGATTCATGCAGGGAGGAATATTAAGATACAGCATGTACTTGTGTTATTTAACAATCAAAGCACTCAGCAGATCAAGAAACAAAGGCCAATATATATTTTTACCTCAACTTCTATGTTGGAGGCATAGTGAGACTGAGAGTAATTCACTATTTCAGCTCCAAAAATTATGGATTTAAAGTTCCCTGAACCGCTTGCCCCAAATTTCACCAGAAACAGAAAAGCTCTCTTGCTCTGGAATTTGGGTCACTCAAACCTTATTTATTTATTTATTTATTTTTGAATGAATTTGTTTTCCTGTTCCCATGTGTCCCATTCTTGAAAACATCCCAGTCCTGTATGTATTCTTGGGTGTTCTCAAATCCCATGAGAAACAGAAATAAAAAGAGCTTAACCCCAACCCATGAACTAATATATTTGCTCATGAATTTTCTTGGAAGAACTAAAAAATTTGTTAGATTTTCTCTGAATACTACAAAGCAAAGTCAGGAGCAAGTTTTCTTTTCTTTTTGTTTTTAATAAAGTTTTATTTGGGTTTTCACACATACAAAATACAAGTAAAACATCTTTTTTGAAAATAGCATGGTCCCAGGTTGAATTTCTTTATACAGACACAAAACTCAATTTCATGTTCCTTTTTGTATTCTATTCCATATCTTATACTATTTTACATTTTCTATATAGTTTTTCCCCTCTTTTGATTTTCTCAATTTTAATTTGATTAGCTCATCTCAATTCAAATCATTATATTTATAATTTTGTCTGTTCTGTTTCAATTTCATATTATCTTTTCTCATTAAACAAGTTTTCTCCTGTAGTTACTAATTGGAGTATGACACCCTTATATCTTTTAATTACACCCATTCAACTCTTATTTAAACTACCAATATATACCTTAAGGTTATGACCTTCAATATAATACATAACTTCCAATCGAATTCTGCTTGGTACATTCTTATAATACACACTGTATTCTTTAAAAAAAAAAGATTGTAAATATATGTAATTCTAAACCCTCATTCCGTTCCAGTTCAGTTCTATCATTAATAATCATTAAAATCTTAACATCTTTAACACTTCTTTTCAATTAAATATCATACTTCCTTAAAAACACATATAATCTCCATAACGAATGTTTCCCTTATTTCTCTTCACATATGTTTTATAAATCATTAAATATACCTTTTATTACATTTATTTATTGACAAGCATTCCACTGAATTACAATAGCTATTTTATCAGACATTTTAATCATATATTGTTTCATATTTTCTAAAATTATTTCTGCTAATATAACCATACTATCTTATGTACCTTTGCAGAATCTCTTTTTCCATTAAATTTTCACCCATTATCTCTAAATAGGCCCTGTTTCTCTGTATTTTGTTTCTGTCCTTTATGACTTTTTTTCCTCTCTTTCTTCCCTCTCATCTTCTCCCTCCCCTTTTTACCCCCTTGTCTCTTCTGTTGCTTTCTGATTTTATACTTATTTTTCACTGTTTTTTTTGGGGGGGGGGAGTTGTTTTTCCCAATCTTAAACTTTCCATTCTCTTTCCCCCCTTTCCTTTCCCCCCCCCCCATGTAAGATTACTTGTTCATTAAAGATGGCTTCTTCTTTGTCCCAATCTTTTTGTTCTGCAGGCATTTCTTGTTGTTTCTCATAATTCCAAATCTCCATTTCTAAAAACTGAAATACGAAGCCAAAAGAATCTCTCCCTTCTTGTACATCTTCTTTGTACTTTTTAAGTTCCATTTTCAGTTCTTCTAAAAGTGGAGCCATTTTAAACAGTTTTAAACAACCAGCCGATTGATTTTAGTCATTCAAAACAATAACCAAGAATCCAGAAATCTTCAGATAATCCAGATAGTCCTGAGTTATATCTTCTTATTTCTTTTTCTTCTGGGGTTTTTGTTGCTATATTTCATTTAGAATGTATCGTTTGGAAGTCTTGTTGAGATTTTGCTATAGGTTCTTTTTTAATTCCAGGCAGTCTCCTCCCTTCCAGATCCTGCCCTTTTATTATTCCTCTCTCCTTTCCTGTTTTCAAAAGCTTTTAATTATCCAGAATTCTTTATTATCCCTTTGACTTTTTATTTTCAGCATTAAATGCCTATTAATGTCAAAGTGGATTTTTTTCCAATTTCTTACTTAAGTCTCTTAGCTGTCAGGATAGGAAAAGGAGAAAAAAAAACACCAAATCTTTTCCCTTTTCTCTCTCCTTCGTAGCTTAAAAATCTTCTTAGGGAACAATGTTATTGTTTTTTAATAGTTTCAGTTCCAGGGTACCTTATTTTTTGCTTTTGCTGTTTGATTCGGTCAACCAAAACTTTCTCTTCTTATCTTCTTCCTGCACATTCTTTTCCAGTTGAGTCCTTCTTTGTGGTGGCCATTTCTGACCACCACTTCAACTGCCTTTGGGAAAGGGAGTAATGGCCAGCTGGGGAGGAGAGATGAGGCTCTCCTCAACCCTGTAGTCTCCCCCTCTTTTCACTACCTCTACGGGGTGGCTTAGCCCCAAAGCCAGCCGGCTCGGGGTGCTCCAGTGTGGCGAGCACGGATCAAAGCCTCGCAAAAACGAGGTTTCGGTCTGTCGCTGAAGAAGCTCAAACCGGAAGTCCAGGAGCAAGTTTTCAAAGGCGTTTTATAGCCTTTCCATCATTAATAGCAATAGCACTTACGTATATACCACTTCACAGTGCTTTACAGCTCTGTCTAAGCGGTTTATAGAGTCAGCATATTGCCCCCAACAGTCAGGGTTCTCATTTTACCAATCTCAGAAGCATAGAAGACTGAGTCAACCATGAGCCGATCAGGATCAAACTCCTGGCAATGGGCAAAGTTAACCTGCAATACTGCATTGTAACTACTGCACCACCACAACTCTTAATGATTAAATGATTCCTTATTTCTGTTCCTGGAAATGATTTGATACAATCCTTACTTGAGAGCTTGTTACATTTTGGTTCCGTGTTTTTCATTTTTCTGGAAACTGTTATTTTAAATGGAAGAGTCTAACTTTTGAACATTTGCCATTGTTTGACCAAGGGATAAACATGAGCTGTACAGCATTTCTCCTAGTCCTAGTGTTTTCAAACTGATGGGGAGAGAGTTGTTATTTGCTGCAGACTGCCTTGCAGATGATTAGCTTGGGACATTGCCCACATTGAGGGATACAATTCAATGCAGGTCATTCCAATTTTTAATAAAAAATCTGTATGAAAATTCTTCACCTCAGACCAAGGGCAGTTGGAAATTTACTTTCTAAACTTCATGAAAAGACCCAGAAGTCTCTCTGTTCTTCTTTTTTCTTAATGTTTAATACCCAACATGCTTACCACAGCATGGGGTTCTTTGAAAAGGAAAGCCTTTGTACCTACTTCTTCCTAGAATAGCTGTGATCATGTAAAGGAAAAAGGATAAGAACAAAGAATCTAAGCTTGATGTAAACAGAAAATCCAAAGATAACCTGGCAACAGAAACAGGCTATTTAGGGCAGTTTGAAAGAGAAAAAAATCAGAGATTAACAAAAAAAAATTTAAAAAGGTTTTCTATAGAGCGTTTCAGTCAAAAAGCAGTATAATGCACTGTATTCATAAAAGAAAGATGGCCCTGCATGTATGATTTAACAATGAGGAAGAATTATAAGCAATTGGAATGCATTCATAGAGAAGTCAATTCATCCATGGACCCTAAATGTTTCTCTAGAGTTCTCACTCTCAGTGAATCTCTTTCTCAAAAGTTATCTGCCTCCATTCAGTGAACATAAGATAATCCTCCCACTTTGTAGATTACTATTTGGAAAGGGGGCTTATATTCATTTTTGTTAGATTTGGTTAAATGCTAGTAGAGTAGTAGAGAATTAAAAACTAATGAATCACTAAGGGAAGTGAAATAAAGGGATTAGAAAACAATATCAGAAGAGAGTTCAAGCATCAACTGAAAATCTGTTTTTCAAAGAAGATTCATTAGATCCTTTTGTAGAATTGGTCTGATAAGGAAAAGGAACTTTAAATTTATTTAAACATCTGTATAAAGTAGTGGTTGATCAATTCCTTCCCATTTCCCTTTTCAAGACCAGAGATTTTTGATATCTTTATTTACTTTCCTTAAGCAACTAAAGTTTCAGAAGTGCTAGTTTGAACGATGTTTCCAGAAATACTTGTCTTTCAAATGATATAATTCAGACAAACACTTGTTGAAGTAAAGAAATGGTGCAAAGTGGCCATTTTGTTTTTTTCTGAGGTTTTTTTTGTGTGTGTGGGAGTGAAATGTTTCTGAAAAAGTGTAAACTAAGAATGTAAAGAGTTATCAATCAAGTACTTTCTGAGTATCTAAACCCTGTTATTTCGAATAAAGATACCAGGGATTAAATATGACTTCTCTAAGTTGATTGTGACACATTTAGGCAGGTCTTTGAGGTCGGTTATATCATGGCTTCCTGTGGTCTTTGGAGTAAACTACCTATAATGCTCCTGTTCTTAGCAAGTTCTGGGGAGCCCAATATTGTTGCTATTAGAAAAATGTCCATCATTTCTGCAACGATAGTGCCACAGCTAAGTCAGCAAGCCTCAGCTAAAGTTAGTAAGTCTCCATCTTATATTTTGGGAGGCTGCACCTTGTTTTTCCATGTAGAGTCTTCTTGGTTTTTTCCCAGTGCTTAAGAAGCCCTAATTTACAAAATTATCAAACTTCATTCAACTCTGGGGAGTTTGTATTGTTATTGAAATGAATAACATACTGCATTGATTGAGTTTCTTAGCTAGTTCAAAGCAGTCTTCTAGCTCCCTGGATGGAAGATGGATATGGTTTCCATGGCAGCAGCAGCAACATGCAGTGCACCAAGCCAACAAGGAGGATTTTAGGAGACTTCTGCTCTCACCAATCAGAACTGACAGGCAGCAGTGCTACCATGGCAGGAACTCTGCTGTAGCTGCAGCTCATCTATCTCCCCTGTGTCAGCTGGGGGCAGTCATCTATTATAGCTAGAATTACTGACAGCATCCTCTTTGCCTTTGTTCTAATTCTTCTTTTTATTCCTTCTATGCTTTATCTCCTTCATAGCAAAGATAGCTTTCTGAATGCTTGAAGTTTTTCCACAGATCCTTCAGAACTGCATTGTATTCGAAATTTAAAAGCTATAGTAAAAGTTATGCATATGTGATTTAGAAATACATACAGGGTTTAGGTCAAAACTTCCCTTCTGAATGAATGAAGAAAGTCCATTTTTAATTGCATAAGTAAAAACAGAGGACATGTTCAAAGTTGTCATGATTGCATTTTAATTATTTATTTGTTTATTTGTTCCCCATCTTGCTGCAAGGTGACACTGGACATCTAAAAGCCTACAAAGAGGCAAAGTGTTGAATATATAGCATCAATGACTAAGCAAAGTATTTAGAATGGAATGGAATAGAATAGAATAGAACAGAACAGAACAGAACAGAACAGAACAGAACAGAACAGAACAGAATACTTTATTGGCCAAATGTGATTGGACACACAAGGAATTTGTCTTGGTGTAAATACTATCAGTATGCATAAAAGAACAGGTACATTCATTAAGAATCAATCTCCAATATTAGATTCCTCAGCAACCTTTATAGGTTACATGCTTCTGCACATAAGAGAGCAGGCATGTGAGCAAATATTACTATTCAATCTTTAGCATTTATTCATCCCATTTCAAGCATTCCCAATATTTCTACAATAACCCTTCAAGGCAGACCTTATAACTTAAATTATAGGGATAAAAAAAACTGAGGCTGGAAATTGAGGCTTTCAAAAGGACATTTGCGAAGTTTAGAGCTGAGATAAAATCACTGTCATTTAGATCCCAGCTGATACACTTAATCCTTGCACTACTACATCTCCATTTTATCTTCTGTTACATCCACTATTCCTAAGCCCATGAAAACACAAATAGGTATGACAAGCTTATGCAAGTTGATGAATTGTAGCATTTTTCTCTGAAAATCGAAAACATGGATGTACTTTAAATTTAAGAAAAGAAATGACCCTTTGAGCTCTTTCCTATTATCCTGTAGGGAACTGTGGTATTATTCATTATTCCTGTGATGATACTGTCTGTTCGATACCTCTGTGTAAAGAGAAACTGGCACTTCAAATCTCACCAGGGCTCAAGGTTGACTCAGGCTTCTATCCTTCTGAGGTGGGTAAAATGAAAATCCAAATTGTTGGAGGCAATATGCTGACTCTGAAAACAGCTTAGGGAGGGTTGTAAAGCACTGTAAAGCGATATATAAGTCTATATATTGCTATTATTTCATCAGCTCTTCGGTCTCTAGTCTGTGCTACCAAAGAGAATTCCTCCAGGTCCTGTAAAGCTGTGGATATAACCTCTTTTCCTTTTTTTCTCTTCCCACCTAGTGTCCTTTCCTCCAGACGCTACTACTTTGAGCTCCTCCATAAGCAAGATGACCGTGGATCAGATCATGTGGAAGTGGGTGTAAGTAAATCCCTACAGATTATTTTCCCCATCAGATTCAACAATCTATTAAGAAAATCAAATAGCTTTAAAAAATAGCAATGACTCTGACTTCCAGCTTTTTGTTTATTGACTCAAAATATTGTCATTGAATACATATTTATATCCTATAAAACTGCCCTAGCCCCCAAAGCATTTCTGGCAGAATATTAACAGGACTTTCATTAATGAAGGCCATCGGAGGTACTAGTTGAAAAACAACCTGTCCATGTTTATCTGATCAATGTTTATCAGATAAGACAAGCATAAGGAAGTATTTTTCCTCTTAACTCCCTTAATTGGGTCTATAGTAAAACAAAGTATAAGGGAGAAACAGGTAAGTCCCATCTTCTCATGCTTGTAATGGAGATCAGGAAGGGTCCCCCCCTCCTTCAAATTAATTGCAGTCTTCTCTGGGGGAAATGGAGAGAGTGAGAAAGAGTTCCTAGCTGCTAATTTCTTAAAACACTTTTTTTGTAAGATAAAATGTCTAAAAAAAACCAGGCTTATTTTCTTGCCTCTTAATCGAGTTGTATTCCTTTTGTATAAGGCTTCACTGCACTGCAGGCTGCTGAAGGTGAAATATTAGTCTTGTTAAAAAGAGGCTCAATTTCTAAATTAAAAAGAAGAATAGGCACTCAATGTAAATGCTCTTCCCTCCCAGGGATTGCCTGTACCGACTGTGAAGTCTTACTCAAAGGATTTTGGATCATCCTGGAAGGTGTTACACCCAGAGAACAGGCAATGGGGAAGATGCTCCATGGGATTATCTTTGGTTTAACATCATATATACCATCCTTTGGCTGCTCCAAAAGCTGAAAAGCACCTGGGCCTGTAAAACTATTGTGAGGTGACTTGCCTGGATCAATGTTAAATTTGATGAATGAACAGCATATGCGCTATCTAAAAGCAAGCATTTAAAACAAGCAGATAAACTCGGACACATTAATGCTTTTGATACTTTCCCACAGCGTTCAAATGCTTGTCAGTTATTCTCAAGGTGTCCTCCCAGGATTAAACATAGCCACATAAAATATCGAACCTTTAAGAGCAGGAAAGGGAAATAGATTTTTTGAAAGGGAGAACTCAAAATAACTGGAACTGCTTTGTGTTCAGATATTTCAAATGGAAGCATCACAAACAGTACAATAATTTTCAGTCCAGCTCTAGGAATATTATCAGTGACCTTCAATACCAGTTCTCTGAATAATCCAGGTTCTATTTCTCATGTATGAACTCTGTTTAGGGGATTCTCGGACACATATTATTTTAAGGTATTCCCTAGAGGGAGTTGAAATTTTGTTGAAATGATGCTGCCCTTACCCTAAAGGCAGTGTTATTCTGAAACCATTAGCCATATCCAGAACAGTTTTGTGATTGTTTGTCATTTGTTTTGTTTTTTAAAAGTGAACGAATAATATTGAAACCATAAAATTGTAGGCGGCTGTCGTACCCACTTTCCTATATTAATATTCATATTGCTATTTAGAATACTATACGTAATATTTGCATTTTGAAATACAAAAGATGAGTTTTTATGACAGACAGAAGATGCGAAACTATTACTTTCTTTAATACATTTATAGAAGCACTTAGCTTACATTCTTTGAAAGGAAATAACACATTCAACAGAAGGATAAAAGATTTGACTGCAAGTCAAAAAGCACTGAGACATCACCCAAGAAAATAGTACTGCTTTTTCCTATAATGCTTGGATCATTTCTCTCTTTAAAAAACTTTAAATTTGGGGGTAGGAAGAAGATCCATGTTTGGCTCTGGAGATATAGATTTATGCCAATGCTCATATGCCATAAAGCTCCTATGAAATTGGATTTGCGTTTGTTTTTAGTGAAGAATTGCAGCCATTATATTATCTGATGTTCCTTTCATAATATAGTTCAATGGAGACAAACATTAGGTTAGATGATTGAAACATTCATTTGTGTGTGAGAGAGTGTTCCCTTACATTAGTTATTAAGTAGTTGATCTTATTTTGTCGTTGGCTTGAAAGAAATATAAACCAGTCCTGGATCCTTAGGAAAACTGTAGTTTTAGAATTGCTGACTCTTAATTACATTAATGTTGTACGTTTGGATAGATATTTACATTTGGTACAATTGTATTCACATCTAATCAATTTTATTCACCTCTGATCATGTTTGCATTATATTTTTTGTATTGTACGTATGTGATATAAATACATAGTTTCAGTGGTAAACTTTGTTACTTATGAATATAAATGCATGCAAATTGAAGGACTTCTGTTTCTTTCAGTGGCGAATTTTCCTTCCCAGCTTCAAGTTTGAAGTCATTGATTCCCCATACATCTCACTCTATACAGGTAAAGATTATCTGAAGCACTAGAAAACCAATTCCCTCTGCATGCTAATAAATAGGATTGCAGTGATTATGGTTAATGAGGACAGTATGCAAAAAAAGTGAAGGGCCATCTATATGTACTGCCTAAAATACCTTGTATTCTGATTTTTTTTTTCTTGTATTGTACCCTTGTATGCCAATTTTGTGGTATATGGCATCATTGTGATAGGTGGGAGGATCAGTATAGGATTTCAGTATAATTAGTGTTAAGAAATGTTGATCAGCACAGGATAGACAAAATCCCAGAGAAACATGAATAAGGATCCCTTTTTTTAGGCAGATCTTCCATCAGACAATAGAGAAGAAGGCATAAAAACTCTGAACATTGTTTAGCAGTCTAAGAATCATGTTTCAACTTTATTGGATTTATTAATTTTATACGTCATGTAAAGCCTGCCCTATGTGTTCAAGCTTTGTTGATTAAATATTGTGATTTTTTCCCCCAAATTACATTATATTTTGTTACTTTCTAAAACTGCTAGTCAGTTTGATTAATTTTGTTGTTTGCTGTTTGTGTTATTGCTTGATTTTGTTAGTTTATTTTTCTCTGATCTTTTATCATTTTTAATTGTGTAACCGCTGTGTTTTTATTACTATTTCATAATACTGCTCTTTATGGAATATGTAAATTGCAAGAGAGGCCTCAAGGTGGAATAGAAATCTTCTAGTAAATTAATTGAATAAATTTTTCCTGAACTTTTTCCTTCATAGTCATTTTTCTCAAAACTTAATCAGCTCTGTTATTAATACTGTGTGAAATGTTGACTTCCCTTCTCTGCTGAGCTATCAGCTTGCACTGTAGCCCTTCTTCCAGTCTAAAATTACATCTTTGAAAAGCCCTTCTACAAATTCGTTCTAGAGAAGGAAAAAGTGGTTGATTGTCTTTCCTACAAACTTTAGATGATGAGACTAACTCCCTTATGGGTAACTGGACAAACAAAAATGGGATGGAAAGATATTTCACTTTTCCTTTTGTAGGACAAAGGCAAAATATTAATTTGAAGGGTATACATTATCTAAAGTTTTTAATTAATCTTGCGTTCAATCAGTCTTCAATTTCTTTTGATAAACCTCTGATAATATCTTCTGAACCTAGTACAAAATAGTTGGACCACTGCTCCCTGTGTGGGGATTAAATTGAGGATTTTTGAGGTCAGAAGCTGAGAAGCCCAAGGCACATAGTTGTCAAACTGCAAGAAGGGCAGGATAAAAGTGCTGGAATTAAACCATAGTGGGTATGATAAGGAACTGCACCTTCATGTTGATTGAGGGCAATCAACTGTTCTAATAATGTCTTTCTAATATGCAGCGGAGACTAATATCTAACCATGCCGTGTCATGTGTCTGAGACTCTTTCGTTGAGTCTAATTCACATTAAGCTGCGTCAACTCAAATGTCTAGAATCACTGCTGGTCTCTTGTCTATGAATCTGGCAGCATGCTTATGAAGCTGTGAGTACGCTCCATAAAATAACACCAGATGGATCAAGCATTTGAGCTATGAAAGGCATTTACTGCTGTCTTTCACAATAAAAAGGCAATGTAAAACAACATGAAACGTTGATGCTTCACATAAAAGGAAAAGTGTGTACGTGCAATATCTCTCAGAGAGCAGTAAATAGAAATAAAATACTTTCTAGGAGTATCAAAAGCTTCTAGGCACTTCTTTGGTCCCTGGGCAAAAAGAGAAGAGGCTAGCATGAAAGCCCCTCCCCCCCTTCATGGCAAATGTCCATCAGATTATGCTTCCTAAACTGAATTATGAACAGCTGTCTTGTAAGCAAGGATGGATAGTGCCAGTTTTAATTAAATCCATAGATCTTCCACTTCCTGTTCATAACTTGGTCTGGCAGCAGGAGGCACTTGATGAATAGATTTCTGCCTGGCACAAGGTGCCTGTAATTAAGTATCCAGCAGAAGGTAGAGATAAAGCAGAGGGCTTGTGTAAGAAGTACAGGGGCATTACTGGTGCACAAGAGAACATGGCAATTGGGGTATTGACAGAAGTGCCTGCAAGATAGATGGGCTGTGAGGGAAGGTTTTCTTCTGGAGACATCAGTCACTGAGAATTTTCGCCTCTGTCCTCTGGTCTATGGCTACCACTCAATGAAAAGTTATTTTCTTGGTAACTCATTCTTTGCCTGAAATCCCTTCCTTTGTCAAAAGAAAAAAAAAAGTTAATAAAAAGGAATTGTTGCATATGGACCTATACGAGATGGGGAGGAAAAGAGTAAAATATTATCATTTAATGTTTAATATATTTTTAACCATTACACAGATTATCATTGGCATAATTTTTTGCATTTGATCATTCTTCAGCTGTGTCCAGGGATGACTAAAATAAACTTTTGTGTAGATGTATTCCGTACAGGGAATTCATGCAATTCTCACTGCAGATTTTATTGTATTTGTATTGCGTTTTTCAAAATTTATGAAGCAGTTTAGGGATAACAACAGCAATAATGCAAAAATTAAGCCCAATTGCAAAAATGGAATCAACAACTCGCATTAAAATCAACAAGCAGCACATCTGTCAGTAACTTCAAAGGCAATTTGAACAAATGGGAGGTTATATTTCCCAAAGCAGACTATAATAAGGAAGGCTCTACCTCATTACTCTATATTATTAGAGAAGTGCCTATCTAATAAATTTTTCGAGTCTATCTCACAGTATAGAGAAGGGCAAGGATCTTGCTACCTAAAAACCAGATTAGTAACAATACAATTCTTGATAGACCAGTATCACTTCCTGTCTTTAGGTTGTCTTAGTTGAAAGTAATAGTAACTTTCAAGGAAGGCAAATCTCATGTAGGAGATTTGCTTTGGAAAACCCCAAAGCATTTAATAACAATAACTATATTTAATTATGTAATTTAGCTTCCACATACAGACAAGTGGATGAATACTGTGGATGTTATCATGGACTTCGCTGCTATTCAGCATCTGGAATTACTCTCCTTGAGGGTGGATTATGACCACAGATAGCAGTCATTTCCCTCTACTCTGCCCATCTCCTCAAGCAACTTCTGTTTGGCTATTTATCCCTATCTGTTTTTCCTTTTGCAGCATTACATGTTTAACTTTCTTAGTTTGTCTATTTGTTTTCCCCGATCATTTTTTCTTAAAAAATAATGTTTGCTAAAAGAAAAAAACCCAAAAGTTGAATTTTAGTACCCATTATTATTTGCAAAGCTTTGATCAAAAAGAGTCTATAAACACTTTAGAAAGAAAACAGTCAGCAAGCATGTATGGAAAAAGGCAAGACAACATGACAAAACTATGTTGCAGTTAATATGTACCAGCTATTCAAGAGAGATGGGAAAGTTAGTGAAGCAACTAAAGTGCAGACTAAGTGACAGGCAACTCTTGTCCTTCTGGTATTGTGCTTTCCTTAACATCTCATTATATCTTTAGTGTAACTGAAGATAACTGGAGGAAAGGTCTGTGTGTGTGTGTGTGTGTGTGTGTGTGTGTGTGTGTGTGTGT
>BLBF01000054.1:13808624-13821830 GCA_015471245.1 Laticauda colubrina | reverse complement strand
TGTGTGTGTGTGTGTGTGTGTGTGTGTGTGTGTGTGTGTGTGTGTAAAATCAAACTTAACATCTATGGGTAATTATGATACTATTTAGAAGTGGGGTCTCCAACCTTAGCAACTTTAAGGCTTGTGGATTTCAACTCCCAGAATTCCTCAGCCAGGAATTCTGGTAGTTAAAGTCCACAAGTCTTAAAATTGCTAAGGTTGGAGACCCTTGATTTAGAATATATTAAAATGTTTTTCTTATATTTCTATTTTATACAGCTAAACAAGGATAAATTAATTGTCATGGCACAAAAAAACAAATAAAAGTGTCCAACACAAGCCCAACACAACTAGGCAAGATCAATGAACAGAAACTGTGCAGATTTCAGTGAAGTATCTTTCATGTTAGTCCACAGTAACTACAGAAAGTTGGACATTATATGAAAAAAATCCTGCCTCCATCTTTTTATTGAGACAGAATCTCTTCACGTTATTTGAAATACTTGTAAAAATCCATGCCAGCTTGGCTATATTGTGATTTATGAGATAAGGTACCAGTGAACTTGTCTTCTATCTTTTGATAATGTTTACTCACTTTGATATTTCTTTTCCTCCCACACCCATTTCCAATATTTCTTATCTTTATATTGACATTTCTGGTCAATCTTTTTACCTATTCTGAAATCTAATAAAAGAGATTGTGATTTCCAGCTGTAAGTTAATGCAAGCTGTATTGTCTGAGAGGTAAACTTGAAAACAAGTAAAATATTATTACCACTGCTTATTTTTAGTGCGATCCAAACATATGGATGATTGCTTTGGTCCTGAATTCTCAACGTTCCTTACTATCCTGCTGGGTTGGAAAATGGTGTCGCCACATGAAACTAGAACTAAACAAGCCATGGGACTCAGTTCACACAGGAATATAGCCAGAAAATGGTCTCCTATTTTTCTGCAGCTGTAGCGGTTTCTTAGTATTAATCTGGATGAAAACCTTTGCTAAACAGATATGACCATAACATCCATGGGGCATCTTTTTATAAGGAAGAGTGAAGTGACCTCTATTTTTCAGGGCTTCAAAATATATGGACTTGTTCTGACCCAGCTTTTGCAGAAGCAAGAAACAGACTCCCCACAAAGAAACCCCCTTCTTTATTTACACATTGGGAATTAACTGCATTCACCAACTGAAAGGCAAGTGTCCTATAAGAAATTAACTGAAACAATAGTCCTTATCTGCTCATTATGATAAATGCAAGGCTGTGACCTCCCAGCCGAGAAGCTGCAAATTAAGTCAGTTCAAACAGAGAAATAGACAAGCCTCAATTCTGGCAAGACAGTCTTTGTTCCACAAAACACACAAGGAGCAAACTTTCCAGAAATGCGAATGGTTGTCTGTGACAACCACCCATCCTCCTATTTATTTTCCAGTGAGGGAGGGGCCATTCAGCATTCATATTTGTTTTGCTTCCAGAGCCAGCTCATTGTCCTCCATTGAAATAAAAAAAATAAAAGTTAAAATAAGCAAAAAAATAGCAAGAGAATACCTGCCTGATCTTGATGAAAACAAATCACCTGGGCCTGATGAATTACATCCCAGAGTTTTAAACAGAGCTGGCAGAGGTCATCTCAGAACCATTGCATCGTATCTTTCAAAAATCCTGGAGCACCAGGGAAATACCAGAGGACTGGATAAGAGCTGATGTGGCTCCCATCTTCAAAAAAGGAAAAAAAAATAGACCCAGGAAACTATAGACCAATCAGCCTAACATCAATACCCAAGAAGATACTGGAAAAGATAATAAAGAAACAGATCTACCAACATCTAGAAACAAGTAAAGTAACAACTAGCAGTCAGCACAGGTTTGTTAAAACAGATCATGCCAAACCAATCTTATTTCATTCTTCAACACGGTGACAAAATTAGTAGACCAGCAAAATACTGTGGACATAATATATTTAGATATCAGCAAGGCATTTGATGAAGTAGACCACAACCTACTTCTTAGTAAGCTAGAAAAAAGTGGAATAGATAGCACCACCACAAGATGGATTTTCAACTGGCTGACAAACCATACTCAGTGAGTAGTCCTTAATGGGTCTAAGTCTACATGGAGGGAAGTAAGCAGTGGGGTGCCACAAGGCCCATCTTAGGCCCAGCACTCTTCAATATCTTCATTAACGACTTAGATGAGGGAATAGAAGAGGAACTTACCAAATTTGCAAATGATACTAAGCTGGCAGGAATAACCCAAGAATATAGGCTCAAGATCCAGATGGATCTTGACAGACTAGAATACTGGGTCATATCAAACAAAATGAAATTAAATGTAGAGAAAAGTAAAGTCCTCCACTTAGGCAAGAAAAACCAAAAGTACACATATCGACTGGGTGAAACCAGGCTCAATAAAGTAACTGTGAGAGGGATCCTGGACTCTTAGTGGACAACTAGCTAAATATGACCCAGCAGTGTGCAGCAGCAGCTCAAAAAGCTAATGCAATCCTAAGTCGTATTAACAGAGGGATACAATCAAGATCAAGTGAGGTACTAATACCACTCTATAAAGCTTTAGTAAGACCACACCTAGAGTACTGCATCCAGTTTTGTTCATCACATTTCAAAAAAGAGGTTGAGACTCTAGAAAAGTACAGAGAAGAACAGCCAGGATGATTAGGGGCTGGAGACTAAAACATATGAAGAACGGTTATAGGAACTGGGCTTGGCTAGTCTAGTAAAGAGAAGGACCAGGGGAGACATGATAGAGGTATTCCAATATTTGAGGGGCTGCCACAGGGAGGAGGGAGTCAAGCTATTTTCTAAAGCTCCTATAGGCCAGACAAGGAAGAATGGATGGAAACTGAACAAGGAGAGATTTAACCTGGAAACAAGGAGAAACTTTCTGACAATGAGAACAATCAAGCAATGGAACAGCTTGCCCTCGGAAGTTGTGGAAGCGCCATCAGTTGAGACTTTCAAGAAGAGATTGGATTGCCGTTTGTCAGAAATGGTGTAGGGTCTCCTGCTTGGGCGGGGGTTTGGACTAGATGACCTACAAGGTCCCTTCCAACTCTGATTATCTGTGAATTGTTCACCTCTCCTATCTGCTCTGCACATACACACATCTGGAACAGGACCCAGCTGTTCCTCCTCCTTACTAATCTCTGAGTCCAAAGGCAGCTGCCACTCTGGCTGGGAAATGCCAGAAGACCTTGGCTCTATTTCTGTGTCCGACCCTGAACAACCATCAGAGCCTTCCCCAGGTTCCAGAACTGGCCCAAGTTCTTCCCCAACCTCCTCATTGTCCGGGGCTGCTGCCAGCTCTGTTGGCAACTGGCGGACCACAACAGGACTTTGCTCTTTGGTGATAGCCCTGAAATTCCCAATGTGACCATTATATTTGTGTCATTAACAGTTTGTGATACTATACAGCAATTTAGGTCATTGCCCCAAATGGGCAAATTAAATTCATATTTCTGCACTCTTTGCCTGATCGAAAGTCTGGAAACTAGAGACACACATTAGGCATTCAAATTGAATTCACATTCAATCCAGAGAATGAGATTGGGGTTACTTTCATGTTATGAAATCTTTAATGAAGGCAAGTGCTGAAAGCTTTCAGAATTGTTTTCCATAATCTCATGATGCATGTTTTTTTTAAATTTTTGTTTTGTTTAATATGGCATTGTGCTGTCAAAGTTAGTGCCTTGGCAGTAATTAGCAAAAAAGAGCAAACATTTTCAGAAATAAGCTGAATTAGCCAAATAATTGTGGTCCTGTTTAGAATTACTTGAAGATCCTACTCTCTGACTCTTGGAGCTGGCCATCCACTGGATCTTATTCATTAATATATCATATTGGTAACCAGGCAACCAATTCTCAGGCCTCTCACCTTCTCTTTGTGTGGTTGAAACAGTAATGAATGAATCAGACTCTTTTCAGTCTAGATATGATAACACAAATGCCCATCCTATCCTGCTTTCTTATGAGTCTGAAAATATTATGAGGCTTGTTTAAAATACATGTTTTAAACTGATTTTTCTCCAAATTATTATTTTGAAATTCCCCTCCCCTTTTTAAAGTATTTTCTGATATGCCTTTTGAACTGAATATTGTGGTGGCTCATTTAAGGAATCTAAAGAGGTACAGGCCAGGACTGTTCACAACAAAATGCCCACCATTCATTCTTCAAGCCCCCCCCCCCCCCAAGTGCCAGCCTACAATGGGACAACTCACTGCAGCCAACTCACCATGGTATACTTGCCACAGTTAACTTGCTGTGGCCAACTTTCCATGGGCAACTTTCCATGGGCCAACCCACCATGGACTTGCTGTAGGACAATTCAACAATTCAATTTAATTATTTAATTTTTTAAAAAAATTTGTCATTCAAATTTAATTTGTCCCTCTTTTGACATCCTTTCTTTAATTATTCTATTCAACTATTTCTTCGATATTAATATAACTCTTATCCTGTGGCAAGTTGGCTATGGCGAGTCGGCCTGTGCTGAGTTGACCATGTTTGTAGTGAGTGAACCATGGGGAGCTGTCGTAGACCCATGCCAGCCCATCATTTTAAAGATTCAGGTCAATTTCATAAGCCCCTTTGTCAGCAAAAGCCTTTTCTCTTCCATGTGCCCAGCTGTGTGTCAGCAGTCAAGCCTCCTTAATTTCTGATGCCATGGAAGTTTTATGAGTAATAGACTTTCCTTGTACAGAAGCACAATGTAAGATGGTGGAAAGGAGATGACCTAAAACCGCATATGTTTTGCAGTTCTGACAGAATATTTCTAGGAAAATCAATGTTTTGCAGTTCTGACAGAATATTTCTAGGAAAATCAATCTTCTGTTAGTTTTAAGAGATGGAGCTAGTATGATTTTAAAGACAAATTGTTAAAAGGTGTCTCAGGAGAACAATGGACATGCAGACATGCTGAATAATTTAAAGCCTCAATTTCTGACAAAACTTGTTTGACCTGATATTTTGTGCTTTGGGTTAAATTATT
The DNA here is from genome assembly GCA_015471245.1 of Laticauda colubrina. Classification (NCBI taxonomy): domain Eukaryota; kingdom Metazoa; phylum Chordata; class Lepidosauria; order Squamata; family Elapidae; genus Laticauda; species Laticauda colubrina. The sequence continues at coordinate 13,816,847 of BLBF01000054.1, read as the reverse complement.
TTAAAGTAAGAGGTAGGCAAGAGGCATAGCAATGCTAGGTATTGATTGCTCTCGTGTAGAAATGTACAGGGCAAAAAATCTGTTATTATGAAGAATCCTGGATTGTATCTCTTAAGTAAGCTGGCCTGAAACAGAACATCCAACACAGTTGCATATTACAAAAATAACAACTGAATAATATAAGATTTGATTTGTATGGTGAATATAAATAGTTAAGAACAACAATAACACTCTTGTTGAAATAATCCATGTTTTGTGCCTCCCCCAGATGACAGTTAAAATTACTTTAATTAGTTCTTTCATAAAGTATAAAAAGAGCAGCTTTTATAAACCACCATTTTTACAGAAATTGTTTTCAGAAGATCTCTGTTAAGCACTTTACTGCAATCACATTTGCCCTTTCCTTAGAGAGCTTAGCCAAGCCTGTTTTCTAAGCATTAGTTATCTTGGCACCAGAGAATCAGAAGCAGATAAGAATGGAACCATCTATTCTTCTTTGATGGGTGAATCTGACTTGCTTCCAGCACACTTGCCAGGATCTCCTGCTGACTCAGGGAAAGAAAACTAATATTGACATTTCTCTCCCTCAGCTGAGGCAGCTATTGCTCTTTCAGCAGTGTGATACACGGTGCAATTATCATCCTTGGTGTATACTATATCATTCTTCCCTTCCTACTATAAACCCCCCCCCCCCCATTTTAAAAGATGCTTGGTTTATTTATTGGCTGAAATAGACCAGAATCCAGAAAATTGAAGCTTTAGGTTTGTAGTACTGAAAAAATACTGCTCTTTTCTAGGAGATCATGTAGGAGAGAAATAATTGTCCCCCCCTCCCCAAAAATGTATATTCTAACATATACTACTTAAAGGAAGTTCAGGAAAAGAAATTTTCCACTCTATCTTCTCCAGGCCAGGTCCTATTCTTGGATTCACAAAATAGGGCAAGGGACAGAGTAAATAGTATACTGTAAGTCTAAAAACCATCAAAGAGTACAGACAATAAACAAAAACACAGGCGATATCCCATCTATAACTGAAGTTAGCAAATTCTAACAGAAAGAGCAAAAAACTGTCTTGGGACAGATGAGAAGCCAATTAAGAAATAGGTGATAGGGTCCCTTCTGGAGATCTGTGAGCTGCTTGGATTCTTATGGAGGAAAGACACTGACATATCTTCACAACCCTTCTGTATGTTACTGCACATGTAACACACTCAGCATATGAGCAATTAAGGATCCAGCCTCCCCTGCACTGACCTCTCTCACATGTGATCAGTATCATGTGTTTAGCTGTATTATATGGTCCTGGTTCATGTGAAGGTCTTGGAAACGGAAATATGTCTTTACTTTTTTGCCTGATGGACAGCTGTGTTGACTGCATAATGTGAAATTAAGACCCAAATTCAAACCCACCCTCAACTATGGAAGCTCATTAGGTAACTTTGGACAATTCCTACTTTCTCAGCCTAGCCTACTTCTCAGAGTTGTCATGGTGGTAATGAAAAATGGGAGAAGAGGACACAATAGACATTGCCTTGAGCTCTTGAGGGAAAAGGATGATAAATAATGTCACTTTTTATGACATTGGTGGGAAACAGGATTCACTTGAATGAAACAACAAGCTACAAAATACATCTTCAAATCAGATCAACCCAATCCTTCTCTTTTCTTTGCATCTTGTAATACCTTATATTTAACTCATGTTTAATATAAAGATTTCCCCACCCCCCACCACATAAATTTAGATATATGCTTTTGCCACTGTTTAAATGGTGCATCAGTTGTCAAAATAGATATTATATAAAATAAAAGTATCATTCTAGGCAGGTCTTTCATTTTTATAACAGAAACTCTCCCCAGCAATGACAATTGTACAGTAGTTTCTTCCATCTTAGCAATATAATTATTTTGAAATCAAATGCAGTTCATATTTGTCACAGTGATATGCAAATATTTTGTTTTCTTCTCAATGTTGTTAGATTTCTTTTGGTGAAGCATAAATTAACCTTAATGCAGCTTATATGGACACATGAATCAATTTCTTAAACACTCTTAGCAGAGGTGGTATTCAGCAGGTTCTGACCAGTTCTGGAGAACCAGTAGCAGAAATTTTGGGTAGTTCGGAGAACTGGCAAATACCACCTCTGACTGGAGATTTTACAATATCCTTCCCCTTCCATGCCCACGAAGCCACACCCATAGAACCGGTAGTAAAAAAAAATGAATCCCACCACTGACTCTTAGATGTAACATCTAAAGGCAGATTTTCTGAGTGGCAGGATAAGAGACTTCCACTTGGTGAGGCAACATTCTTTCTGGACTAAAAGGGAAAAGATTTTATAATTTAAAAGACTTTTGATGAAAAGCTTAACAAGAAATGGATGTAAGAAAGTTGAAAACAGATGAAATAGATAGTTATTTTGAAATTCATTTTTTTATTAATTATTTTAGTGAAAGTGCTTTGGAATAATTTGGAATTTAAATAGACAAATGAACTGGACATTTGTGGAAATGCTTTTTTGTTTACTATTACAGAGCATAGACAATTGGTGGATTTTACAAAACAAAAGAAAAAAGTAATAAGGTGACTATGACATTGACTATAACCACAGAGTGCCAATTGAGATAACTCAGAGGTGGATTCAGCAGGTTCTGACCAGTTCTGGAGAACCAGTAGCGGAAATTTTGAGTAGTTCGGAGAACTGGCAAATACCACCTTTGACTGGAGATTTTATCATATCCTTCCCCTGCCACGTCATGCCCACAGTAGTAAAAAAATTTGAATACTACCACTGAGATAACTAAAATATTAAGGACACAGAAAGACAAAACAGAAAAAAGGGCTTTCCTTTGACTTTTTCTCTGATAATTGAGACACATTCACTTCTGGATTACAGTATTACAATGGCAGCCACCAGAAAAACAGCATAAATAGCAGAGGAGAGGGTAAGGACGCTCTGGAGAGCAACCTGCAGAGAGATGAATCACACCACATGTACGTTAGAAAAGATTTGAAGAATTGGGCAATAAGTTAGCTGAGTCATTTAATACTTAATTGGCCAAATTCCTGGATATTAAATTGACAGCTTTTGAAAAGAATGTATTAAGACTTTTTAAACATGAAAGAGGAGATGAAAGATGTTAAAAAGATGGACTGTTCTCTAAAACAGGTGTTTGGAGATGTAGAATAAATTGTCATTTGTTTTAGAAAGACACAAGTTATGGGCAGCTGGAAAGAAAATTATAGATAAATTGGGACTGTTGGAAGAGAGCACAGCAGATAACTCCTGATTGAATCTCAGCCAATCTTTAGATGCCCAAATAATAGCCATTCAAAGTACATCCTCTAGTAGAGCAGGTCTATAACAGTTCCCTTCCCCTTGTAAGCCTTCTAAAAATAATGACTGTGCTTACCCTTAAACATACTCAAGAGAAAGAAATCACTTTTTCTAACAAATATTACTGGAAAATTCTTTTTTCCCCACCTAGATAACAGCCAGCCTTGAAGACAATATACAGTCATATTTTAAAGATCTATGTTGGTAAAAAGGCTTAATAAAATAGAGTTATTGCATAAAAAGTGAAAATTATCTATATCTAGATAAAATACAGGCTAGCTCTGAGTAATTTTGATGAATTCCCTCAAGTGAGATTGGAAGGAATGAGATCGCCTTTAAAACAACCAGTTGTGTTTGAAAGTGAGTGTTTACTAGGAAAACAAATGGGCATTGGTCACAAGCCCTATCCAAACCCCAGGGGCAACAGAAAATAAAAATGTGACATATGCCGAAATTTAAATCAAAACACCTGAAAAATAGTACAGTAAGGTAAATCAATCAATCAATCAATCAATCAATGAATAGCAAAAGGCTACAGTTTTTCATAAGAATATCAAAAAGCAGAGAGCAAAGAACTGATAAACTATAAAGGAGGCATGCAGGCAGTAACAAAAATTGGCAGGGCCTGAAGGTGAAGATAGGAACCAAATACCAAGCAAGATCTGCAACAAGGTCCCAGATTTAGTAGCATAGATTTACAAAGAAAGTAGGGACACATCCATCAAAACATATGCTGTAAATCAAGCCTTTGGACTAAGAATTTCTAATAAATGGTACATTAAAGATGCTGCAAGTGTGTTTATGTGCGCACATACACACAAACACAATAGTGCACATGCATGCAAACCATTTGAGCTCTAGCAAATTCACAGCTTCTCAGAATTACAATGCTCCCTGAAAATAACATTCATAAGAACAAGAGCACTGGGTAAGGAAGAGAGACCAATAATTATTACTAGTCAGGGGTACCGGTTGGTTGCAGCTAATTGGCTTTGTGAAAATGCTAGGAATCTATTCCAAGACGCCTCTTACTCGATGTTTATTTCTAATAAATGTGAGATGTGGACTGCTTTTGCTCTGCAAATATCCAAGGGTATGTAAGTTTTAGCCTCACCAGTCATACTCCTTTTTTCTTGCTCTTCTTATGCCCTCAGATGAATCCAGCCTGAAAATGAATGAGGTAGACCATGTGCCTCAGTCGCTTGCTAGCCACACTGATAGCTACTTCTGGGGTGCACAAAGGGATGAACATGGAGCTGATATGCTGAAGCCTGACCCTCGGGATATTTTCTTCCTCAGTAAGTGGGAGAGAAGAAACAATTTGACTGAGAGAAACACAATTGGAGACTAGGAAGCTGTATTGTGGTGTGAAGAACGATAAAAGCTGGCGCCTGGGGACTGAGCTAAATAAATATCCGTGTGAGCAGCAAAGCATTAAACAGACATTCCTAAAAAAGTGCTTATGTATGGGAAATTGACCACCTTTCTGTGTTACTATCTTGAGAACTTTGGAAAGGGCAAGATAGATGTCTCTTACCTGATGTTCACCAGGAATATTGGGGTACTTCAGCATGGGAATAACGAAAGCTGGTACTGTATTGTTTATAATGCGGCAGGGTAGGTAGATCACTTTATCTGGAAGAAAGGATGCCCCTAAGAAAGTGCTTCTCCACAAAAAGCAAAATCCCTCCTCATAAAGTACCAAAAAGATGAATATTTGGCACTTAACTGAAGAAATTAAGGGCAAATGTCATAGATTAGGACAAATCAAGACAAGAAGATCACAATTTGGAGTGAATAGTCACTTATGTTGAGTTCGTGTGGACCCTGGAACATCATAAGGCCTCATTTCTTCTTTCTTAATTGCCTTTATCTCAGCTCCCAAGATTGAGCCGTCCCATGTGGAGAATGTGCTGGTCCCCTGTGCCTACAGCCCCACATATGTGGTGAAGGACTTTCCTATTGCCCGCTATCAGGGCCTGCAATTTGTAAGTGTCTTGATGGGCTTTGTTACCTTTTTTTCCCCTGCCCACATCTCTCGTCTTTTTGTTATTTCTTTTAACAGCATCAACAGTGATCAGAATGTTTTAATAGGAACTGCACTAACATTAGTAAACCAGAAAAGAGAGGAAAGGTGAATTTAGGAAGAGAGAATTGGGAAGGGATAGAGAAGAGAAAGGGAAGGCAATTGCTGCCTGAGTACTGAAAACATATTTAAATGTCTTTTAATAAATCCCTATGTTTCTGTAGCAACAATATCCTGGAGTGAAAGTTTGTTTCTCTATTAAAGAAAATAAAAGCTAGATTTAAAATATATCACAACACAGACATTGAGATGCAAACAGTTTCTCTCACCCCTAGTTAAGAAGATTTATGGTCCTGTATAATAATCATGTTTTAGGTTTTGCTTATTCCCAGTGACATAGTCCACATATCTGTTCTTCTTTTTCCTTAGTTTCTGCTGAAACTGGAATGATAGACATCTTATTGTGACTTTTCTTACCAGTTTTCCCCTTCTACAGGTCTACCTCTCTTTTGTTTATCCTAATGATTTCACCCGGCTTACACACATGGAATCAGAGAACAAATGCTTCTACAGAGAATCTCCAATGTACCTAGAGAAGTAAGTATGAAGAAGAGTTATTACAAAGCAACTGTGAAAGAACTGCTTGAAGTGTAGAAAGTATATTGGTGAAAAATGTATGTTGTCTTTTAACAGACTGAAGGTTCATCCAATGACCTTCTTACAACACTGACAATATGTCCCACTTTCTGTTTGTTGTGGATTTTACAATGGAGCCTCATCTAGTAGGTAACCTACTACTGAGGCATGTGGCAGCTGGGTCCAAAGTATTATGGCATGAAAAAAATGCTTTTCTAGAAGATCTCTCCTTTGACAATAGCAGTAGCACCTATTTACTGCCCCATATTGCTTTTCAGCACTCTCTGGGCAGTTTGCAGAGTCAGCATATTGCCCCCAACAATCTGGGTCCTCATGTTACTGACCTCAGAAGGATGAAAGTTTGAGTCAACATTGAGATGGTCAGGATCAAACTCCTGGCTGTGGGCAGAATTAACCTACAGTACTGCATTCTAACCACTGCACCACAATGGCTCCTTGGCATATGGGGGAAGAAGCTTGAGGTGAGATGATCAGAGGTGCAAATCTGCTCAGCTTCAATCGGTGTAGCAGGCCTGTAATGGGACCAACTCCTTTGGTTTGGTCCTTGGGCCTGTTTTTATGGTGCTCTGTTGATTCTGTGGGAGACTAAAATTGTCATGCTTTCACAGGGACATCCTCCCTCCTCATCTCCACTTTAAGTATTGGCGATTGGTGGACCTGGAGATCATGACTAGCCTTCTCTGCATCAACAAGTGTAATAGAAATAGAAAATATTGCTTCTGTGGCCTATATGATGAGGTATTCCCTTCCCAGTTTCCAGTGATCTCTGGGAATGCCCCTCAGTCACTCTCTTCCCAGATTTTTTTTTTTAAGTTACTTGCAAATTGCAATCTGGTACAGACAGGACTTCAACCTACAGTTATAATTTTTTCCTTTCTATCATTTTGGATGTTCAAAATTCTGTATGTGTGCTGTGATGTGATACATGAATCAGTGAAGTGTTGAAGGTGGTGGAACTTGCTGAGATGGCTAAATTGAATTGTTTGAACAAAGAAAAGGCAAAGACTATGTGTATTGCTGCATGGCAAGGCCTTGTAGACTTCTTGCATGAAACAGGAAAAAAATGAACTTGTGATGTATGGTTTCGATGAGTAGACTGAATTATATAGAAATTATAGAAAGAAGAGAGTTGTGTTATAACCATACAATAAGGGGTAAATTTATAATTGTACATTTAGCTGCTCTAAAGAAGATTGGAAACTACTCTGTATCTTATTTCTTTCCTATTTTCCTATTGGATTTTTAGGGTTCTCTTTGATTTATTTCTTTACTTTTCATTAGTTTGTATTAGTTTTTAATCCTTAATAAAATTATACAAAAAATGAATTAGTAAAGAATCTCCAGCTGTTTAACAATGCACTATTGTAGCTATATTTCAGTTACAGAAATCTGGTTGATAGCTAGGTGGCTAAGGAAGAGAGGCTCCCCCCCCCGCCCCCCCGCTTTTTGTTGGCCACCATCTAGTGGTTGAAAAATAGATCTGAAATAAAACTGGAGAAATTATATGGATGTGCCTTAGCAGAGCATCTCATAGCTGAACACTTCTCTCAGGCAAACTAAAAATAGTTTAACTCTCCAAGAACACTTATTCAGTGGTTTCACCTGAGTGGCACAAATCCAAGTTAGAACAATAAACTCACAATTGCCATCTAGTTATTGTTAGATCAACTACCCTTTGGGAAAAGAATTGAAGAAATGATTGAACAGATCATCCAGACCATATATCACGACCCAGGTGCACATTTTTCACAGCATTTGGTAATGGCCTTTCCTATCATTAGTGACATTTGAATTTAACCAAGGAACAGTGCCAGTCCCTGCTCTTATATTGCCACTGGAGAAGTTGCACAAAAAGCAGCACAGCATGGCCTCACATTGGATGGTCCTTAGGAGCAGCACAATTTATGCTGACATTATTTCCCAGCTCTGGGGCAGGAGAAAAGCACAGCAAAACAACTATGTGGAAATATTTGAAATATAAAATAAGAATGCAAGAGATATTTCACCTTTGGGCTTCTAGTACATATAATGATGGAAAGGCTAGAGGTTACAAACACTGTTGACCCATTCTCTTATGATTTGCTTCTTTTTCCCTTCCCAGATATCCTAATTTATTTTAGCCATATTTGTAGGGCCATGCATAGATTAGGATTAGGATAGAATAGAATAGAATAGAATAGAATAGAATAGAATAGAATAGAAT
>BLBF01000054.1:13746290-13808614 GCA_015471245.1 Laticauda colubrina | reverse complement strand
ATAGAATAGAATAGAATAGAATAGAATAGAATAGAATAGAATAGAATAGAATAGAATAGAATAGAATAGAATGGTTTGAAGGGACCTTGGAGGTCTTCAAGTCCAACCCCCTGCTTAGACAGGAAAACCTTTACCATTTCAGACAAATGTGTTGTCTAATCTCTTCTTTAAAACTTCCATTGTTGGAGCATTCACAATTTCTGGAGGCTAGTTGTCCCACTTAATTATGATTGCCCTGTATAAGATGTCCCCAACCCTACTCTGTCTGTTTAAAAACAGATGAAAATAACCTGTGGATGAGAAGCAACTCCATGACAGGTTACATGTGCTGACGTGTCCCACTTCTTGACTATCAACACCTACAGAGAGGAGCCTTTACATGAGTCACACATGAGCTGTGATTTTAATCTGTTCAGGTTCCAGCTTGTGAAGAATCTTCTGCATTTATGGTTATATGTCTGGAAGGCTTTTTCAGCAGACATTTGTTCGACAGGTTATGAAACCATGGAGAAGGCTTAGTGGAGGATTGGGGGCCCTTGACATACATCGGCATGACACTCTCATGATACTCGAGCCAGTTTTAATTTAACAAGTACAGATTTCTGTGACTTAGATATTATGAGTGCTCTCTGACATCAGCATTGAGACCAGGTCTTACCTTTCCCATGCTTTGATTTTTACTAATATATTTCATCAACATGCATTGTGTTCTTTTCTACCTAAGTGTTCAGAAACAAAGTTTCAACAACTGTCTCTGTCCTTCAGTACTGCGGTGCATCCAGGTGAGTAATTGTGTGTAGCCGATGACTCCAGACAATCTGGTGAAGAAAGCAGTGACTCACAATAACCTACCCTTGCAATATTTATAAGTCTTTAAAATGCCCTTCTAGAACCTGTGAAAAATAGGGTAAGGTAGGCCAAGACCCGTAGCTATATTTGAGTAAGACAGATTGTATGTGGGTTTGTGTATGCACAAATACCCTGTGTCTGAAACGTTATTCTTTTTACCTCCAGATTTGGCTTTTCTAAGTACATGAAAATGGATGAAGAGGAAGAAGATTTACACCAGAGAGCCTTCCTCTTCCTGAATCCTGATAGTGAGTATTCCCAGGATCCAGCTTCTTCCAGCCAATCAGAGACCACTTTTTAATTTTCACCTATTTTATAAGCAGCTATTGAATCCTTAGCTGTCAGCAGTATTATAATAATACCAACCACTTGCAGTAATATTTTTGTATTATCTACTTGCAGAGCTTAAATTTCCACCTGTGACCAGTTGTGTTTTGGGGTAATTTCTGAATGAATTTGCACAGGCACTTCCTTTTTAGAGAGCATTGACAGCTCTGCTCCTGTAACAGAAAGCTAATTTGAAAATCAGTTCTTCTTATATATAAAAGGAACATATTGGTTTTATGCACATCCTGCTGACTATACACGAGCAGATTCTCAAGAGGCCTTTGTTGAGGTAAATCCCCGTTAGGAGAATGAGCGCATACAGGGAGACGTATAGAGAGTAGTGTTGGAATAATACACACACAGTACACAGATACACTGCACAATAAATGTAGGTTTTTACTTCCAGAAGTTGTTTTTGTTGAAATAGTATTCTGCCATGCCAACGAGTGAATGGCAATTCTCCAGTTATTGTATTAACTACATTGTTTAAAACATGATTACTACACATTATGGCCTCACTCCACAGTGTTTCAGGTAAACCTGAGTCAGATAACATAGTGCGAGCCATGGCTTGTAATGTTTGCCCTCTTCGTTCTACAAATGAGTTATGTTGTGGTCTGTAAGGTGCAGAACGTTTATGCTCAACACCAGCCAATTTCAACATAGTTTGGAATCTTTTATTAACAAACTCAGTCCCATTATCAGTTACTAAAGTAATTACTTTACTTTTCATTTTTCTCTCTGCAAACCTTAGCCAGTTAAAGAAATGTAGGAATGTTTCTGTTTTGTTTTTCATAAGATAGCAAAAACCATATCGTGAGTAATGGTCCATAATACTCAAAATATAACAGGCACCTCCTAAACTTGGTTTCTTCGGACCAATTATGTCATCAAATACAACCTCTAAAGGTTCTTTGGTCTTAAACCCATTTAGTCTGTTTGCTGGAGTAACCTTACTCTTTTCTTGACTGCAAGCATTACAGTGTAAATACTTGCTACAGGGTTTCAATTTTACTCCCTCTGACAATTCAACAGTTTGTTTGAGCATTTTGAAATTAATGTGCCCTAGACGTCTATGCAGCAAATGTATACATTCATCATGTGGCTTAATACTGTTATAAACTGAATTCATCATCATGTATTACATATAAATCATTCTTTAAAGTAGCAGTAACACTTTTACCCTCTTTCTCTATTATACAGTTATCTCCCCTAAAGGTTACTACATAATCAAGATTAACTAAAGCCCTTACTGATAGCAAATTAAATTTCAGTTTAGGTACATATAATATGGTTAAATGTTCATTTATACAAGAACAATATGCAGTACCTTCACCTGATGCTTTCATTTTCCATCCATTTGCCAATGATACATGTTGTTTACTCATGGACATCTTTACAAACCTGTTTCTATCTTTAGTAATGCATTGTGATGCTCCACTATCAACAACCCACAAATTATTGTTTACAGTTGAATTGCGAGACATAACTAAACTAACATTCTTCCTAGCCTTCTGGTGTTTGCCAGTATTCTGTTGTTTTTCCTTCTTACAGAATTTAGCTATATGTCCCCTCGCCCCACAAGAAAAACATTTCCTAATAGTGTAGGCAGTTGAAGATAAATCCTCTTCTTGTGGTTGTTCCTTTCTCAGTTAGTCTCTATCTTGCCGTATTCTTGCTTCTTCTAGCCATCTTTCGGTTATGTCAGTCAATGTCAGTTTATCTCTGGGCAGTACTTCCAGTGAGGATACATAGTCATCATAACTTTCATCCAATGAGGACAGAATGATGTAAACTTGATGCAGCTCTGAAAATATCAGTTCTTTTTCATGTAGCTCTTGAAAAGTTCTTTTCATGAAGTTTAAATGAGCTAACATATCTCCACCTTTCAGAAGACGTGCTCTAAACAGTTTATGTGTAAGATGTATGTGTGCACCTACACTGTCATGAACATAAATCCTCTTCAAATTCTGCCAACACCTAGCAGCAGACTCTTCTCCACGAATATGGACTTGCTGCTGGTCACTCAGTGTTAGTCCAATTATACAAAGAGCTCGTTCATTGTTCTTTTTAAAGTCAGCAATCTTCTTGGCATCATCGTCATTATCTGGGTCCCAAGCATTTACATCTGGTGGATTTTGAACTACATTCCATAAACCTTCTTTATGCAGAAGTAGACTGCACTTCATAGACCAGGAAACAGTTTGTTCCATCCAACCGGGTTATCACTGATAGACTTGTTGAAGTGTCTTGTGCCATCTTTATCAGGATAGTAAACCACAATTAAACAGTAAACAGCTGTCTGTATACAGTACTGTGTATTCACACTAACTCTCAGTTATCTGAGCCTGGTATGGCCTGGGCCCATAACCAGTGTTGAGGTAATTCCCCGTTAGGAGAATGAGCGCATACAGGGAGAGTAGTGTTAGAATAATACACACACAGTACACAGATACACTGCACAGTAAATGTAGGTTTTTACTTCCAGAAAGGTTTAAGCAAAGTCCAAAATAGGCAGTCCAAAAGTCATTCACAGGTTAATCCGTCAGTTTTTCAATCCAGGGATATTGCAGTAACAAAGTCCAGTGTCAAAAACAGTTAAGTATCAGACTTACATTAAATCCAGTAATATCAGTCAATTAGAAGAAATGGAGCAATAGCAATACTTTCCAACAGAAGGAAATAAAGATACACTCACACTCTCTTCTGAGACTCAGACTGAGACAATCCAGGTTTCTGGCTCCATCTTATGGTCGTTTGAGAAACCACACCCAATTGCATGCTCTTGCATTCCCTTAAAGAGACAGTATTAAAATGTCTATCTTGGTTTATATATTTCTAACTCAAATACCTGTTAGGAGACTCATATTCCTAACAGCCTTATTAAAGCATACAGTGCTGCCTATGCACAGAAGTATTTGATTCTGGACATATTCTGCAGAGAATGTCCTGTACAGATAGTCTTCAACTTATGACCAATTGTTTTAATAACAGTTTGAAGTTACAACAACCTCACAAAATGTGACTTACAACTTGTCCTCAGTTAGAACTGTCACACTACACTAGTGGTCATGTGATTGCAGTTTGGGCCCCTGGTTTGCAACTGGTTTGCATTTACAACGGTAGCAATGTTTTGCAGTCACATGACCATGATTTGGGTCAAGCTCTCTCAGATAAACCAGACAAGAAATATGATGAGATGAACTGATTCTACTTTAATGTAAGACCACTTTAACAGAATCTTGCTAGTCTGAAGACACAAAACTTCCCACTGTACTTTTAACTGCTTGATCCATTAGGATTAGGTTAGATCTTTCCTATGTTTGTTTCTCTGACTGTTAAGCAACTGCTGTTCCTTCCATGATCTGATTCTGTCCATCTCCTTTTCTCTTGCACCAGGGTCATTCGTATATTCAATTACATTTAAGGCCTTTCTAGTTGACTTGGGACAAGCAAAGTAAATTGGGGAAGTCAGATTCCCCTAGCAACCACAAATTTGCTTAAGCCATTCACTTAATGACTCCTGTAAAACGTGGTTGTAAAATCAGGTCAAATGGTGTAATATCTTGCTTAATGATCACATTATTTAGCCATTAAAATTATAGTCCCAATTACCACCATAAATCAAGGACTCCCCATACATTCAGCAACTCACTGATCTCTACTCTCCCATGTATCTTTGTGACATTGGATTTCTAAAAGCCGTCCCAATCAAGGAAGTAATTTTTGCAGTCTAGACACTGTTAATCCTGAGAATAATATTTTGCTTACCTTAAAACAGAATCAGTACTTTTCCGAACCTAAATCTGGTTTGCAGTAGCAAGAAAATTAGACTTTCAGTCTCTGCAAAATGTAGCCTTGATTCTTCTCAATAAAAAAGAGGCTTTGTTAATTATATGGGGGGAAAAAAATATCTTAATGTCTCTGGTTGGAAATTGACCAAGGTCTATCACTCAAATTCCTAGTTCTGTCCCAAAAATATAAAAACTCTGCATTTAAAACTAATAATGGGAATCTAAATAGTATGTATTTTTTATTTTGTGCACAGTAATTTTATACATTTATTTTTTGACTTAAAATAATTTCTTAGAATAGACTAGAAGCAGGGAAGAACAACGGTACAGGAAAATGAAGGTCATAAGGCCATGTTTTTCATTATTTCATCAAGTATCTTATTTAGAACAGGGAAGGACAACTTGTCTCTTACACACCCCCGGATGTTGTTATGCTGCCTTATTCATCATCCCTTCCCATTAGCCATGCTGTCTAGGATTCAGGGAAACTGAATTTAAGAAAAATTTATCCCTGCCTTACAATCAGAGCAATGGAGATTGCTGAATTTAAGAAACAGAAATATTATGGCTGTTTACATTCTAAAAGTTTGCTGCTTTCTACTTCCCCAGTCTCTTCTCAGTCTCCTCTTATAGGCTCTATTGACTCAAAACTTTGTTCTTTATCTCATTGTCTGCCACAACCTCCCTACCCATAAGTCATCTACCAATCACAGATACCACTCCAAGGTTTGACCTACTTTGTGAATAATTTCCTAGATTTCCTTGACGAGGAAGAAGGTGCTGATCCTGAACCCACTGACACTTTTCCTGATGTCAAGAGCCCCAGTGAGTTGGATGCCCATGTGTTCACTGGAATGAAGAGAAAAGATAAGCCCTTAGCCACAAAATATTATGGGAATAATATGGATTATAATAGCTTTCATCAGAAGCAAGAGACATTCAATGAAGAAGGAGACTTCACAAGGCAGCCTGTCTCTATAGGCCCAAGCAGTGAACCTAGCCTGAGTCCTCAGACTCCATCTAAGGGCTTCCAGGCTTATGAGAATGCAGCACCCTTTGGAGAACATGTCATTATCAATGGCCGGTCTCTCAACTGGGCACAAGATGTGAAGAAGGGAAGGAAGGAAAGTGATCAGGGACTACTGTCATCTTCAAAAAAAGGCACCTCTTTCAGCCTCCAACCTCACCTTTCTGTGCCCTTCTTTGCTGGAAAGCCCAAGCAGCAGAGTCCTAAGGAGGAGAAACAATCCAAGAAAGAGACAAACAAACCTCCAGAGAAAGTATACGTGACCAGATTGCAACCCAGTAAGAAGAAGGCCCCATCACAGAAGGATGTTTTCCCTGGAGTCTTCCTCTATCCCAGATCTCCAAGGAAGGTGCAGTGGAACTCCAGGATCCCTCAGGGTCGCCCTGCTCCCTCCAACAAACTTCATTCTCCCTCTGTCCATAGAACATCTCTGCTTGTTGCTAATACCACCAAGGAAACAAGTCTTTCTAAAAGGAAAGGCCTACAAGTCAGCCGGAAATGGGAACCATTTTATGGTAGGAAACCTTTCAAAGGAAATATTAAGCAGCAGATGCATCCAAGTGCCTCAATCTTGCCTGCAGAAGGACTGTTCAACAAAGAAAACTTTGAAATCACCACTCCAGCAAGGACTATGTTAGATTTAAATTCTTCAGAGGTAGTGATGTCTGAAGGTGTGCAAGTGACCTCCTTCCTACAGATGTCAGAAATGACAGAATCTCAGCAAAAGGCGCTTGGTGGCCCTGAGAAGACCCAGGAAGAAGAAGTGGAAGAGGAAGTGTCTGATTATAGTTATGAAAACTCTGAAATTCAGCAGAGTTGGCTAGAGGATTCCATCAACTGGCAACGGACGTTTAGTGTCAGCCCTGTGGATTTTGAATTGCTCCGTTCAGACTGGAATGATCTGAGGTGCAACGTTTCGGGAAATTTGCAGCTGAGTGAAAGCGAGGTGGTGGATGTGGTGGCTCAGTATATGGAGAAACTCAATGAGAAGAATGGCGGGTAAGAATGGAAGAGTATTATGTGAAGGGAGGCATTATCACAAGAATAGATAAGGGTGATGTGAGACTCCCATTCACCCTTCCATTCCTTAATTAGGTGTGCTACTCTAGGGGAAACAAGGGTGGGATTCTTCCAGTTCAGCCCAGTTCTACTGAACTGGGAGCTCAAAGAGCATCTGAGATTGAACTGGTTCGCTGAGATTATCTTCTGGTTTTCTGTTTGGCCTACCCACTTGCCCGGCCTCTAGACTGTGCTTTATTCCCTGCTTTTTCTACCTCAGCTGCTTTGCGCGGCACAGCTGAGTGCCACGCATCAGCAGGAGAAGGTGAATGCTTGCCAGAGCTAGTGATTTGTCAACAGTGTGCATGTGCGCGCAGCGCACTGCAAAGCATGCACTCACCAAACTAGTTGTTATGGCAGTAGGATCCCACCCCTGAGGGTAAATGGTTACATTTGTGTACTTGTAGGATATGTGTGTTCTCCCCAGGATCTTGTCAGAATAAAGAAGATAAACAATGCTAAATCAATCTGTTGATACAAGATAATTTCTTGAAGGAGAGTATTTGATGTGGCCCAAGATTTCATATGACAGCTTTCTGTCCTTCCACCCACAGCATCTACACTCTCTTGCGAATCATTAATGTTGAGAAGCGGAGAGACACAGCTCGAGGCAACCGCTATCTGATGGAGTTAGAGCTGATGGAGAAGGGCCAGAGAACAGTCCGGCTCTCAGAATACATCTATGTCCTGCTCCACCAGGGCAAGTCAGAGGACAGCACTGAAGTCAACCCAGAAGGGCCTGCAACTGTGTCCACTCAATCTCAACCATCACCTAGTGCCTGGAGTCTTCTGTACGGAAAACCCATCCTCTGCCGACCTTTGCGGCTCAGTTGGAGGCATGATGTAATGATACATTTTGTCGTCCCAGGTAAGCGATTGCCCTCCATATCCCAGGGTTGAAAGCAGAAGTGGTATTCAGCAGGTTCTGCCCAGTTCTGGAGAACCGGTAGCAGACATTTTGAGCAGTTCGGAGAACTGGCAAATACCACCTTTGACTAGCTCTGTATTCTCTGTCTCCCAAGTCCCAGCTGATCAGCTGGGTCTTCTTTTGTTGCCCTGCATAGGAGAGTGGAGCTAGAAAGCAGGTTAGTGGAGTGGGGAGAGAATGGGATTTTGCAGTAACCTTCCCCCAGGAGTGGGGTGGGAATGTAGATTTTGCAGTATCCTTCCTCTGCCATGCCCACCAACTCACAACATGCCCATCAAGCCACAACAGGCCCACCAAACCACGCCCACAGAACCAGTAGTAAAAATTTTTGAATCCCACCACTGGTTGAAAGGCTGCTTTTCCCGGGAGAAATGGCATGATGTATGAGGTAATGGGAGACCGACTGTAGTTGGGTTGGGGTTGAACGTAGTTTGGAAAAAAAATCTCTCTTGGAATACACAAATATTCTTTTTATCTTGCTATTACTTCTGGATAAGTGGGGTTTTCAGGGTATTTTTTATCAATATATCAACTATGGTATTTGCTTAATAGGAAAAGATTTGGGATGAATATATTTAGCACGGGCATATTTTGTATGAATATGTTTAGCATTCTTTTTTCATATTGTCTTCCTATTTAAAAAAAAAAAAAAGTCAGGCAAAAGAAAGAGCCATGCTTGAGATATTTGCCAGGGATGAATTTGCTTCTTCCTCATTACTGTTCCTGCGAGACCTTGTTGACATGAAATGAGAGAAATTATGGAAGGAAAGTCTTTCTATGCTCCATTTGGGAAGGAAATGAGAGAATAGTAAGGGTAAAATGACTCAGATCTGTCCCTCCCAAGCTAATCTCTGTACCCCACGAAAGGAGAATAGCAAATAAAGAATACTGTACCCCAGATCTTAAATTATGAGTGTTTCATTTGCCTTGGTAAATCCCATACTCTATAACGAGGCTACAGAAGGAACAAAGCTGCACTGATCAATAGGTGATAAGGAAATTATATTGGTTCCTAACTATATTGGCATCTTCACTGTTTAGTTAATTCTTTCAAATGCTGAATTTCTAAGGTCTAGAAACTTCTGAAGTCTTTTGAAATTATGATTGAAACCAATGCTGAAAATTGCCCCTATGCCCTTGTGTGTCCATAAGAATAACTGAAGACTTTAATTAGGGGAATGTTTACCCAGGAACACTCTATTGAGTTTTTGTGTTAAATGCCAAAAATCCCTGTTCATATCTTGTAGTGAAGAACCAAGCACGCTGGGTACAGCAGTTCATCTCAGATATGGCCAGCCTATTTCTGAACACCAAGGATGCCAACTTCAATATCATATTGGTGGATTTTGATAGTGATGACATGCATGTGGAGAAAGCACTTCAGGAGGCTCACCTGCCCAGGTAACCCAAGCAGTGGGTTGAAAGTTTCAGAACAGTTTCTTCTGATGGTTCTCCCTAAGTCCTCACTGCTAAATTTTAAAACTTCAAACCTCTTTTAATGACTGCAAATGTTGCCCAGTACTTTTCTGTGTAACATATAGTAGGTTCAGTTAACCACTAGGGAGATGGAAAACTGTTTTAATAAAATCTGCTCAATTTCCTCTCTCAACTTGCCACTTTGTGTGCAAATAACCGGTTTTCTTCAGTGTGTAGGGGTGTGAGGCTTCAGTAGCAAAGGTTAACAGCACAAATGAACCAGTGCTTGTGTATATAAAAAAGTAATGCCAACAACAGCATGGCTATACAGAGATCAAAACAGTCTGTATGTGATGTCTCTAGTTAAAGCTGTTTGAATGAGTTCCTAGTTTTATTAACTCTCATAAATATTAAGATGATGAATTAATAAGCAGATAACATTCTTAGGGCTGCAAGTTTTAATCAATTTTATTGGTAGGTTAAAGCTAAGCCATGAACATATGTACTAGGAAATGAACTTCACTGAAATCATTGGATGCATGTCTCAACTTTTATACAGTCTTCAGCCAAAAGGATTCCCAAAGCAAGTTCCATAAATCCCATTCATTGAAAAGGATCACTGTATTAATAAATAACCAGTTCTACTTTGGCTAAATATTTTTGATATAATTATTCCAAAAGCCAATAGGCAGATATAACTGAAGGAAACCAAACCACTTAAGAACCTAAAAGAGATACCAGACATAAGAAATTAAAGGACAATCAGCTTGAAGTCACCATGATTATATGGATCCTGTCCCCAAGATTAATATTATAGAGTAAGGAAAGAAGAAAGGCAGTGATAACTGTGATTTTATAACTCAGCTTGAGCATGCTAAGTCAAGATTGACTCAATCTTCCATCCTTGGGGGTAATATGCTGACTCTGTAAACCACTTAGAAAGGGCTGTAAAGCACTATAAAGCGATGTATAAGTGTTATGGCTATTGCTCAAAAGCCCTAGCTGGCACAAAACAATTAGCCACTCTCCAGTTTGATCTTCTAGGTAAGTCTTTCTAAAATCACTTTTAGAAAGAGAAAGAAAATAGAAAAGAAAGAAAATAGCAGAGAAGAAACAGAGAGGATGACAGTGCCCCTTACTTCATCCTTGCCCATTCTCTGTAATGAGAAGCAAGAGGCTCCTTGTTCTCTTATTGATAGTCTAAACAAATAAGGCGGGAGAGGAAAGGGAGGGCCAAGGAAAGTAATAATAAACAACTGTAATGAAAAGCCAGAAGAGCTGAGGGAGTGGTCCTGTGATAGACTTAAAACTTTGCAACAAGTGCCTGTGGATACGAACTTAGAAGGAATTCCACTGAATTAAATAGAATTTATGCTCTGTTAAGCATGCCGCCTGAATTAATCTGAGAAAGCTCATTCTGAATTCGTGGGCCTGCAAGTTAAAGAACAGTTCCTAATTATCCATTTGTTTTTATGTCTCTTGGCTTCAGTTATCATTCTATAATGAGCAAGAAAATGTCGATGATGAACTAAAAATAATTGAAGAGTTCACTGATTAAAAAGTTACTGGTGAAGATATCAATTTATTTGCATTGGGTTGAAAAGTTAAGAGTTAAGAGTTAAAACACTTGAATTTCTTGCATGTCCACTTCTTGACTGTCAAATATCTCCTCCACCTAGAATAAATACTTCTTGATTAGTAGCCTCTTCCTTGATACTGGGAAACTTCTGGTATTTAGAGCCATTTTGCTGAACAGACTGTACTTCATGCTGGCCTCTCCCATTTCTGTGCCTTTGTTCTTGCCATTCCTTTACAGGTACCAGTATTTGAAACGTACAGGGAACTTTGAGCGCTCTGCAGGTTTACAGGCTGGGGTGGACGCCATAGAGGTAAGACCCAAGAAGAAGTGAGTGGGTCTTCCTGAGAAGTGGGAGGTGTTGAATGTCTACTTTGTCCCCCATTCACGGCCTGCCTATGATGCTCTTTCATCCCTCAGGATGGTAGCAGTATTGTATTCCTTTGTGACCTGCACATTCACTTTCCCCTCAATATTCTGGACAGCATCCGGAAACACTGTGTGGAGGGAAAGCTGGCCTATGCACCCATTGTCATGAGACTGGGCTGTGGGAGCTCTCCAAGAGAACCCAACGGTAAGGTGTTGCTACTGCTGCTGCTGCTGCTGCTGGGAAACTATAACCTGTGAATTGGTGTAGCATTTTCAGGCACTGAGCTAGGAATCTTGGCTAGTCCATTCTTTCAAGAGGCCTCCACTAAGTGGTTTTGACATAAAAATCACTAAATGATAACACTGCCAAATGTGGCTGCTCAATGAAATCCATCAGCATATGTGTGGCTGTTTTAGTAGAAAGGGCTGAGAGGAAATGTACTCATTTTAAAATATGTACCATACTGTTGGTATTAATGACTTATTATTGTTTAAATGGGGCCATATGCTTATTCTCTAAATCATCTGAGTTTTATGCAGTAGACATTCCTTTCTGCCCAATGTTCATCTCCTAAAATCTGTTTCACAGTTGTAACTACTCTTGGAAATATGAAGTAGATGACTTCTTCTTTGGGAGTTCTGTCTTTGCAGAAAAGACAACATGGGAAAAATTTAGACCAGAGGCCAAAATCCTGTGCCAGATTTTGCTAAATTCCCATTCCCAGTATCCATTCCCATTCCCTTTTGATCACTCTTGACTAGGGCTTTTGGAACTTGTAGTTCAGCAAATCTAGAAGGTTACAAATTCCCTATCTCTGATATAGTTTGAGTACAATTATCCTTAAGCCTATTTCTTCCCCCACTTCCTATATTATTTTTTTATAATGGATCAGAAGTGAAATTTCCCTGATATTTAGACAAGCAGCCAGGAGGAAGAAGTCTTATATCATGCATGACATTTGAATAGAGATAATTCATCTCTAAACAGCAAAGGTAAAATAGATAAAATAGATGTTGGTGACAAATATACAGTTCTGTCTCCTAATATTTTCAATATGGACACCATCAACAGGAGGGTGGGGGAAACAGAGAATGGGAAAGTTTACCTTTCACATTGCAAAAAATGGCTTACCCACCTCTTTCAGGTACATTCTAATGAGAAATAATATAGACGTACTTTGGTATATAAATAATGTGAATACATTAGACTTAATGACATTTTATCCTTGGAGAAGGTCAACATTGTGTTTTAAATAAAATTAGCTTTTGCAATTTTTATAGATTGATCAATTGACTGAAATATTTACATGTGTTTTTCCAATTGCTCAAAGCTATTTACAACTTATCATAAAAGCACAAAAAACAAAAGTGCACCAGCAGAATGAAATAAAAATGCATCCCAAAAAGACAATAAATAAAGATAGGCTCCAGTGACTTGTTTTGCATACTTTGGTCGTGCTTCTTCTGGAGAAAGAGACAAGGACATCTCTAAAACCACTTTGGAGTCCAGTCCTTACTGAGTACAGGAATCCAAATGAAAGCATCACAGAGAAATGTCTGTCCAGTCACTGCTTGAACACAGTTAATTGTTTTCCATCATGGAAGGGAAATCACCAGCCCTCTGGATAATTGACCTCTGTGTTTATTGTTAGGGAGGCTTCTTTCTAGCATTCAATCAGAATCTGCCTCATGGCAACTTAAATCCATTATTCCATGTCCTGCACTCTGGAATGAGTGAGCCAGTCACTTTCTCTAAATCCTAGGAAGATGACAATAGCCAAGCATTTCTGAACAACTCTGCCAAGAAACCTTCATGGACCCATCTAGGCAGTTGCCAAGAGTCAAGAGTAATTTGAAGGTGCAAAAGAAGAAGAAAAAAAATGTAAGGAGTTGCATCAGTTGTTAGTAGGCTTTTGGATGCAATTTCAAGGCATTAGTTTTGTTAAAATATTTTGTGACTTAGATCCCCAATAACATTGGGAACCATCTGACTGAGGTAGAGTTTGCCTTCCCACTTTCTACAAGGCAGGAGGACAGGCTGAGAACCTCTCTCTCACAAGGAGGAAACTGGCCTCCCTGATGGCAGCCCCTCCTTTTGAACAATTGACCTTGTTATCTTCAGAAAGCAGCCAAGACAATAATTTCCAATAGACTTTGGATAAGAAGATGCAGTTGAGTTGAAGCTAGCTAAAAGAAATATTTTATAGTCTAACTTTATGACATTGTTAAGTGTTTCATGGATGTCTATAGTTTTTATCTCATTATGAGGCAACTGGACTGTTGGGAATGGGAGACACATGAAGTGTTGTATAAACAAACAAAACATTCTGGAAGAATGCAATAGGAAAGCCACTTTATACTGTATCAGGAAGACTGCATGATTGCTTCCAAATTGAAGGTGTTTATCTTCTTTCTATTCCCATAACTGTTCCTCATAAGTCCTCATGTTATAGCAGGCAATTTATACCTATTGTGTATAAACCAGTTGGAAAATTATTTTGAATAAAAAAAGGATATGCATACCCTTCCAGCATTTTGTTCATTAATAAGAGAGTGACAACATTCATTATGGAGTCAATTCTTTACTAATTGGAAACCAGTTTGATATGAGCAAGGGTACAATTTCAAAGGACATGTAAAGTTGGCATAGCCTTTCCCTACTCTAAATTCATTCAAGTAAAGGTTACATCCTCATTTCTTTTGTATCTACACGAGATAATGTTGTTTGCTATTACTAAGAGACATATTTCTATGATCTAAACAGGACCATTCAAGCTTTTGATGCTTTCCATTTCAAATCTGGAGACATATTTCTATGATCTAAACAGGACCATTCAAGCTTTTGATGCTTTCCATTTCAAATCCGAAGAAAGAATTCTTGGCTTGTCTTTTCTCAGGCTACTGGGAAGTAAATGGCTTTGGCCTCTTTGGGATCTATAAGTCCGACTTTGATCGTATTGGGGGGATGAACACAGAAGAGTTTCGGGACCGCTGGGGCGGGGAAGACTGGGAGCTGTTGGACAGGTGAGGCTACTCTCTATAAACTCCCCAGATCTCTTTGGGCCCATGCTGGGAATTCTACTGATCACAGGAAAAAGCAGACTATTTTACCTAAATAAATAGCTAGGAATATTAGGCAGAGATGTCTCTATTAATGGCTGTGTATATCTTTGCTTTTACATTTGCGAAATCATTAAATTATTTGCAGGCAATGCTTTCCACTTCTACTGTCTTAAGGACACAGTGAGCTACAACTTTCAGCATGCAAGGGCAAACTGAAGTACATTCCACCATCACCCACCACTTCCACTCTCCCAGCAAGTCAGTGTTGTCTGCTTTTATTATATGTGGGCTGGAAGTTGTGAAACTGGCTTTAAAAAGACTCGGGCTTGCAAGCAAAATCTAAAATGTGTTTGAAGCCTGTGTAAAAATGCCTTTAGCCTATTAGCCTATTGAAGATTTCCTTTTCAAGTGACATAGACACCATTTTTCCCTCTCACAGAGAACTAGATGCTACACCCTCCCTTGATTATTTTTAACCCTTGCTTCATAGAGGGAAATCCAGTCTTCCCAGGTTTTTCCAAGAATGCTTTTTAACTTATTTTTTTACTTTCAGATGGTCGTCAACCTACAGCCATAATTGGGACTGCAGCTTTGGTCACATCACTGTGGTCATAAGATATTGGACCTAATTTTACAATATTTTTTAATGACTGGAATCACGATGATCATGAAGCAAATCTGGCTTCCTCAATGGGCATTTTTTGGCTGGAAACTGACAAAATTGTGATCATGTAACTGCGAGTATAAGGTCATAAGTGCAAGTACAACTTACACAAGCCATTTTGCCAAGCCAGTTATAACTTTGAACCACCATTAAATGAACAGTTATCAGTTATGTTTGTTTTCTCTTGGGCTTGGGATAGTTGCTTACAAACTGTTTGAAGTTACAACAGGCCTACCTTGGGGCTAGCCACAACCCACATTCAAAGGTAGAATTGTTGGGGGACACCCACAGTCATGTGACCAAACTTCAGGCGCTCAGCAACATGGGCAAATTTAATAGTTGTTTACAGCATCCTGCAGTCATGAGATCACAATTTTGCTATTCATTCATTCATTCATTTTTATTGCTGCCCATCTCAGTGTGATTTGTTTAGGTTTTAACAGCCAGGATCAACAGTGTAAATTAGACTTGCAAGCAAATATATGCAGATTCTGAATTTGTATTTAATTGTTCTAAATTCTTTGCCATTATGATTATTTTAGCTGCTATTTCTTTGCCCCATAGAACTGACCCAGGAAGGTAGCATACAGGTAATCCTTGGCTTACAATGTTCATTTAGTGACTGTTCAAAGTTACAATTGCACTGGGAAAAGTGACTTATGACCATTTTTCACACTTATGACCATTACAGCATCCCCATGGTCATGTGATCCAAATGCAGACATTTGGGAACTGACTCACATTTATGACAGTTGCAGTGCTCCAGGGTCATTTGATCCCTTTTCGTAATCTTCCGACAAGCAAAGTCAATGGGAAAGCCAGATTCACTTAATATCCATGTTACTAATTGAACAACTACAGTGATTCTGTTAACAAATGTGACAAGAAAATTGTAATATTGGACAAAACTCACTTAACAAATTTCTCACTTAGGCGCACAAATTCTGGGCTCAATTGTGGTCATAAGTCAAGGACTCCCTGTACATAGACTGAAATAGAATAGAATAGATAGAATACTTTATTGGCCAAGTGTGATTGGACACACAAGGAATTTGTCTTGGTGTAAATACTCTCAGTATACATAAAAGATACATTTGTTAAGAATTAAGAATCATAACATACAACACTTAATGATAGTCATAGGGTACAATCAGCAATCAAATCATAAAAGGAAGAAGATAATTCTTTCAGGACGTACCCACATAACTATGTCCCTTATGGCTAGTTCAACTTACTGTAGAAGCAGGATGGGAAAGAAAAAGGTATCATTGTGCCACAATAACTAGTTTGAATTTTGGCGCATTCTGGAATCCTTCTCCAAGATCTAATACTCCAGTAGGGACGCACAATTTTTTTTCAGAAAAGTAGCACCTGGTTTTATTTTTATCCTGCCTTTCAATCAGATACAAAAAGCACCATATACATTCTCTTGGTTACATTCTCTTCTCAACTTCCCTTGGTTCCCCCCTCAACTATACAACCTCTAGAGCAGGGGTTCCCAATCTTGGCAACTTTAAGACACATGGACTTCTACTCCCAGAATTCCCCAGCATGGCTTATTTTTGTTGTCTGTGCCCAAAGCAATTTATACATGTAGTATTTCTACAACCACATACATTCTTTCCCACAGTAAGGTTACTGTTTCCTTTAGTGTATTCTCAATGAATCAAAGGCATTCTCCCATTTTGAAAATAAATTATTGGATCAGAGGGTGGGGGAACCTGGTCCCTTTGAAATAAAGGCAGTACATATTCACAATTTAAACAATGTGTGTAAGTCAGATGCTCAACTAACCAAAGACTCCTGCATGTTCCTAGGTAGATCAAACAGTCTTGTTTTGTCCCCTGGAAATGGTTTGAGTTGAGACTTTGTCTTGAGAAATCTTGAGAAAAGGAGTTCCAGAATCACAGAATAACCAATGAGGGCGCCACCCAAAATGTTATGCAGGGCAACAGGTTTGCTCAGATTGAGTGTGCATGTTTGCTTGTAAATTAACCCCATAGAATTTAATAACACTTTCTTCTGAGTAAGGCGGCAGAGGATTATAGTCTTAGCTGTTTGATTTAATGTACCATCATTTACGTTTACTTCTAAATGTAATCCTGTCCTTTGTGAGGTCTCTTTAAAGTATGAAGTAGTCTTGATAAATTGCCTGTTGAAAGAGACAGTGTACACTAAGAACTGAAAAAACAGTAGGCATAACATTTTAACTTCTATGCAGCTAGATGTATCAAGACAGCAATACACATGAACACATTTGTAATTTATTTAATAACATTTAAATGTGGGGCATTACCGTTGAAAAATACTGGGGCAGTATGTACCACACGAATGACTAAACTTATTACAAGCTGCCAAGTGTATGATACCTCTATAGGGAGAATGCTATAATTGAGAAGACCACAAGATCTGAATCACATACTGTGTGGGAAATACCTACTGTTTACGCAAGGCCATATACAGGATCTTGCTGGCCACATTTAACATATGAGCCCATTGATATTGGAAGAGACACTGTTTCAGATATTTAGATTCTAAACCAATTAGGGCTTAAGAGACAAATGTCTTCATTCCAAGCCCCATGACAAGATAAGCAGCAAATAAATGGAACCAAGTTTAACAAATGAGGCCCAATCAGAAATGGGCAGTAATAATTTAAAGTCTGATGCTCCACAGTCCAATTTAGTATCCCTAGTATCTGGGGATACTAATATCAGTATCTGGGTTGATAAATGTCTGGATGATCACTAGGATGGCAACTCGGGGTTCATCCAGATTTTTTTTCAGGCCAGGTATTGGCTGTTCCTGCACCAGATACAGCTTCTAAACTAGGTCCAAATCATACCAGCTAATCCATATATATATGAAGATATTCTTGTCATGCATGAAAGGGTTCTGTAGCAGATGTTTCCTTGGAAACACTAACTTTCTGTCTCCTCTTTTTCTTTTCCCTTCCATCATCTGATTTACTCCCATTGTTTCTAGGGTGCTCCAAAGTGGGTTAGAGGTAGAACGTTTGCGACTCAGGAACTTTTACCATTACTACCATTCCAAGCGTGGCATGTGGAATTCACACAACAAGAAGACACCCAAAGACTAAGTACCAGCATTGTCATCAGCTGGACTCCTCCTCCTGGTCTTCTTTAAGTGGGAACAAGGAAGCAGCAGTCACTGGACTCCACACAGCATGACCCAGCATAGTTTTTCTACTGCTACAGGTAGCCTTCTGGATGCAGCATCTGTCAGAGGCCAGACCAAGAGTACTTGGAGTGGAGGTTTACTACAGAACTACTATTTAAAGCAAACCATGTTTACTTTGGGATTTTTTGGTGAGTTTTCTTAAAGGGTCTAATTTCTTAGTCAGCAATTACATTTATTAACTCAGTAGTGCTGAAATGCAAAGAGTACTGCTAATAGGAGAGTGAGGTAAGCCCACCAGTATTACTGCCAACCAGGAATGAGCTGGTGCAGCTTCTCAAAGCTCATGTAACTGCCTGGAAAAGTTTATGACTGTATTTGCCCTACTTTAACTCCTGAAGTGAGCAGGGAAGGGGGAGAATCTTCAATATGTCACAAATGGTTCCTTCTTGATATGTCTAGGCCACTGCACATTTTCTTGCCAGTGGGAGAAGCTGAAGAGAATTGAAAAAATCTCAAAGGGGCATAAAAAGACTTGTATCGGGCGAGAGGTGCTCCAGTTTCTCAATACAATTTTGGATTTTTGTTCCCTGCTAGCTCTGTTGCTTTTGCTGCTCCACCCCCACAGTTATATTGTGCCTCAGGTCGGAATTGCTCCAGAACTCCACATACAATAGGTACATACGATAAATAACTATCTCCAGTCCCGTGGAGAAGATACAACAAACACATTCTCCTGAAAAATTAGCTTTATAAGGGGGAAGGAATACCAGGAAATTGCTCATTAGAATTTTCAGGCTTCAGAATTTTGGGGTGTGATTTCCTCATCTAAGGAATGGGAAATATTTTAGGTTTTCTGTTCTCCTACATCTTTGGGTCCTCTAAAATGAAACCTCCCAACAAGAGGATATCTTTCAGGTAGAAAGGTAGAGAGGATGCAGAATTGACAAAGGAACAGGAAGCAGAAAGTGCAGCTGACTTCCTTTCTTTCCACAACATAGTTGCTTGTGAATATCCTCCTCATTTTTCTTCATTTGTTGCTTGGTACGGATGAAGATTGGATGCCTGCAAACATGAGCAACAAAATATGTTTGATATAATTGTTGGCAGAGAAGCAAAAATTCTGGGAACAAAGGGATTCCGAGTTGTGACAGTAGGAGTCGCTGCTTACAGTAGGAGTCACTGCCCATATTTCCCTAGTCTATGCCATGTTAACAGAGAACCCAACATTAAAAAAAAATCAAAAACCCTTCATCCTTTTTAATTGAGAGAGAAAGAACCTAAGAATGTAGACTAAGGACTGAATGGATTGACTTAATAGGAAGGGGCTGATCATGTCCCCCACCCCCCATTTACTGTTTTTGGAGCAGCCTTCTCTCTTTATACACAATGCATCAAATATAGAGAGTGAATGAGGTTTCACTACTTTCTGGCTTCATCCTTGGGCTGCTACAGTGAGAGTATCAAAACAGGAATAGAGAGAAGGGCAAAACAATATTTCCAAGCTAATTTCTGTGAAATTATGAGGTAGAAAGCTGTTTTCAGAAAGTTATGTCTGATTTTTTTTAATGGATATTGTTATTAAAAAAATAAAGTAAATGTCCTGGTTCTGATTTTTTCCCTCTGTTTTGTAAATTCATTTGAAGTCGTGGTACCAAGTTTCCTTCCTGCAGAGGTTCAAATAAGGCCTGCAGTGTTCACAGGAGATGCTTCGCAGGCTCAATTGTTGCTTCATCCAGATCATCAAAAGGATTTTCCATCCTCTCTGCCAGGTGATGTTACACTCAACCAGATGCAGCCCTGTTTTCACAGAGTAGAGAATTAGTCTCATTAGTTCTTTTATAACATACTTAACTGGCTCAGGTGAGCATATCATGCCTACAGCTGAACCCAATCAGCCCTGGGATTAATTGTTGTCCCATAAAAGTGCAACTGGTTGGGACTACTTCCTCCTCCAGGTCAGTCTATAATGCAAACATCTATGGTGATTCTCAATCATCCAGGTCATGATGGTCCAAAGGCTGCTTTTTCAAAAAGCAACTGAACTTCCTTTGTTTTTCCTTGAAGATGTTTCACTTCTTATCCAGAGCTGAACTGAACTGAAGAAGCTTCTTGGATGAGAAGGAAAACATTTTCAAGGAAAAACAAAAAGTCAAGTTGCCTTTTGAAAAATCACATTTGGGAGTATCATACAAACAAACTCAAGAGGGCTGATATAAGGCTAACCCCGTTTCTCCTGCCAGAACAGAGATAAAACCCTGGAATGATCCCTTTCCACATATATTTCCATTTTGTTCTTATCCTGTAGATATGTTGTGTGAAGCATTGGTAGAAATAAACAAATAAAAGGAAAAATTGAGCTAATTGCTCCTCACATGACTGGAACATCTGGAATGATGTGCTGTCAGTGGCAGGAGAGGAGTTTCCTTAAGGGAGCAAACTGACTCAGAAATGTTTTGCATATATAGCCACTTATGAAATCAGTTTACACCCAAGAAAATATACATGAAATATATTTTCACCTGAAGCTATAAACAGAGAATTTGGTATCGCACACAAAAGTGTAATACAATACAATATACACTTTGGTATATATCAGGTAGAATATTCAGGCTAAATGATGAAACCTGAATAAGGACAAGGTATTGAACTGTTAAATTTATTTATGAGAGTTTTCTTCCATTGGTTGATAAGAACAGAATCTGTTAAAAAGAGTGTTCAAGAAAAAAGCAGGAGATCCAACTCTCTGCAAATCTTTCTGAAAAAGCTTTTAAAAACTCACCATGAGAATAGCTTGTAGCTTCAAGGAGCTATTTGGTGACTGTAATGATTTTTGTAATACCTAACAGAAAATTATCTTTCTTTTTTCTTTGCTGCCCACAGTTATCCCTTCTCCTCTCCTCAATTTCTATTTTTAATTTTTTCCTCTTTTTCGCAGGGAGTATGGGGAAATTGTCTGGTCTGTATGTATATTCTTTTCTTTTTAAGAATGTAAAGTGTGTGTGTGTGTGTGTGTGTGTGTGTGTGTGTGTGTGTGTAGTAGATCAAATCAGTAGTCAAAATGATAAAAGAAGTAAGAAAGAAATACAGTATATACCTTTACAGTATCTGGACTCCACCCTGGTTGGTGCCCTACAAAAGAAATAATTTATACCTGCCCTCTACTGTATTAAAGGCTAGGTCACACCGGCCAACGGATGCAAAACATATGTAAAAAGGACACAGCAGATGACCAAATTTTCCATCCGTTGTTATCCGCTCTCAAAAGTGCCCCAAATTTGCATAAACAGAGCAGACAACAACGGAAAGGAACGGATGTGGGGAGGATGTAACGGGGATGTAAAGCGGACGTTCGTAGGAAGCCTAGCGGATGAAAGTGGATGGAAGCGGATGATACATCCGCAGGGCTTCCGGGGGAGAACAGTGAAGCAGACGCGTAGCGGACAAAACGGATGCGTAGCAGATGACGCAGATGCATCATGGACGCCTATAGGATGCCTAGCGGATGCCTAGCAGATGCCTAGCGGATGCAAAGCATTCATTGCGCATGCAGGGAGGATGAATTGCGTCAGCTCCGTGGATATAAAAGGAGGCAGCTCCCAAGCAGGTCACCATTCAGAGGAAAGACCTGCTGCCAGAGACATCTTGAGAGAACACCATGGGGAAGAAGAGGAAGCCTGTGCCTACTCCTGCCAGCCCTGGCAAGAAAGACAGAACCACCATCCCACCCCCTGGCGCTGACTCTGAAGCTGCTGGTGCTGGTGTTGCTGGTGCTGCTGGTGCTTCTCCTGCTGGTGCTGCTGCTGGTGCTTCTCCTGCTGGTGCTGTTGCTGGTGCTGCTGGTGCTTCTCCTGCTGGTGCTGCTGCTTCTCCTGCTGCTGCTTCTCCTGCTGCTGCTGCTGTGGTGGACCAGCCCCAAGGCCCTCAAAGCCCTGCTGCTGAAGGCCCTGAAGCCCCTGCCATAGGGAGGAAGAGGCAAGGCAAGGAGAAGGGGGAGAGGAAACAGTACTCCAGTTCCGAAGACCATGAGGAGGAGGTGCTGGAATGGCTGAGGGAGAACGAGTACCTGTGGAGGAAGGGCCACAGGCTCTATCGCGACACCAAGCGGAAGCAGGCAGTGTGGAGACAGAAGGCGGAGAGCCTGGGCTACACTTCAGATGTCCTCCTGGGGTGATGGAAGCATATGCACACCTGGTATGCAAGCTGCACCTGAAGAGATCTGGGCAGGCCGCTGTCAAGCTCACTGACTGGGAGACCTATGTCATGGCCAGGTGCAGCTTCCTGGAGGGTGAGATCCGCCACCGAGGAGCAGCCCCTCTGTCAACCCTCTCCCTCAGACAGCCCACAGAGAGCCACTCCTCTTCCAGCCAGGAGACAGCTACAGTGTCCGGGCAGGTGTCTTTGGAGGGCCCCCCGACAGAGACCCCCCCCCCCGACAGCTGCACTCCCCATGCCAGAGGACGTGGAGGATCCCCTGTCTCAGATGGAGCAAGAAGAGGCAGCCACCAGAGACCAACCCACACCCAGCTCCACCTCCACAGAAAGCAGGCAGAGAGGCAGACTGAAGGGACAGAGCCACACTCATGTACGTAAGCCAGACCCTCATGGACATGCCCAAGGCCCAGTACCAGGCAATGAAGGAGAGGATCACAGCTCTTCTGCACCACCCTCCAGGCCCAGCTGAACCTGCTCCTACCCACTCCAGGTCTGCTCTTCCACCCCAGGTGATGTCACAGCCCTTCCACGGATTTCAGCAGCCCCTCGCCTATCAAGCCTACCACTACCAGGACTTCCTACAGCAGAGGCAGCCCTTCCCAGTCCACACCCAGGTTCCTCGGATGCCACAGATGCCACAGACGCCTCAGCTGACCCAGCTGCAGACCAGACAGCCCCACTACACTCCTCCCTCCTCCAACCCACAGCCAAGCCCTTCTTCAGAACATCTGTCATCAGTGTTGGGCCTCACATCCCAGGTCCTTGAGGAAGTGCCTCTCAACCTCACGGGACTAAGTCAGCTCTCTGAGAGCTTTCTGCACACACCATCTCCTGTTGTACTCTTGGGACCAGGCACCGCAATAGTGCCTCAGACCAGCACTCCAGCAACAGCCACCTCCACAGTCCCTGGCCCCTTTACATCTGAGACCATGGGCACACCTCAGAGTGACTGAAAAGAGTGCCAGAGACTGAGTTGTTACCTGCTCACCTTATCTTTACTTAAAGACACTTTACTTGGGGCATTCTGCTTTTTAATAAAGTCATACAGTTTGTTATTAATAAAGGTTATCTTTGCTTCACACACACTGGTTCCTTTTTTTTACTTAATAAAGTGTTGGGGAAAACTTTGAAAAAAGGGTTAAGCCTTTGCATGCTTGTGGGATGGGTAAGGATAGCTGTGGGATGGATAGCTGTGGGATGGGTAATGATAGCTGTGGGATTGGTAAGGATAGCTGTGGGATGGATAGCTGTGCAATGGGTAATGATAGCAGTGGGATTGGTAAGGATAGCTGTGGGATGGGTAAGGATAGCTGTGGGATAGATAAACCTCCAGTGCAAGCATAGTGGGACTGTATGGTCCACCCTCCCAGCTGCCACACACATGGCCCTTTATTATCAATAACAATTTAATCATTGATCTCAACATAAACAAAACTCTTTATTAATGCCCTAATAATTGTAAGGCCACTCAACATACATGGCACAATCTCATCAGTGTGATGAGACAGGCTGAAGGAAGCATCCATTAAGCATCTACCATCCTGTCTTGCTACTTCACTGCTCCAGCTGGGGAGTTGCACCAGTGTTTCAGGAGGTTGCGCTGCTTCTTCCCTCCATGTGAAGCTCTGTTGGGGCCTTGCACATCCACAGTGTCTATCAGGTTTTGTCCTTGCCTCCATTCACCAGGCTCCATGTCCCCATTGCCTTGTTGGTGGTCCACAAGCCTGTTCTGCAACACTGGGTAGCGGGTGCGCATGAGATTGTGCAGGATGCAGCAAGCTTCCACGATGCTCCTCATGGTCTGTGGGCAATGCTGCATGGTGGTGAGAAGTACCTGGAACCTGTTGGCCAGGATGCCAAAGGCGTTCTCCACCACCCATCTTGCCCTGGATAGCCTATAGTTGAAGATCCTCTCTTCACGGGTGAGGTATCTGGAAGTGTAGGGCTTCATGAGGTAGGTTCTGAGGGAGAAGGCGTCATCACCCATGATGAAGTAAGGCACATCTTGTGTGTCATTGGGTAGGGGGTCTGGATCTGGGAAACCCATGATGAGGTTGCATTCCAGCCCAACCTTGAGATCACTGGTGTTGTATATCTGGGCATCTGAAGCTGACCCGTTGCCTGAAGCATCGATGTACATGGACTTGTAGTCAGCATCAACCATGGCAACGAGGATGATGCTGAAGAAGCATAGTTGAAATAAGTGGACCCTGACTTGACTGGAGCTTTGCAGGCCACGTGCTTCCCATCTATGGCTCCAACGGTGTGGGGAAAATTCCACCTCTGATACCACTGCTCTGCAACTTTCCTCCAGCCTTCTTCAGTGGTGGGACACTGGAGGAGCTCCTCCATGTATTCTTCAATGATGGCCTGCACCACTTCTCTGACCACAATGCTGATAGTGTTGTATGGCACCCTCCAGGCATACTGCATGTTTCTGTACGTGATCCCAGAGGCCAGGTGGCGCAGAGTCAGTGCCACCTTCAGTCCAGAGTCCAGGCTGGGCCGGAAGTTGGTGTTTGCCTTGGTCAACCTGGGTCTCAGATGCTCCACAACTTCGTCAAACATGGCTGGTGGCATCCTCATGAAGTTCTGAAATGCACGAGTGTCTTCATTCCTCAGCTCCACCATCAGCTTGTCATAGAGTCCAAACTCTGCTCTTCTCCCAATCCATCGTCAGACCCAGACAGTTCTTGGACATTTCCTTCTCTTTGCGTAGAAAAGGTGAATCAGTCTGAAGAGGTCTTGGTTCTGGTGTTGAATGATGGCGGCTACCAAAAGGAGTGTGCAATGATCCATGGTGGAGATCATGGTGGAGATGATGTGGAAGAGCAAGAGCAAGAGCAAGGCTGAAGAGGTGTGCACACTAGGGCTGCTGGACTGAAAGGTGAGATCCAGGTGATTTCCTCCCTCTTTTTATAGGAAATGTCGGTTTTCCACTAGGTGTCCTTCCACATACCCTAGGCATCCTCCAGACATCCTAAATATCCGAGATACATTCCATATATGAATGTTTTGTCCATTTTAATGCTTTCTATACGAGATGCATCCGCTTTCATCCTTTCTATGTCCGTGCTACTAACACTGTGTGGACGTTCCGCGTACCTTTTGCTTCCTCCCTCTTTCTGCTTTCTGCTGGAGCGGATGTGAGTTGCGCAGATGTCCAGAGGATGCCAAGAGGATACATCAGATGTGTAACGGATGACAACGGACGTAGAACGTTTGTTGCCCGTATGTGTCGTGGATGTAGATCATACGCGGTGGAAAGTTCATCCGCTCAAAAAGTTTTGTGCAGCTCAAAACTTTTTGAGCGGATGAAATAGCAGTAGATGGATGTTTTACAGATAGAGCGTATGAAACACATACGCAGTGAGTACACAATGGATGCATCACATTTTCCAACGGATGGCAAGCTTTTTTGTCCGTTTTACATCCTCTTTGCATCCATTGGTTCAGTGTGACAGGGGCTTAAACTAGGCAAAGCACAGCACTCTCTTCTTCTTTACAGCTGGTTGAACATGATGATGCATCAGCAAAGTGTTTTCTAAGCAGCATTCAGGACCTGTTTTATTCACTTCAACCCCGTCCTACAGGTTTTCATGAGATGGGGTGTGGTTGGGCAGGTAAGAACACATTGGAATTCTGAATAACTTTGGGGGAGTCTCTATTTAGAATCAAAGAAGTTGGAAAATGAGGACAGGGACCACTATCTGAGAAAAGGAAAGACACACAGTCTCTCTCTACTAGTATTAGGAAATTAAACATTAAAAAAAACATCTATCAATAGGTGGATGTTCTTTCTTTTTCTAAAATCTCCAGCTTTCAGGCAGAAGCTTAGCTCCATGTCAAGTACACACAGAGATGTTGATCTGATGCAAATGACTATAGCCCGAAGTTCAGTGTTCCCTTAGGCAAATGCATGATGTCAAACAACTAAAGATGGAGTAGCTCTTCTAGGCATGATCTGGGCCCTAATTAGTGGTTATTTTACATTTTGTTGGAGGAAAGCTACCACGCTGAAGACAAAATATGGGCATTAAACAGTCCCACAGTGAAGTTCCATCAGGAAGAAAAGAGACCTCTTTCCAATGGCTGCATGAAACGATATTAATGCATAAATCTCATCAGTGCCCAGAAGCATTTGGCTGCATCTCTGTTTCACAAAAGGTCAAAAAGCTGGTTGTGGTCTGGTTTTTGTTTCCAGGGAGCTAAGCTGCTTTTCTCCTCCAATTCACCTTCAGGTATCCACAGCTGTTCATTGCTCAGTTTTCAGAAGTCATGAGTGGTATCTAATGCATGTGGAGACTTGATCTAATACAGCTCTAAGCAGATTGTGAAAATGTACATTAATTCCATCAAGTTGCTTTTTGAACCTTTATATCAAAATTAAGTCTCCAAGAGTTCTCAGGTAAAGCTGATCTAATATAGTAAAAAGGACTGCATACTTTCTATTTTCCATCTCAATTACTATATCAGGGGTGGTCAGTCTGTAGGCCATTCATAGTCCCTCAATGCTCCATCTATAGATCCATAACTCCTCCGAGAGTATCGGGAGGGGCTTTTCTATTTCGGCTTAGGGTTTAGTGTCATGAGAAAAATAACTTTTAAGAGTCTGCAAGAATTAGGGCATCATGCTTGGTTTTTAACCTCTGTCTAATTCCTAAAATGAAAAGAATGAGACTGAAATTTCAATCCTACCTAATGAAGTCCCCCACCCCAGCCGAAAGTTAAGGCATAGAACAATTCAATTCTTTCTTGTCTAAAATTTTCACACTCATCTGACTAAAATGAACCACATTCACTATTTCTTCCTGCAAATCTAGCTGACTTGCTCAAGTGTCTCTGAGCAAGATCAGCCTAAACATATTATCTATCCTAAAAGGAACATAATTTGGACCATTGCAGGTGTTACAATCAGAGCCCATAGAATGGAGGTTGCTTAAATGGTCAAATCAAAAGTCCCCAGAATCCATCAAATATCCAGGAATCAGGTATTGTCTTGTGGGTCAGGTAAGCATTCAATGAACGACACAAAGGAAAGTTTAAAATTGAGGATGATCAAATCTGAGTCTGTTAAGCGGCAAAAAAACATACATATATCCTCCCACTTGAATTCCAGTGGAATAGAGTCAGCCTGAACCCTTTCTTATTTAAAGCAATCATGAGGCATCCTGTTCTGATTGTCTCACCCACTAAAGATGGGAGACTGAGAAGGAGTGACCAACTTGTTCTGCTGACTACCAGTCTACTGACTGTTTAGCTGGGCTCAAGATGTTATAACACCAAAACCATATTGGGACCAGGATCCTTAATAGATACCTTCACTGTTACAGATGTTGTCAATCACTTGAAAGCTTAGTGATCTTTGCAGAAACTCCACCATCCAATGATAAGTGGGAAGGACCTTTTGTGATAATATCTGTCCTATAAAATAGTCTTCCCCTGAAATCCAACTTTAGGCACCTACCAAAAACCTAATTCTTTACCCAAACCACTTCTGATGAATGGCTTGTTATTCATTGAACTGCTTCCCTTTCTCCTGCTCCACTTTGTTGAATATTTGTAATAGTTTCAATTGACTGATTTTAATTGTGTTTTAATTATTTGTAAACTACCCTGAGATGTAGTTGCAGCTTAATTAGCCTTCCCCAGTAGTGTTGCCAGATATGTTGACTTGCAAATTGCATCATTCCCAAAAAGGATGCCATTGGTGATGGTAAGCTATCTCTTAGGATATAAATACTAAGCAATAGCAGTCAACAGCCTGGATTTCTCCACTGCAGGAAGGAAGTTGCTCACCATGCCTGCAACTTATACTAAGGTATAAACAGTAGATGAAACAGAAGAGAATGAAGCAAATGGTCAAAGACACAATTTCAAGTGCAGATTAGCTACACAGAAAAAGCTATCTAGTTGCAGCAACTATATCAATTACTGCTTTACTTGGCAACACTCATATGTTGCAGGAAAAGTTATACAACTGAAGTCGAGACATTAAAGGGTGGGTGAGTGGGCTTTAGCATACATATTGTGAGCTGTAGTTCACAAAGCTTAGAGGTACTTATAAGAAATTGAGAAATGGGTCCAAAAAAAAAAAATAGGGATTGACCAAACAAGTGATACCAGTTGAACATGGTGGCACAGTAGTTACAGTGCAATATTGCAGGCTAATTCTGCCAACTTCCAGCAGTTTGATTCTCACTGGCTCTAAGTTGAGTCAACCTACCATATTTCCAAGATTGGTAAAATGAGGGCCCAGATTTTGGGGGCAATATGCTGATTGTGCAATATACTGGTTAGAGAAGGCTGTAAAGCACAGTGAAGCTGTATACAAGTCTAACTGCTATAGGTATCTGTAGATACCTATTGGTGTCTGCCAAGTAGAAGTATCAACAACTTGAAGGACTTTATTTTTAAACATACCCAGCTTCTCGATTAATTGTGCCTAGACTTCAAGCAAACCAAAAATAAATTTAGAGAGTAAAGAATATTTCCAAGGTGTTAACCAACTGCTGGCTTGCAAAATCTCAAAAGACAGACTTATTCAACTCTTTCCCTTCTTCCATCAATTAATTTTTGTCCTCTATACTACAAATTTATCTTTTTAAAATAAGAATTGGGTAAAGGTGTTGCAAGAATTTTATAAGTCATTCTTGTCCTTTAGATGTTTGATTCAGGGCAGTGCAATTTATAAAACATCTAAAACCTATATACCAGGCAGAGTTGTATGAATAATGCATATGTGGAAATATCTGGCACCTGAAACTGAGGTGTGGAACTGCTAATGATGGATGAATAGGAGCAACAATCAAGTCTTGTTAAAACCAATCAAGTCTTGCTAAAAACTGAACAGAGAACTTGATTCCCAGTATAACTTAATTGCATTGCCTCAGAAAATTGGGTTTTTCATGTCCTTTTCTCTGAAAACTGAGAGTATAAAGGCGTGTGCTTAGAAACTTTTCTTGCTCCTAATAGGTACTATAATGTTAATCCAAGTAAAGTGATTTGAGAAACAGTACTGGAAGCACTGGAGAATTCCACTAGGAAAATGACATTTTGAGCATTTGGAGGGGATAGATCTTAACTTTTATTCATGTAAGCAAAAAAAAGGACCAATGCTCATTATATTCAGCTGTCTCATAGTAGAAAATAGCAATATTCATTTGCTGCTCGCATTGTGAATATTCAAGTAAGATTTAAAAAAAAAATTTGTTCATAAAAATGTTATCAGATTCTGTACTTGTCAACAGTGGTGTCCCCCAAGATAGTGTTCTAGGACCAACTCTCTTCATACTCTACATAAATGACCTCTATGATCATATTAAGAGCAACTGCGTTCTTTTCGCTAAAGATGTAAAGCTATTCAACACCACAGAAAATACTGCTACCCTTCAAAAAGATCTTGACTATGTATCAGAATGGTCAAACAAATGGCAACTTCAAATCTCAACAAATAAATGCTCTGCTTGCATATTGGCAAAAAAACAACAACAACCAGAAAATAAAATACAAGCTGAAAAGTCAAGACCTTGTTGATGATCCAAACTCTGTCAAGGACCTTGGACTACTCATCTCTAATGATTTAAGTGCTAGAGTCCACTGTAACTACATAGCCAAAAAGGCATTAAGAGTTGTTAACCTAATCCTGAGTAGCTTTTTTTCCAATAATATCACACTACTAACTAGAGCATACAAAACATTTTCTAGACCAATACTTGAATACAGCTCATCAGTCTGGAATCTGCATGACGTATCTGATATTAATACAGTTGAGAAAGTCCAGAAATATTTCACAAGAAGAGTTCCCCACTCTACTTGTTGCAGAATATCTTATGCCACCAAACTTGAAATTTTAGACCTAGAAAACCTAGAACTACACCGCCTTCAGACCAATCTAAGTATAGTACATAAAATTATATATTGCAATGTCCTACCTGTCAATGAATACTTCAGCTTCAACCATAACAATACAAGAGCACAAAATAGATACAAACTCAAGGTAAACCACACCAAATTTGATTGCAGGAAATACGACTTCAGCAACAGAGTGGTCAATGTCTGGTATATTCTACCTGACTCTGTGGTTTCTTCCCCAAACCCCAAAAACTAACCTTAGACTGTCTACTACTGACCTCACCCCTTTCCTAAGAGGTCTGTAGGGAGCATGCATAAACGCACCAACTTGTCTACCATCCCTGTCCTATTTCTTTTTTTTTCCTTATCATGAATCCATTTCATGTTCATAACTATGTTTATACTTATACCTGTTATCTTATAATCACTTGACAAAATAAAATAAATAAAATAAAATAAAAATGTTGATCCCTATCCCCCTTTCTCTGCTTCTTGTAATGGTTCAGGTCAAGTGTGCATACTCTCATTGCTACCTGCCACTTTACCTGAAAGTTTTTGACAAAACATTCTCCCATTTGCATGAGGTGTGGCAGTTGTATAGGAAAACAGCATGAGGCATACATTCAGAATGCCAGGTGCCAAGGGAGAAAAGAAAACAAATTGCTCAAATGGAACCAGATTAGACTGAGAAGTATGAAGGATGTGGTGGATAAGACACCAGGGAAGAACTATCTAGTTTCTTTATTTTAATGCAAAGGGTGGGCTGTTTTGATGTCCAAGGAAAGAGTTACACTTCTCTGCCTGCTTGGGGAATTTGGAGGGAAGGGAATAACTATTCGTTCACCTGCTGATTCACAGACACAAGTCTTGACTTGATAAGAGATTCACAACACCCTCCTGAGGCAATGAGCACCACCCAGCAACAGCCTCACCCTGCCTTTTCCTTGCACTTTCTTTGCTCTTCCTTACACCCTTAAGCACACCTTCCCAAGACAGTGAGAGCTCTCTGTTGCCACTTTCACCACCACCAACACAAGGACAACCTTCAGCAGGAAAGTGGACAGGCAGCTGGCTTGAGTTTCCTCAGTCTCAGGAGAAAGAGAACCTAAGATCCCTATTTTAAAGGCAAGCTGACTGGGAATTTTCAGAGTAATAATTCAATGCATTTAAGAGGTATGAAGCTGGGGAAGCCTCCATTAGAGCAGTGAGAATGAAACATAAAATCTCACAGTTGAAATTAAACAGAAACACAAAGTTAAATAGTAGACCACTATTGGTTAGCAGCAGACCGAACAAAATTAGACACTTTTGTTTGCTGTTATGTTAGTATGTGCCATGTTCCCACAAAATACAACCTACCCCAAAAACAAGCGCTAGCCCGACTTTCACGTCTTTGCCTAATGTAAGCCCTACTTAAGCCCCACCCACCACCTGGTTGTACAAGATGTGGAAAGGCACATGTGTAAAAATCAAGGTAGGGTGGCGGTGGTGGGCTGAAGATGCCCCACACATTCTGCACCTGTTTACCTTAGGACCACCACAGCCAGGTCTCCCACACCCCACGCCTGTCGTGCCGCTGCTTGACTTCTTCTGTGGCCACTCATGGCAGGAGGCCATGAGGCTCATCATGCTGATGACACTGCTTGCACACGCAATGGCACAACTCACCATGCAGCCTCCTGCTGTAAGTGGTGGCACTGCTGTGATGAGCCATGTGGTGTCTAGCTGCAAGCGGTCACGAGCGACCACAGAAGAAGTCAGGCAGAAGCATGACAGGTGTTCCTAAGATAAGCGGGTAAGACATCCCCCGAAAATAAGACCTAGTGCTTATTTTGGGACCCAAAGAAAATAAGACTGGGTCTTCTTTTCAGGGAAACAAGAGTATATACATTTTAATATTGGACTATGTGGTTTTTAATATATCTTTTAATAATATTCCCCACTGAGGCCTTAGAGTCAAAACAAATGTCACCCACAAAGTAAATAAAATATACAGACTTTCCTATTATACTACAACTACACAACAGAAACTGTATATTTTCCTTTATGTAAGAAAATAAGAAGCAACACTATATCAGACTACCTCAAAAAGTAAGGAAAACTCCCCATGTGGTTCCAAGCTCAGGATGGATTCATTCAGTAATTAGGACTTTAAAGGAAAACACCTTGTTGACTCACTCCCCAAAGCACTCTGGGAACCAATATAGGCATCCAAAAAATATTCTGTTTGACACTGTGCCAATCCAACATTAACCATACAGGAAAAACTACAGCAATCTGCACATCCAAGGCTTCCATGCAATTTTTCAAAGGAGTTCCAGGCTCAAAGAAAGGCAGATGTAATATTCCCATTGTCCACAAGGGGATGCAGTTGATGTAAATGTAAATAATGTAAATTATTTGCATGTAAATAATGGAAACCTCCCATAAGTGTTAGATGCCATAGTGTTAGAGGGACTTCTTTCGAGCCAGCGTGTCATGGATTACCTGCTTTTTGTTGCTAGGTTCAATCTGGAATAAATGAAGCAATTTTAAATAGCTGTACGGTCAGTGTGTGCCTATTACATAAATAGTTAAGCCCCTGTCACACTGCACCAACGGATGGAAAGAGGATGTAAAACGGAGAAAAACACTTGCCATCCGTTGGTTAACGCGATGCTTCCGTTCTGTACTCACTGCCTCTGTTTTGCTTCCTCTCTATCCGTCCAGCATCCGTCTATTGACGTTTCATCCGCTCAGAGGGTTTTGAGCTGCTCAAAACTTTGGAGCGGAAAATGTATCCAATGCGTCCGTTCTGCATCCGCTAGGCATACGGGGGACATCCGTTCTGCATCCGTTAT
Organism: Laticauda colubrina; assembly: GCA_015471245.1. Taxonomy (NCBI): domain Eukaryota; kingdom Metazoa; phylum Chordata; class Lepidosauria; order Squamata; family Elapidae; genus Laticauda; species Laticauda colubrina. Next base: position 13,775,495 of record BLBF01000054.1, on the reverse strand, counting down.
GAATCCGCTATATCCACTAGGCATCCGCTGCGCATCCGCACAACTCAATCCGCTCCAGCAGTAAACGGACGCAGGGAGGAAGCAGAACGGACACGGAATGGACGCGCAGCGTTAGTAGCACGGATGGAGAAAGAATGAAAGCGGATGCAGCATGCAAAGAAAGCATTTAAAACGGAAAAAACATTCGCAGAGGGGACCTATCTCGGATATTAAGGATGTATAGAGGATGCCTAGAGGATGAAAGGGACACATAGGGGAAAACCTATATTGCCTTTCAAAAGGGGGAGCAACTCACCTGGATCTCACTTTCAGTCCAGCAGCCCTGCTGTGCAGACCTCTGCAGCCTTCATCTGCCTCTTCCTCTTCCACAGCATCCAGTCATCTCCACCATGGATCGTAACAAACTCCTTTTGGTAGCCACGATCCTTCTGCAACAGTGCGAAGCCATCTACAGGCTCTGTGAACACTACTACGGGAAGAAAAGGAGGTGGCCAAGAAGCGTCTGGATCCGAAGATGGATCGGGAGAAGAGCAGAGTACGGACTGTGCAACAAGCTGATGGTGGAGCTCAGGAACGAAGACACTCAGGCATTCCAGAACTTCATGAGGATGCCTCCAGCCATGTTTGACGAAGTTATGGAGCGGCTGTCACCCAGGTTGACCAAGCAGAGCACCAACCTCCAGCCCAGCCTGGACCCTGGGCTCAAGGTGGCACTGACTCTGCGCCATCTGGCCTCAGGGACCACCTACAGGAGCATGCAGTACGGCTGGAGGGTGCCACACAACACCATCAGCATTGTGGTCAGAGAAGTGGTGCAGGCCATCATCGAAGAATACCTGGAGGAGCTCCTCCAGTGCCCCTCCACTTAAGAAGGCTGAAAGAAAGTTGCAGAGCAGTGGTATCAGAAGTGGAACTTTCCCCACACCGTTGGAGCCATAGATGGGAAGCAGGTGGCCTGCAAAGCGCCAGCCAAGTCGGGGTCCACTTATTTCAACTACAAGGGCTTCTTCAGCATCGTCCTCTTCGCCATGGTCGATGCTGACTACAAGTTCATGTACATCGATGCTTAAGGCAACGGGTCATGTTCAGATGCCCAGATATACAACGCCAGTGACCTCAAGGAGGGGCTGGAACGCAACCTCATCATGGGCTTCCCAGATCCAGACCCACTGCCCAATGACACACAAGATGTGCTCTACTTCATCGTGGGGGATGACGCCTTCTCCCTTAGAACCTACCCCATGAAGCCCTACACTTCCAGACTCCTCATCTGTAAAGAGAGGATCTTCAACTACAGGCTATCCAGGGCAAGGCGGGTGGTGGAGAACGCCTTTGGCATCCTGGCCAAGAGGGTTCCAGGTACTTCTCACCACCATGCAGCATCGCCCACAGACCGTGAGGAGGATCGTGGAAGCTTGCTGCATCCTGCACAATCTCATGCGCACCCGCTACCTAGTCTTGCAGAACAGGCTCGTGGACCTCCAGCAAGGCAATGGGGACATGGAGCCTGGGGAATGGAGGCAAGGGCAAAACCTGATAGACACTGAGGATGTGCAAGGCCCCAACAGAGCTTCACGTGAAGGGAAGAAGCAGCGCAACCTCCTGAAACACTGGTGCAACTCCCCAGCTGGAGCAGTAGAGTGGCAAGACAGGATGGTAGATGATTAATGGATGCTTCCTTCAGCTTGTCTCATCACACTGATGAGATTGTGCCATGTATGTTGGGTGGGCCTACAATGAACAGGGCATTTAATAAAGAGTTGTGTTTATGTTCAAATATGTGGATCAATGCTTACATTAGTATTGATAATGAAGGGCCATAGGTGTGGCACCTGGGAGGGTGGACCATACAGACCCACTATGCTTGCACTGGAGGTTTATCTATCCCACAGGTATCTTAACCCATCCCACAGGTATCTTAACCCATCCCAAAGGTATCCCTGCCCATCCCACAGCTATTACCCATCCCACAGGTATCCCTGTCCATCCCACTGCTATCTTAACCCATCCCACAAGCATGCAAAGGCTTAAACCATTTCTAAAAGTTTCCACCAAAACTTTGTTGACATAAATAAATGAAGCAAGTGTGTGAAGCAAAGATAAACTTTTTTAATCACAAGCTGTAAAAGAAAAATGACCCAAGTGAAGTGTCCAAATAAAGACTACAGGTAGCCACCCAGTCTCTGGCACTCCTCTTGGTCACTCGGAGGTGCGCCCAGTCTCAGGGGTGAAGGGTCCAGCTGCTGTGGAGGTGGTTGCTGCTGCAGTGCTGGTCTGAAGCGCCACTGGGGTGCCTGGCCCAGAGAGGACAACAGGTGACGTTGTGTTGAGGAAGCTCTCGGACAGCTGGCTCAGCCCCGTGATGTTCAGAGCTCCTTCCTCCATGCCATGTGGTGTCAGCCCCAGTACCAAGGACAGATGTACTGAGGCCGGGCTTGGCTGTGGGGTGGAGGAAGGAGCAGTGTAGTGGGACTGTCTGGTCTGCAGCTGGGTGAGGACTGGCATTGGTGGCATGGGTGGCATCGGTGGCATCATTGGCGTGGGTGGCATTGGTGGCATCGGTGGAACCGGTGGCAACGGTGTCATCCGATGACTCTGTGCCTGGACTGGGAAGGGCTGCTGCCTGTGCTGCTGGACCTCCTGGTAGCCGTAGCCCTGGTAGGTGAGGGCCTGTGGAAAGCCTTGGAATGGGAGGGACATCACCTGGGGTGGAGGAGCAGACCTGGACTGGGTGGGAGCAGGTTCCTCTGGATCTGGAGAGTTGTGAAGCAGCTCGGTGATCCGGTCCTTCACCACCAGGTACTGGAGTTACGCCATGTCCGTGAGGGTCTGGTTGACATAGGTGAGGAAGGGCTTGTGGTTGGAGGATGAGGAGTCAGTGTGGACCAGCTGAGAGAGGAGATCTATGCTGCTCCGGATGGTGTCCCTGATCTCCAGCAGGACAGTGTGGCTCTGCCCCTCCTGTCTGGCTCTCTGCCTTTCTGTGGAGGTGGAGCTGCGGGTGGATGTGGGTAGGACTGTGGTGGAAGTGCCGTCTCCTTTCTCCCACTGCACCAGGGAGTCCTCCACGCGCTCCACCATGGTTAAAACACCTGTCCGCGGGTTCTCCACCGTGGCACGCTCCACAGAAACCTGCCTGGAGACAGGGACTGACTCTTGGCCGGAAGAGGACTGGCTCTCAGCAGGCTGCCGGAGAGAGAGGGTCGTGAGAGGGGCTGCTGCTGCTCCTCGGTGGCAGATCTCACCCTCCAGGAAGCTGCACCTGGCCATGACATAGGTCTCTCTGTCTGTCAGCTTAACCGTGGCCTGGCCAGATTTCTTGAGGTGCAGCTTCCCGTACCAGGTGTGCATGTGCTTCCACCAGCTGAGGAGCACATCTGATGTGTAGCCCAGACTCTCCGCCTTCTCTCTCCAAGCAGCCTGCTTCCTTTTGGTGTCCCTGTAGAGCCAGTGTCCCTTCCGCCACAGATAGTTATTCTCTCTCAGCCACTTCAGCACCTCATCCTCGTGTTCCTCCTCAATAGAGTATTGCCTCCTCTCCCGTTCCTGCATATGCCTCTTCCTCCCATTGGCAAGACCAGATGGGCCCTCATCAGAGGGGCTTCCAGTTTGTAGGGGCTGCTCCTCAACACCAGCAGCAGCAGCAGCAGCAGGATCATCCGCAGCAGCAGCAGCATCACCAGCAGGACCATAATCAGCATCAGCATCATCAGCAGAAGCAGCAGCACCAGCAGGATCATCATCAGCAGCAGCAGCAGCAGCACAAGCAGGACCAGGAGCACGAGCAGGACCAGCAGGACGAGCAGAACGAGCAAGACCAGGAGCACGAGCAGGACGAGCAGGATGAGCAAGTCCAGGAGCACGAGCAGGACGAGCAGGACCAGCAGGTCGAGGAGCAGCTTCAGCAGAGTAAGCACCAGCAGAAGCACCACCGCCAGGAGCAGCATCAGCAGAGTAAGCACCAGCATCTGGACGCTCTGCGTCCTCCCCCTTTCCGTTCCTTTCTGTGTTATCTGCTCTGGTTATGCAAATTTTTGCCCCTTTTGAGAGCAGATAACAACGGATGGAACATTTTGCTCGTCCGCTGTGTCCTTTTTACAAACGTTTTGCATCCGTTGGGCAGTGTGACAGGGCCTTTAGTCCTCGGGTTGTGACAGCAATTCGGACCAGAATTGCCATCACTAAGCAAAGTGGCCATAAACCGTGATATTGCATGTTACTTAGCAAGAGAGTCCCAGTCGTTCCAATTCCCATCGTTAAGCAAGGACCTCACATGACCGCAACGTCTCATTTTCCAATAGTTTTTGCTTGCGGGAAGTTGGCAGTGTTAAGGTAAAATGTCAAACTGCTTTAGTCACATAAGAAAACACTGATATTGCCATCCCTCATATTAAGCATACAAATTCCATGATGCATCACTGCACATTCCTCTCCCACCAGGTATAAAAAGTACTTACTTTTTTTTTTTGAACCTCTCTCTCGTCTCCCCCCTGGAAGAATGATGTACCTAAGAGAGAACATAGGCATAATGTAAATTTACATTTCTGCAATAAAAGAATTACTCTGACCATAAACATGTTTTAAAATTAATTTTGGCTAGATCCATTAAAGGTTATTAGCAGGCAGGGAACATTGGAAATCATGATCACATGACCATGGCTCTCTGTGATGGTCAGAACTCTGAGGACCAGTCATAAGTCCCTCCCATCAATCAGCACCATTTCAAGTTTGAATTATTGTTCACTATGTGGTCATATCCCGAGAACCATCTATGCGGTCACAATAGTTTTTAAATATGTTCTGAATTCAGGTCTAAAAATCAAATAATGCTCCCAATATTTCTGTAGTAGAATATACCAAAGTGCAAACCTATTCAGCAGCTGATCTATCTCGATCTCTCAATCTCTGTCCCTCTCCATTGCAAGGTCTAGTGCCGTGATGGTGAACCTATGGCACGCATTTTACAGGTGGCACGCAGAGCCATTTGTGCCAGAATCCGAGTTGCAGGCAACGTACTTCACTGCATGTCTCACAGCTGATTTTTGGCTGGTTTGAGGCCTTTTTCAGCCTCCCAAAGGCCTGAGGAAGGCTTCTGCAGGCTCTGCAGGCCAAAAACTTGCAAAAACTAGTGTTTCATCACCTCCTGTTTTTCTGAAAATACCAGAAGTGATAAAGTGGGACTAGTTTTTGGCCTATAAAGCCTGCAGAAGCCTTCCTCAAGTCTCTGGGAGGCCGAAAAAAGCCTCAAACTGGCCAAAAATCAGCTGTGAGGTACAGTGGAGGTAAATGGGCGTCGGGGCAGGTGGGGATTGCACACGCATGCGTAAGGGCTGGGGGGGGGTCGCATTGCCTTCTGAGTGCTGGCACGCAAGTGCAAGCATGCAAGCGTGCGCACAATTTTTGGCACACGAGCCCAAAAAGGTTAGCCACCATTGATCTAGAGCCTGTTAGGGTCTGAATCGGGAGAAACACATTGAAACTGAATCTTACCAAAACAGAGGGGCTATATAGACTCAGAAGCTATCTCAATCTAGAGACAATCTGTGAGGAAAGGATAGCGCTCTGCCCAAATGGCTCTGGCCTATGATTTGGAGATTCTCCTGAATTTTCAGCTCCTACTTGAATAGCAGATAGAAGCAATGGCCAGTAGAACTTTGATACAATACAGGTAGTCCTTGACTTATGACCACAATTGAGCCCAAGGTTTATGTTTTGTTAAGTGAGTTTTGCCCCATTTTACCTTTTTTGCCTCAGCTGTTAAGTGAATCACTGTAGTTGATAAGTTAGTTCCCCAGTTATTAAGTCAGTCTGGCTTCCCCATTGAGTTTGCTTGTCAGAAAGTGGCAAAAGGTGATTGCATGACCTTGGGACACAGCAACGATCATAAATATGAACCAGTTGCCAAGCATCTGAATTTTAATCACATGACCGTGGGTGTTCCGTCCGGAAAAACGCGAGGTAGACCGGGTTCCAACAACAAAGTCTTTATTAGTTAACAGCAGTTGAAAAACAGAACATTGGCTCAAGCCGCGGCAGCCTTTAAATAGGGTTTCGCCTGCCGACTTGTAGCCAATGACAGGTATTTAGTTTTGCCGCCTTTGAGCAACTTTGTGGATTGGTTCCTATTGAACCAATCCCAATTCAGGTTTTTTAGTCAATCAGAATCCTGTATTAGGAGTCTACTATTCTTTATACAGAATACCCCTCCCCTCTTGGTTTAGTCCTACGTGGTGATGTAGTCGTGCAGGTAGGTGGGGCTTCTTTTGACTCGACTGGACTTGCGCGGTTCATTTCTGCTGAAGACTTTGACTGGTTCGGATGGGGTTGCTGTCTCTCCGGTCCTTCTCCATGGAACCGCCTGGAAGGGTGAGTCAGCCATTTTACTGCCGCCTGAGTTTCTTAGGCCGGCCATTTTGCCGCTCCCTCCTGTTTTCTCTGGGCAGGTCGAGCTGGCCTGGCTGGCCCCTTCGAGTGGACTCTTCTCGCAATTTTCTTCTAATTGTAAGTCTCTTTTTTGCTCTTTTTGTTTGTTATTGTATTCTGTGTTTAATTTAAATGGTTCTTTATTATTTTCTCGTATTTCCCCCCCCTCTTTGGTTTGATTTTTGTCGTTTTTTATTATTTGTGGTTGTGTGTTTGTACTTCTTTCTATGTTTCGGGACCGAAGCTGGTCTATGTGCCGCTTCCATTCCCTGCCGTCGTCTATGGTTAGTCGGTAGGACCGGGGGCCTGTAATTTGTGTGATTGTTCGTGGAAGCCATAATGGGTCCCCGGTAAAATTTTTTGCATAGACTAGGTCGCCGATTTCAAATGTCCTGAAATGGGTGGAGGAGTCAGGGGGGTTTTCAGGTGTATAGTTTGGGTGCAATCTGTCTAATTGCGACCTAAGTTTTCTTCCCATTAGTAGTTCCGCCGGGCTTTTATTTGTTATAGTACTGGGTGTGATATGCTGGAGGGTGAGTAGGCGATTTATTTTGTCTTGGACATCCCCAATGTCCATTTTTTCTAACCCTTCTTTGGTAAACCTGACCATTCTCTCTGCCCTACCGTTTGCAGCCGGGTGGGCCGGCGTGGTTAGGGCATGTCTTATACCTAGGGAGGCTAGGTATTGTTCGAATTGGATACTCGTTAATTGTGGCCCATTGTCGGACACTAGGATGTCCGGCAGGCCATGGGTTGCAAAGAGTTTGTCAAGTTGTTTAATAACAGTTTCAGTTGTCGTAGATGGCATGATTTTAACCTCCAGCCAATTTGAGTATGCATCTATGACAATTAGGAAGGTTTGTCCCTTAGTAGGACCCGCAAAGGTTTAAAGTTCTCAGTTTTTTGATTTTCCGGCCAGCCTTTACCTACCCAGTTCAGTACACGGGCTGTCAATGGGTCCCTTGAGGTGGCTCTGGCAACATCATTTGCAGATATTGGTAGATCGGGGCATGTCTCTATCTGCAAGGTAGTCATCGTCGGTGCCGGGTCTTCCTCTATAGTCGGTAATGGTGCTCTGCTCAACGCATCTGCATGGGAAATTTGTTTCCCGGGGCGATGTGTCAGAGTATAAGAGTAGGCTGCTAGGAATTCTGACCATCTAGTCATTAGCGGGGACAAAATGTTCGGTGTTGGCTTGTTTCCCACCAAAATTCCCAGTAACGGTTTATGGTCCGTTACTATCAAAAATGTTCTTCCATATAGATATTCGTGGAAGCGTTTCACTCCGGCGACGATTGCCAGGGCTTCTCTGTTCAATTGACTATAATTACGTTCGGTTTTAGACAGAGTCTTTGAATAGTAGGCGACGGGTGCCTCTCTCCCATCTGGCAATTGGTGGCTCAGGATGGCATCGACTCCAAACGGTGAGGCGTCGCAGGTCACCGTCAATGGAAGTGTGTTACTAAACTGGATAAGAACGGTGTTTGATGTTAATAAGTTTTTTATTTTTTGGAAGGCTTTCTTTTCTCTATAACCCCAAGTCCAAATTGTTTTTTTATCCAGTAATCAGTGTAATGGTTCCGCTATTGTCGCTTTGTGGGGTAGAAACACGTTATAAAAATTTATTAGTCCCAAAAATGCCTGCAGTTCAGTCTTGTTCCTTGGTTCTGGTGCGTCTTTAATAGCTTCGACTTTTTTGTCAGTAGGGTGTATACCCTCTCCGTCTATTAAGTAGCCCAGGAATTCGACGCGATCAGTCATTAAGCAGCATTTTTCTTTTTTTACTTTTAGGCCAGATTCTCTGAATTTAGTTAGTACATCTTTTAGTCTTTTTTTTAGCTGGGTCGCATCTTTGGCCGAAATTAGAACGTCGTCGAAGTATAGTATGACCCCTTTTATATCATTCAATAGGAGTTCCATGAGGCTCTGGAAAATGCCTGGGGCTACACTCACTCCAAATTGGAGTCTGTTGCATTTGAATGCCCCTTTGTGGGTCACTATTGTTTGTGCTTCAGCCGTTAAGGGGTCTACTGGGAGCTGTTGGTAAGCTTGCGCTAGATCTAGTTTAGCGAAAACTTTTCCTCTCCCAAGAGAATGTAATAAGTGTTGTACAACTGGCATCGGGTATGCGCTTTGTTGCAATACGTGGTTCAGGGTAGCCTTGTAGTCACCACAGATTCGAACCGACCCATCTGGTTTAATTGGTGTTACGATTGGCATTTCCCATTTAGCATGGTCAACAGGTTCTAAAACCCCTTGGTCTATTAATTTATTTAGTTGTTCCTCTATTTTTGCTTTCAGAGCAAAAGGAACTCATCTGGCCTTTAGTCTTCTAGGGGCTATCTGGGGGTCTAGACTAAAGGAAATTGGGGTCCCCCGATACCTGCCTAGGGAGCCGTCAAAAACGTCCTGGAACTCTTGGATCAGGTTTTCTTCCCATTCGGTTGTGGCCACCTGGTCTTCTCCGGTCATCCCGATGCCCAATGTTATGAACCATTTGATGCCCAGGAGGCTTGGTCCGTCTCGGTCGACTATTGTCAATGGTAGTACTTCGACATGTTGTTTGTAGGCGACTCGGAAATGTCCTAGGCCTACTACAGGAATTCGGTTTCCTTGGTAGCCCTTATAGCTTGCTCTGTAAATTAGAGTCTCTTAAACCCAGTATTACTTGATCCCGCATCACTTCATCTAAATTCAGAAACTCGCACGCTCCCCCTAGTTGTCAGAGGGCTGCCACAAAATCAGCGATGGTCTCGCCTTCTTTCTGGTCTCTTAGGTAAAATTCATGCCGCTTGATAAGGTTTGACACCACCAGTGCGTAGTGAGCCTTTAGCATTCTTTGGAGCTCTGGCCAATTCATTTGTTTCACATCTCGGGGCTTCGCCATTTTGAAGATTGTGGGCCTGCAATGTGTCAAGAAAACAGCTCTCTTACGCTGGTCTGAGATCTCTTCCATCTCGTTACTTTCCAAATACATCTGGAAACGGTCTACGTAGGATTCCCAATCCTCTTCATTGGGATTGAAGGGTGCGGGCGGCGCGTTATTTCCAGCCGTTGTCTTCAGTCTGGTTTTATTGGTTGCCGCGTGCTCAGTCTCGCATTTAGGACGATCCCATCCTCGTCGCCAGTGTTCTGTCTGGAAAAACGTGAGGTAGACCGGGTTCCAACAACAAAGTCTTTATTAGTTAACAGCAGTTGAAAAACGGAACATTGGCTCAAGCCGCAGCAGCCTTTATATAGGGTTTCGCCTGCCGGCTTGTAGCCAATGACAGGTATTTAGTTTTGCCACCTTTGAGCAGCTTCATGGATTGGTTCCTATAGAACCAATCCCAATTCAGGTTTTTTAGCCAATCAGAATCCTGTATTAGGAGTCTACTATTCTTTGTACAGAACAGTGGGGATGCTACAAAGGTCGTAAATGTGAAAAATGGTCATAAGGCACTGTGCCATTGTAACTTTTGAACAGTCATTAAATGAACTGTTGTCAGTCGAGGACTACCTGTACCATATTTTAGACCAATTGTGTCCTTCAATTTATGCTGTTGTCATTTTGTGGCTGGATTATTGCCAGGCATTCTGCAGGGAACTGTTTTGAAGACCTCCAGGTGCTTCATCTGATGCTGCAGGCAAGAAGTTTGCTCAATGAAATATAGAGTTTCATTGGTTGCTAGCTAGCTTCCATGTACAATTTGCAGTGCTAGCTGTCACCTTTAAAGCCCTGTATACCAATGGTGGTATTCATAACTTTTTACTACTGGTTCTATGGGCATGGCTTGGTGGGCATGGCTTGGTGAATGTGGCAGAGGAAGGATACTGCAAAATCATCATTCTCTCCCCCCCACTAACCTGCTTTCCAGCTCCGTTCTCCTGTACAGGGCAACAAAAGATGCCACTGAGGGAATACCATCTTCTTAGTACTCTGGCTTGGCCTCCTCAGTGATGTTCCCATTAGATCATACACATTCTTTAGTCTTCAAATCATAATTCAGTAATAACATAAGCTCTAACAGGTTACTCTGGATTTTGTGAACCTTTCATATTTGGTTAAGACTCTGAGTGCTTTGGAATTCAATTTTTTTGTTGTATATTCTAACAGATAACAGATAATCAGAGTGGGAAGTGACCTTGTAGGTCATCTAGTCCAACCCCACCCAAGCAGGAGACCCTACACCATTTCTGACAAATGGCAGTCCAATCTCTTCTTGAAAGTCTCAAGTGATGAAGCTCCCACAACTTCCGAGGCAACTTCTGTTCCATTGATTGATTGTTCTCACTGTCAGAAAGTTTCTCCTTATTTCCAGGTTAAATCTCTCCTTGTTCAGTTTCCATCCATTCTTCCTTGTCTGGCCTACAGGCGCTTTAGAAAACAGCTTGATCCCTTCCTCTCTGTGGCAGCCCCTCAAATATTGGAAGACTGCTATCATGTCTCCCCTGGCCCTTCTCTTTACTAGACTAGCCATGCCCAGTTCCTGTAACCATTCTTCATATGTTTTAGTCTCCAGTCCCCTAATCATCCTGGCTGCTCTTCTCTGTACTTTTTCTAGAGTCTCAACCTCTTTTTTGTAATGTGGTGAACAAACTGGATGCAGTACTCGAGGTGTGGTCTTACTAAGGCTTTAAAGAGTAGTACGAGTACCTCCCTTGATCTTGATTGTATCCCTCTGTTAATACAATTTAAGACTGCATTAGCTTTTTGGGCAGTGGCTGCACACTGCTGGCTCATATTTAGCTAGTTGTCCACTAAGACTCCAAGATCCCTCTCACAGTTACTGCTATTGAGCCTGGTTTCACCCAGTCTATATGGTTTTGTTTTTTTGGTTTTTCTTGCCTAAGTGTAGGACTTTTCTACTATATTATATTATATCTTTCCTGTCAGTGGCTCTAATGCTAGTAAGAATAATGAAAGGGGAAACAAATTTGCTTTGTTTCTATTATAATATAAAATTCATTTACAGTTAACTTGGTTTCTTCATTATAAATTTTCTGATCCATCTGAGGAAGTTGAGCCACAATTCAAAAACATAAATGAAATTCATAGACCAATCTTTTATAATCTTACTCAGAAGTAAGACCCACTTTCTGTAAAGCTTAAGCATAGGTACAGCAAATAGAGTTTACAAATGTAAAGTGGATATCAAAACCAATGTTAGGTATTGCCGTTGTTATTATCTAACATTGTGTGCTACCCAGAGTCACCTTGGGAAAGATGGGCAGCTACATAAATTTGATAATAAAGTAATAAATAAAATACATTCATGAGTACAGGTTTGGAGACATGATGACTATCGAAGTTAAGTCATCCACAGAGCAAAGCATCTTCAGGGAAGCAGCATGATTGATGGTGGGAGAGATCAGAGGTCTTTCATTAAAAAAAAACAAAACAGCACTCTTGAAGCATGTCTTTCATTAAAAAAAAGCATGAAGCACAAACATGATGCTCAATCCTCTCATTACTTCAACAGGAACTTCATGAGGACCCTAGAAGCTGAGCGAGGATGCACCAGTAGAGAGGAACAAAACAGTTTGACTTAAACTGAAACTCATTCAGAAATTACTTGGTTCAAGAGTTCATGTATCCCCTTCTATCAGTCTAAAGATGCAAGGAAAGAAATGCCACAATAGTGCATATTAGGAGGTTCCCAAGTCCTGATACTCATGATCTCCCTTGATGAGTAACGATACAGGAATCATTTGTCAAAACCATATCTTTCTACTTCAGGCAAGTTATGAGTTATTCTGAGAAACTGAAGGAGAAGCAAGGACAATATTTCTCATTTATTCTGTTCAAGAAATGCAAATCCACCTCTGAAATGGAAGTAGGTGTATCTTGTGTATTCAATATATACATCAAAATGTATATGCATCACCATTTGTTTTTATTGGTTGTTTTTGTTAATTTATATTTTTATTATTTATTGTTATTACTTATTATTCATTTACACTAGTCTCTATTCCCCCACTTGCTTCCAAAAACAGAAAAACAGATAACAGTAAATGTCACTAAAACAATATTTGCTTTTGGGAAAGTAATATTTTCCTACACTCAGTCCAAGAAGTATCCTAAATAATGAGATGTAATAGTTCATAGTTTACTAAAGCTATCATTCATGGTCAACAGAAAATTAGGCTGTAATAAGAAATTTGAAATAGTGGCTTTGCATACGTTGTACTAATAATATGCATTTGGCCAAGGGCCCATCAGCCCTTGGAAGAAATTGAAGCCTGCTTAATATTCTATACTTGTGTTTGACAATAGCAATAGATTTCTTAATCACAAATGCCACCAATATGCATATGTTTTACAAAAGATACACGTATTTCCTTTTCTAGATGACATCCTAAATCCTCTCCCCTTTTAAAATATATATAAAAAATGAATGCACTTTCTGTGTGTTTCTGTTTGGATTCCTATTTAAACATTGTTAGGAATCAGATTTTGAAAATAAAAATTTGATTGTGTTTCAGAAAATTCCTAATTTGCATCAATATGCAAGAACTGAAATTCCTTTGAATCCTCTACAGTCTATACCAGTATCTTCTGATGCCTTGTAGCCAGAAGTAGAAGTATTTTGGAAGAACAGAAGGAGAGAGCAGGAGATAAGGAAGGAAGGGAAAGGGGATAGAAGAGAGCCTACAACGGTTGCCCATCTATTGTATGGGCTTTGTTATCTGAACTTTGTACATGAAATCACTTTGATGATCAAGTAAAAGAGATCCTTGCTATTCTCTGAGCTTAGTTATTTTCTTGCAGATGTTTCATTACCCAACTAGGTAACATCATCAGTGCTAGTGCCGGCACTGCCAGCACTGATGATGTTACCTAGTTTGGGTAATGAAACATCTGCAAGAAAATAACCAAGCTCAGAGAATAGCAAGGACCCCTCATTTCAACCCTAAGATATAAATATTCTCCTTTATTAAGAGATCTCCACTGCTGGTCTCTATCTGGGTCTATCTGTGCAGTTTTCTTAAGCAATAGTATGGAAGCAGTTTATCACTGTCTCTGTCAAGCATGGTTATTTTTTTTCATTTCCCAGTTGAAATCCCTTTGGAGAAGTGTATGGAAAAGCACATTCCTTTGAAGGAAGAGAAGTAGAATGGAAGGCAGGAGCCCTGCAACGGGTTTGGTCCTCTCCAATAAACCCCCAGGAGAGATGCGAACTCAGTAGTTTGGTTACAGTTAAAGAAAAGTGGTACTGATGAGATTCTTGACTATACTGTATTGACATCACAGAAGGATAAAAAAACAGGGAGGTAAATAACTTCAAGGAGATGAGACCTTCAAGAAAAGAGTGGATTCCCATCTGCAGAAATGGTGTAGAGTGTCCTGCTTGGGCAGGGGGTTGGACTAGATGATCTACAAGATCCCTTCCAACTCTGATTATCTGTTATCTGAGAAAGAATAATAAAGAATTCATTCCCAAATGGGTGACTTTGGGCCAGTCACTCTCTCAGCCCAACTCAACAAGTCGTTGTGGAGAAAAATAGGAAGAGAAAGAAGTATTGGTTATGTTCACTGCCTTGAGATATTTATAAAGATAATAAAAGCGGGATAGATAAATAAATAAATACCAATTCCTAATATTGATGCAAATTAGGAATTTTCTCATACACAACCAAGTTTTTATTTTCAAAAAATCTGATTCCTGATAATGTTTAAATAGGAATTCAGACAGAACTATGCTGAAAGTGCATTTATTTTTAAAAAAATACATATTCTAAAAGGGGGAGAGGGTTTAGGTGTGAAGTTTGTTCGATACCGCAGTGGAAGAGATCACCCGGCGGGAACTGGCAGAGTTTCGATCACCCGCCTAGGTGACCGGACCTCGCATCGATTAAGAAGAACCACACGGACACAATGAATCTTCTTGATGAGAGCGCCCAGAGGACTGGTCACGTTCTCTTTTATTGAGTAGTCTTAGAGATAAGGATGTTTATTGGAGTTTATTTGTTCCTGCCAGTTCCCTGCTGAGGATTGGATCGGCATTGGCTCGCCCAGTGATAACCCTTACGGCACCTTGGACATATGGTTTTAGGCTTGGTGGTTTGGGCAAAGGTTTTTCTTTTTGGAGCATTTCCCCCTCCCCGAGCCCTGCATTGACTTTTAAAATGACCCGGTTTTCCACAATTATAACAGTTTCCTTGACGAGGCACAGTCATAGGGAAGGTGGAGGATAGCGCAGAAGCAAGGGCAGAAGCGTTAGAACGGGCACGATGTGCTTCTGTGCCAACATCTTGACAGGCTCTGATATAATCTGCCAGAGTTTGATGTGGTATTGATTGCAGCGGTTTTAGTACCGCCTGACAGTCTGCGTTAGCATTAGAGACTGCTAATTTTATTAGTAATTCAGCCTGTGCAAGCGGATTGTCAATTTGTCTGTTAATGGCATCAGACAGTCTGTCTATAAAGGTAGAGTAGGGCTCAGAAGGTCCCTGAAGAATCTTCGCAAAGGACAAAGTAGGTTGCGAAGAATCGGGTATGCGGCGGAAAGCATTCAAAGCAGCATTTTTCATAAAATTGTATCCTTGAATGCCAATTGTAATTTTTTGCTGAGGAGTAATTATAGTATTTTGGCATAATAAATGTTCTATTGTTACATTCGGTGGTAAACCAGCAGCCGCCGCGGCTTGGATGGCTATTCTATAATCATTATGCCATGAAGCCAATTGTGAGGAAGTGAGTAACATATTAGCCATAGCTTGCCATTCAGAAAATAAGATACGGTAATTAGTTGCCATATTTTCCATAAGTGTACGGACATATGGTGACTGAAGACCGTATTTAACAGTGGCAGTTTTCAGTTCCTTCAATATGTCCCATTCCATTGGAACGTAATGAGGAAAGGGAGCGTTAGCCCCCGCCGGAGTGTGTAATACCATAGGAAAACAGGAAAGGTCTTCCGGCGAAACCTTCCCAGTTTGTATTGCCTTTTGAAAGGAATTCATGATAGGAGGTTCTGTCGAATTGGTTTTGTCAGGGGGTTTTAAAGGCTCGTCAAAGGAAGTTAGAGACGGTGTGTTAATCAATTGATAGGGGGGTGGACAACTTAAAGATGTTAGCGAAGGATACAGAGAAGAGGGGTTAGAAGAGGTATTAAGGGGAGCAGAATTTGAAACAGTATCAATTTTGGAAGACGATGTATCTTCAGGAGATTGTTCCGTTTGTGGATTAGTTGAAATTGGAAACATCGTCGTTATGGCAGTCATTAGGGCTTGCCACGTACACAAAATGTCTGGAGGAGCTCTGGGGGGATTACGGAGCCATTTGCCAATACGTGCCCATGTAGAAGACTTGAGAGTGCCTTCTTCAGGATAAGCGGGGCAATTTTTTTTAAGGTATAGGAGAAAATGAGAAATTTGTCTCTTCGATAGAGGATATATAGTTGTGCCGTTAACCTTTTGCAGGTTGTTAGCTTTCCCGACTATAGAGGAAAGTTCCTCCACATGTTTGGAGAGAACTTTGGATTTTGAGGAGCCCATACTTACGAAGCGCTTGCCTTCCGGGTGCGTAGTATAGGAGTCGGGCGACGTATCCCTGGACAAGAATCACATCGGGGTCACCAGTTGTGAAGTTTGTTCGATACCGCAGTGGAAGAGATCACCCGGCGGGAACTGGCAGAGTTTCGATCACCCGCCTAGGTGACCGGACCTCGCATCGATTAAGAAGAACCACATGGACACAATGAATCTTCTTGATGAGAGCGCCCAGAGGACTGGTCACGTTCTCTTTTATTGAGTAGTCTTAGAGATAAGGATGTTTATTGGAGTTTATTTGTTCCTGCCAGTTCTTTTGCCTAATATGGAGTTGTTTGTTGCCTTCAGTCTTTTTCAGGTATGATTCATTTTCTGCTACGTGACTATGCACAGGAGTACCTTTAGATACTGCAACATTTAGGAAGTCATCTAGGAAAGGAAACGTGCATCTTTTGTAAAGCAGATGCTTTTTGGTGGCATTTGTGTTTTTTTCCACTTAGTGATAACAGCACTCAGCGGTGTGTTTGCCGGTCCCAGTAGTACTCACTAAGCCAAGGATTGCCTGTGTAGCTAGCTTTCGACTTATGACCACAACTGAGCTCAACATTTATGTTGTAAGCAAGACATTTGTTAAGTGAATTTTACCCCATTTTATGATCTTGCATGCCATGGCTGTTAAGTGAATCACTGCAGCTGTTAAGTTAGTAACACAGTTGTGAAGTGAACCTGGCTTTCCTGTTGACTTGGCTTGACCGAAGGTCACCAAAGGGGATCGCATCAGCAGGTTTTGACCAGTTCTAGAGAACCAGTAGTGGAAATTTTGAGTAGTTCAGACAACCGGCAAATACCACCTCTGACTGGCCCTGCCGCCATCTATTCCCTGCCTTCCAAATCCCAGCTGGGTCTTCTTTTGTTGTATTGCACAGGAGAACAGAGCTGGAAAGCAGGTTAGCGGGGTGGGGAGGGAATGGGAATTTTACAGTATCCTTCCCCTGCCACGTCCACCAAGCCACGCCCACAGAACCAGTAATAAAAAAAATTGAATCCCACCACTGGAATCCCACCCTGGGATGCTGTGACTGCCGTAAGTCAGTTGTCAAGCATCTGAATTTTGATCATGTGACCATGGGGGGTGCTAAGGTGGTCATAAGTGTGAAAAAGGATCATAAGTCACTTTTCTCAGAGCTGTTGTACCCTTCAGAGGGTCACAAACAAACCCTTGTAAGTCGAGGACTCCCTGTGCTTTCTTAAAAACTGCATTGCTGAAGTCTTCTTTGGTTTCAGGCTGCTTTAGCATTTTAATAGCCCCTTTTAATTTAGTATTCTTTCTGGTTATGTTTTTATTTTTTTAATAACCTTTATTGAAATTTTGAAACATTAAAATACAAATAAATTTAAAAATAGCTTTTTACAAATCTCAATCATCTTTGACAGTACTAAGATAGCTTTGTTACATAAAGATATTTCTGTACATTTCTAGTTATTCATATATTATATCTATATCTTCTTCTAACCTGTACATTTCTTATTCCTATTGTCCATCCATGGATACCAATTTTCCCAAACTGTATAATATTTCCCAAACTGTATAATATTCCGAGACTTCCTTGTCCTTTAACTCTAAAATGAGTTTATCCATTTCTGTGCAACGTAAGATCTTTTGGATCACTAAACAGTCTGACGGCATAGTGTTTTTTTTCCAGCATTGTGCGAGTGCAATTCTCACAGCTGTAGTTATATGCAAAATCATGTATTTTATCTTTTTAGCATACTATCCCTTTCTGACTGTCTTTTTACTAGTATCTCGTTGCATCATTTTACTTTTAAATATTTGTTTTATATTTGGAAGCTCTACTTAACTACCTATGAATAAACTACCCAAAATGAGGTTTATATTTCGAAGTAAATATGCGTAGGATTGCTTGATAAATTTCATGCATGTGTCAAAAAGCACAATATTGACTTAGAGAGTTGTGAACAATGTTTAATTTATTCATCAATAAAACACATCTAGCTTTATTAAGAAGATAACTATGCCATACAGTTTGGCTCTTACATTTTTAATTTGGTTTTTTTTCCCCTGAAGGAAAAGAGAGAGGGGAGGTCTGTCTTCTTACATTCAGATTTATGCTGCACTGCAACCTTTATTGTTATATGTTTGCAAAGAAATGTGCATTCTAGAGAAGCCATCAATTATTGTGTGAGAAAGCTTGTACATTTCAGTAAAGATGCTGCATGTAAGAACAACCAAAATCTTCAGAAGATCAGAGATTTCACCTTTGTGTTGGTTTCCTGATAGATGACTGAAAACTTTGAAGAAGAAATTAAATTCCCTTATGATGAAGTGTATGTTATCTTTTATTGTTTGGTTGTCTCTGTGTATGTGTGTGTGTGTGTGACTGCAGGTTGGTTAAAAGACAAAATGAAAATTCTTTTATTCACTGGTAGATTCAGTGGCTGTTGATTGGAGCTAAGCCTGCCACTGCTGTTGGGTAGTTGTTATGTAGGACCCAACACTATTATTAGTGGGATGAATGAAAGCATCATGTGTGCATTGATGTGTAGGCAAACTGACACCAAATCTGAGTTCTTTTTGCTAGCAATCAGCAATGGAAAGCCTAAACAATGTGAGTATAGTAGTTTTCTTGTCCTTCCTTGATAAAATCTTCAAAGGATATTAGGTTTCTGTCCTGACAGCGCCTGACAAAGATAGCCCATTCCTTTTGAAGTAGACACCATTTCAGCCAGCCAAGTGCTGGAATTCAGTTGTGTGCTTGACTCATTGGTAGCCATTTACCAGATGTATTTCATCCAAAAAATCAGGTGAAATTATAATTACATTGTATCGATATTTATGGACCAACCCATCAAAAATAAGATGGGATCAAAACTAATTGTTTCGAGATGTTATTCAATGAGCTAAGTGGAACTATTTTTGTTAAAATGTACAGAATGCTGCTGGAAATTAAATTAAAAGAATTCAAACAAGTAAGGTATGCCATTAATTCTATGCGCATATTCAGTGTGCTGTTTTATGCATCTAAGAATAAGAATGAATGAACTCTGATCCTGACTTAATTAATAATAAACATGTACAAAATTGTTAGTAATCAGTTAACAAAGTACAAACTAGGTAACAAGATCTATTACATTATTTCTAATAGGTGCAACTTTTAGCTTGTAAAACTATAATAAATGATAATGACATCTTCATTGATAGTCCCATAATTCAAATTAAAACATGAAAATATGAGAACAATTTGACTATGCCTTTACTATCAGGTTCCCTGCTTCAAATTCTTGAGTCTAGTTAGTTACAGAATCAAATTATATTATGTGAACTCTAATGAACCATTTTAAACAGCTCTCAAGTGATAAAACTACCTAATATCTTCATTATCAGTGATAGAAATATGTTGATATACAAATCAACTAAAATGTTACACATTTATAGAAATATGACTGAATTCCCAAAGTTGCAAATTGAGGAGGCTTAACACATTTTGTTTGTTGGAAGCCTTTATTTCAAGGTATAAGTAGTCTACTCCATCATTCCAGCTAAAAAGCCAGTCAAGAAAAACATTAACAGAACTTTTTTTAAAAAATCATTTCCAAACTATAAATTTTAGGAAATGTTCGATGATAGCCATTGAATTAAGAAACCTGTTGATTTCAGGTTTCTTAATTCCAGGTTTAATATGCATTGATTTTATAGTGAATGTAAGATTTTGTGGCTGGAAAATTTCAGAATAGAAAGATTTTACATCAAGATGAAGCATAAAATGCTGTGTCTCTTTTTGATTGTTCAGGAATGTTGGAGCTAACTCCTGGGTAAGTCTTTGAATTCATCCCTTTCACTAATCGCATCCCTGAAATCCTTATGTTCCCTCTATTCCTTTTGTGAGCCTTCAATGTGCCATTCAACTCAGAAATAGCTGCTGAGCACAAAACGACAAAATGACCAGCCAGAAGAAAAGGGGTTGGGTGATTGTTTCTTGAGGCTCTTTTTTTTAATGCATGAGCTGTAAACATTACAAATAGGAAAACAAAAAAAAAGGTCAGCCTTAAGCCAATTATGCAAAGAGATGTTCTTGTCTAAATCACATAAGCTTTTTATTAAATGCATTTGATTAGAACTTTCTGCAGCACCATAAAGCAAAAGAAAACAACCAAGAGACTTGTCATGAAAAGTCTTGCAAAGAGATATGCTCCTTTGGCAAAAAAAATAAAATAACATGTACTCATCCCAAAGCAAGAGGAACTTGAATTTAAAACACTGCTCCCTGAGAAGATAGAGAAAAAAAGGAGCTGCTTAGATTCACCATGAATCCAAGATGGTTCGCCCATCTATTCAGATAAGCAAAGACCCTTTTGCTTTTGTTCTACTATATTCTTCTGTTCTCCCTGTTTAGCAGCAGCTGAGTGAGGGCTTACATTTTCACCTTCTGAGATGTCGTAGGGCCGTAATCCTCCCTCTCCCCCTTCACTTTGATAAGAGTGTTCTCCATTCCACCCAAGATAGCCAGCTCCAGACCAGGGAGACTAATTATGTGCCTACATCTTCACTGAACAAAGTAAGATGCCATTTCAGCTCTCCGCTGAGGCATTCTTTCTGTTTTACAATCCCGGGAATTCATTTCCCATTTTCTCTGCGTTTGGACTGAAAGAGCACTTCACTGATATGAGGCACAGCCAAAAAAGCCTCAACAGCTACAAAATTATCACCGAACGTGATATGACACCAATAACTGAAGAATGGGGAACAAAGCCTCTGATGGAAGTTAGGCCCGTCGTGCATTTGCTCGAAAGCAAAATTGCCATCAAGGGATTCACCACTGAGTGCTTTGTAGCGTTTACAGCACACCTATAATTGTAAGCATGGAAATCCGCTGTATGTCAGCTGTCTTTTAAAACTGCTTCAGTAAACTAACTTGATATAAAGCAGGGAAAGGAAGACCAATTGTTCCGACCACATTATATTTTTCCCTTTTTTGGCTCCACTGGTCTGTTGTAGGCTCAGATTGAAATTAAACCATTACAGTCCAAAACGGCTTGAGACCAGATTATTTAATGGATTACCTCCCACTCAGAGGTGGTATTCAGCATGTTCTAACCAGTTCTGGAGAATCAGTAGTGGAAATTTTGAGTAGTTCGGAGAACTGGCAAACCCCACCTCTGACTGGCCTCACCCCCATCTATTCTCTGCCTCCCAAGTCCCAGCAGATTGGCTGGGTCTTCTTTGGTTGCCCTGCACAGGAGAACAGAGCTGGAAAGCAGGTTAGTGGGGTGGGGAGGGAATGAGGATTTTGCAGTATCCTACACTAGATTGGGGTGGGAGTGGAGATTTTACAATATCCTTCCCTGCCATGCCCACCAAGCCACGCCTACCAAGCCATGCCACACCACACCCACAGAACCGGTAGTCAAAAAAATTGAATCCCACCACTGCTCCCACTATACTTCTCTTAAATCTTAACATCTTTCAAATGACTTCCTCACTTTTTTTTAATTTAACAGGATTCTTGTATACAACTTTTACATCTTTTTATAGATGAATTTCTTGTATTGTTTCATCACGCATGTGATTTTTTTTTTTTTAGTTTGAGTTTATAAAAAGTAGAAATTTCCCACTGCTAAGAGCTGACTTCAATCACAGCAATTATAAGCCTTGTAAAGTAAAAAATAATAATCTATCAAACCACATAAGGCTGTGATCACTAAGGAGATAACTTTTTCCTAGTGGTACCTAACTCCTGAAATATATCAGTTTTTTTGACCCCAATTTCATTAGACCATTAAAATAAAAGGTAGCCTACCAGTAATAAGTGTATTTATTCTGAATAGGATTTTTTTTAAAAAGAAGTTATTCATTTTATCATGCCAATTTTTGAGCCATCCAAAGTATGATTATGCAATTCTCTATAAATATAGTTAATAATATATAAATAACAGTAATAGAGTTGGAAGGGGCTTTGGAAGTCATCTAGTCCAACCCCCTGCTCTCGCAGGTGACCTATACTATTTCTGATAGATGGCTGTCCAGTCTCTTAAAAGCCTCAAATGTTGTAAGCTAAATGGTAAAAGTTCCCCTCACACATACGTGCTAGTAGTTTCCGGTTCTAAGGGACGGTGTTCATCTCCATTATAAAGCTGAAGTGCTAGCGCTGTCCAAAGACGTCTCCATGGTCATGTGCCAGCATGACTAAACATCAAAGGCACATGAAACGCTGCTACTGTTCTGCCAAAGTGGTCCCTATTTTTCTACTTACATTTTTACATGCTAGGTTGGCAGAAGCTGGGACAAGTAACGGGAGCTCACTCCATTACGCGGCGCTAGGGATTCGAACCACCAAACTGCCAACCTTTCTGATCGAAAAACTCAGTGTCTTAGCCACTGAGCCACCACGTTCCTTCTCAAATGTTGGGGCACCCACAATTTCCAAAGGCAATTGTGGGTGCCCCAGCAAATAAACAGGCCAAAGCTTCCTGCCTGGTTGTATCTTATTGGAGGAAGAATCCTTGAAGAGTTTCTACCATCCTTGAATCGTGGAGTATATATACTGTAGGTTAGAGAATTTCTACTCCGAAAGAGCAGCTTCTAAACTAGTGCTGACCCTGTTCCTGAGGCCATCAGCAATTCTTCAGATATGGAACAGATCACAGTGGCTTGCCACATTAGCATTTGATTAGCTTCCCAGAGAACAGCTCTCTGCTCCAGCATTTAGCATTTATACCTGCTGGGGAATGACAAATGGCTCCAGTTATATGTGTGACTTAGCTTCTTTTTCTTTCCCCGGATCTACCTTTTGGAAAAAGAATATTTTGTAGAATAGAACTTTAGAGGCCATTGCTTCAAAGAGAAAATAGAAAATTTCGGATATCTGCTGACGTAGAAAAAAAAATATTGGCGTTGGGTGGGGGTGGGGGAAATAAAGGACAAATTTAGGTAACTCCAGTCATTCATATAGTACATAACTGCTATGATTCTTTGTGAAAATGAGATCTTATTCTGATTAGGAGCGATGCTCTGCTTTTCAGTCCTTTCTTATCTGTTTTGCTACAATTCTTTGCTCAACCCTATTCCCTCCCACACCAAGCTTGGAAATTGTTCTATGTTCTAAGACAGGGATGGTTAACCTTTTCCATGTTGCGTGCCGAAAGTGCGCACTCGTGTACTTGAGCCTGCACCCATGATGGAAGGCGCATGAAAGCTCCCCCCAACCCCTGGGCATGCATGCACCCCCTGCATGCGCGCTATGTGCCTCTGCCCATGCATGCATCCTGCGCGCAACCCCCATATGCATGCACATCTCTCCTGCATGCATCTCCGCACACACACGGGTGGCAGTTACCCGACAATCAGCTGGATGGTGGGGGTGTACGTGTATGCACAGTGGGGTTCTTTCAGGCAACCTCTCGTGCTGGCAGAAATGGCTCTGCATGCCGCTTCCAGCACGCTTGCCATAAGTTTGCCATCACGGTTCTAAGAGGATCTTCCGCCTTAGAAGACATTCCAGGAACTGAAAAATACATCTGCTTTACAACCTGCTAGAATGTTTAAGTTGGACTTTTTTTGCTGCAAATCTAACATGGGCTGGGAGGAGGGACTAGCTTAGCTAATGCCTCCTGACAAAAGGCCACACTGATGCAAAATATTTGCATATGCATTGAGCTTTCTTTTTAGAGTCCTTAGCTAGAGGCTTTTGTAGAACTTTCTCTTGCAGTAGGAATCTCCAGATACTTCCGCTTCCTTGACTAAGTAAGCTCGGTTGTTTAAGGCTCCTTGTTTCATTTCATTACACATTGTCCCAAACTATTCTAGGCTAGGTGCCACAAAGTTAAATTGCTATTCATAACTCTTATAATTTATTTTCTATGTTTCAGTTGATTTCATGCCCTTATGACATTAAAGTTAACCTCCGAAGCCTGCTGAGCAAAGATGCTGACCAAATAGAAGCCATTCAGGTGGCTGTTTACTTTGCCATTCAAAAGACTCTGGCTCATTTAAACATTGTACAACTTAATGGTCTCTAAAATACTCTTTATTAATCCCTTGTTTGCAGTCATGGAGGAATCAGCAATGAAATGTGTACAAGTTTAGAACTCATGGGATCCATGGATAGAGGAGCTTTATGCTTTGCAATATCCCACTAAACAACCCCTGCATTTAAGGACACATACCTATCCTCTAGGGAATCAGGGCTTCTTGATTAGAGCATCTTCTAAACAACAGGATGCCTTTACTTAACTTGATGCCCTCTAGATACGTTGGAGTTCTTCTTCCATAATTCATAAATCCAACCCTTCTGAAAGGCATCACACTGGGATAGCTGAAGGAGGCTTACTCAGAATTACAGGCACTAGGCTCAAATTGAAAGACCGTGAGTTTTAGTCCCATGTTAGGCACTAAATTAACCGATCATTCTCTCCCAGCTCTGAGAGGCAGGAAATGGTGAAGCACTTCTGAAAAACCTTGCCAAGAAAACTGCAGAAAGTTTTTAGGCAGTAGTCAAGAGTCAAAACTGACTCAAAGATGATGATGATGATGATGATGATGATGATGATGATCATCATCATCATCATCATCATCATCATCATCATCATCATCATCATCTATAATGCCTATAATTGGCCCTCTTATAAGCCAGAGTGAGGAGATCACCACAAGTGGCAGATGCAGAGGAGGCAGGGAATGGAAACTTAGTGTTTCTCACAAATAATCTGCTGTTCTTAGAGTTTTGGTGAATGCAGTTCCATCTGTGTGTTGAAGTTTGGTTCCCACCAGTGGTGGGATTCAAATTTTTTTACTACTGGTTCTGTGGGTGTGTCTTGGTGGGTGGGGCAGGGGAAAGATAGTGTAGGATAGTGAAGGATAGTGTAAAATCTCCAGTCAGAAGTGGTACTACTCAAAATTTTTACTACCGGTTCTCCAGAACTGATCAGTGCCTGCTGAATACCACCTCTGGTTCCCACAGACAGTATGGTTGGGTTTTGTACTTGGGAATTGCTAGGTAAAGAAGTAATTTTGATTTTGGCATGAGATGAGGATAAAATGGCATTCGAACCAGGCAGTGGTGGTATTCTACCAGTTCCTCCCGGTTCTGGCATACTGTTAGCACTGAAGATCAGTTGGCAAAGAACCGGTTCACTCTGAGCCTCTCCAACGTGAAGTTGAGACCACTTGCCCGTCCCTGCTCCTAGGTCCTTTTTAACCTCTCAGCTGTTTGGCGTGGCAGAGCAGATTGCTGTGCTAAAGAGCTGAAAGGCACAGTAGCTTCGATTTTACTGTTTTAACGCATTTGGCACGCATGCGCACAGTTGCACAGGGGCTTGCAATTCTTCAAAATGTCAAACTATTCCTTTGTTTCTTAGCCCAGGAAACCTCTCTTTCAAGACAAGTGCTCCTTCTAAAGTAAAACAAACCATGGAACAAACAGATGAAAGAAAGGACACTCAGCAGTGTGTACTTAGTATCACACTTTATCCTTAATCTCACATGCTAGCAAAATAATGCTTTGGAACATGCAATTAGATTAGAGCCATACATAGAAAGGAAAATGCCAGATGTTTAAGATGGTTTCAGAAAAGCAAATGCTGTTTTCTGAACAATAACTATTGCTGATGCATGCTGGATAATTTAATACATTAAAGAATTCCAAAGAGAGATCCAAATAAAAAGGTCTTTGATTGTGTCAACTAGGTTAAGCAGCGGAATATTCTTAGGAAATGGGGATCCCAACATATTGCATCATTGTCATTTAAAGCAGAATAGGAATAGCCTCCATACAGATAGAATATGGTATGACAAATTAGCTCCAGGTCACCAAAACAATGAGACAAGACTATGCATTGTGCCCTTATTTGTTCAGATTTATATGTTTAATATATTTTAAAGAAGGCTGGATTGGAAGAAAAGTGTAGCTTTAAAAATGGAAGAAAAATGTCAATAATCTGCATTAAGGTATAACAACCTGCCTTAGATTTGCCTATGAAGATACTGAAGCAACGGAGAGTTTCTGCTTCTTTGGATCAGCTATCAACAGAAAAAGAATTACCAATCAAGAAATCCACCTATCTACCACCCATCTATCAAGTACAGACTAGTACTTTATAGGGGAGAAACGAAAGCTTTGGGAAATATATTCAGACGCCATGATGGGTCCATATCTACATAGACCAGCATCACATGGGCAACCATTTTCCCTGGGGCACTCTATGGAATGCTGGGAAGCATAGAAGGAAAGAGAAGAGGATGCCAAGCAACAAAGTATATGAAATCACAGTGGGGATGGGTGAATAATTGGAAGACTTGGAGGGTCAAATTGAGGACTCTATGTGGCCATTAAGAGCTAACCCCAAATCAATCAATCAACCAATCAGTCAGTCAGTCAATGTTTATTTTACTAGGCTTAAATGCCATTTATAACAAATAACAGCGTATAACAATGAGTAGGGTAGTGTCTATATATGCTATGATTCTACAAACACTCTAATCAAAAGCACTGGAATAAGTCTACAGAGTGGGAAGAAGACATAAGAGCAAGTTACAGTATGTGATCTGGCCATCAGTCTACCAGCAGATTCATCTTTTTTCATAGTATTTTATAATAACAAAGAATTCTGCAAGAGTTATTCTGGAAGGTGAAGCAATTGCCCTAAAGCTGTTGAGAAAACCTTACTTCACTGGCTTGATGCAATTGTTCATAATCCTATTGCTTACAAGTTGTTTCCATGCAAAGAGAAATAGTGACTCCTTGGCTCCTCCTTGTCAAGGCATTTTGAAAAGACCTTTCATGACATAGCATTGTTTCATTTGCAGAAAGATTTCTGTGAATGTCAAAAAGCTATGTCATCTTTTCTGCTTCTGAGTGCTCTGTGTGACAGCAGAGGAAAACCTCAGATTAACTTACAGAGATCCAAGCCATCAAATTACAACAAGGTTACCTTTTAGTCAATATATGCTCTAGTCTAGTGCTACAGTGTTTGGAAGAGGAGGAGATGAGAAAGTCCAAGTTCTCACACTTTAAAGAGACTAACCTAGTCCTCTAGTGAAGAGAGGTGACAAAGAAGTAGTGTAACCTCTACCTACTTATTCCACTTGGCTTCCATCAGCATCTGGCACTCCTAAGTAACCCAACCTGCTGATCATTATCTCTTGGTTGACTCCACTCAGCACCAAAGAACTGATCACCATGAAGATCTAATGGAGGCGGCTCCAAGGACCAAACCTAGAAATTTAAACTGCTTTGGCTTTTGGCTTTTCCAAAACCCAACATTGTTTCACAATGAAAGTCCTATACAAATGGTCCTTGACATACAATCATTCATTTAGTGACCATTCAAAGTTACAACAATCCTGAAAAAAGGGACTTAAGACTGTTTTTCACACTTATGACCATTGCAGCATCCCCATGGTCATGAGATCAAAATTTGAATGCTTGGCAACTGGCTCATATTTATGACAGTTGCAATGTCCCAGGGTCATGTGATCACCTTTTGTGATTTTCTGACAAGCTAAGTCAATGGGGGAAGCCAAATTCACTTAATAACCATGTTGCTAACTTAACAGCTGCAGTGATCACTTAACAACCATGGCCAGAAAGATCGTAAAATGGGATAAAATTCACTTCACAAATGTCTTACTTAGCAACATAAATTTGGGGCTCAATTGGGGTCCTTAGTCAAGGACTACTGTACTCTACATCACACAACTCTTTACAACATCCCTTCCTGTATCATTAATGCTTAAACTCAGCCTCACTGCTTTGAATTCCAAGCAAAATGGTGCCTTATGGGAAGATGCAGCAACCAAATGACTTATGGAGAAAGGTTCATCATGAATAGCTTGACGTTTGCGGCATTATTTGTGGTATCACATTAGATGAGAAGGAGGCAGATAGAAATCTGCAAGCACAAAACAAAGAGTTCCAGATGCCAAGTGACAACACTCCCATCTTGAAAAGGTTGACTAGGAGCTATCGAGAAGCTAACAAACATGAAAAGGAAGTCCTAGTCTGACTCCAAGGGCATCATCTGCTGTTTCTTGCAAACAAAAGATGCAAAGTTTGGTGCTTATCTGAAACAAGCACCTCTGGAGCCCTGGCAGAACAGCTAGCCAGTCCTCATTTTGTGTCTTTCTCCCTTCTGCAGCCGGGCTTCTTCATGGCTGTGTTGGTTTGTATCTCTGAGCTCTACAAACCAGAGGAACAGCTAATATGAATAGTAATTGACCATGGGAATTGTCTGCTAAAACAGTTGCTCTGTGTGCAGAATTACCCCTCTTCACTCCATCCTGGTTCATTGGAAAGTTACACAAGAACGGTGAAGTAAGTACAGCAGCTGCTTGGGTAGCTACTGTGTGAATGAAAATGACTTGTTGAGTGCAATTAAGAGATAATTGTATGCCTCAGTGAGAATCACAAAGATGCCAAGATTGTCAGTTTGCACCTTCCCATCCAGCTAATTTAACCAGATGTTTATATGCTTCATTAATGAGATCTAAGCTGTTAATGGTAGGCCTCAAAAAGGATCCTGGGTTCATGGTGGACAGCTCAGGGGAAAAATTCAAATATGAAGCTACTGGAGAAAAAAATCAGTTTGGAAACTAGAACATGACTTGAAAATAGAACTGCTAGTATAATAATGTCCTTTATCAATGGCACAGTACTGGGTACAATTATTATTTAGTACTAAGAAAAGTGCACCATGTACAGATTAACTAAATAATGTGGATCCTGGAGAAGCTCTCCTAAAATGAAAGACCCAAGTGATTGGGGCTTTATAACTTTGAGTGAAATAGAAGAAGACATGAGACGGATGGCATAAAATAGTATGGACAGAAAGAATTATTTCTGCTTCCAAAACAATGGTGGAACATGAGAAGAAAATACTTTTTCACATCACATATTTAAACTGTGACAACAGTACGTCTGAATGATTTTTAAAGAGGATTGGACAGGTTCATGGAGCATCAAGCTATCAGTGGCTATAAATCCTGCTGGTGATTTCCTGCCCTCTGCATCATAGGCAGTGTCCCTAAAATACTGAGGGAGGTGGAAGGGAGCTACTGTCTTCCTTTCCAGATCTGTGAGCATCCCACATGCACCCAGTTAGACCCAGTGTGTAA
Organism: Laticauda colubrina; assembly: GCA_015471245.1. NCBI lineage: Eukaryota > Metazoa > Chordata > Lepidosauria > Squamata > Elapidae > Laticauda > Laticauda colubrina. The sequence goes on along the minus strand of BLBF01000054.1, from coordinate 13,746,472 downwards.
CAGAATGCTGGACTAGACCAGATAGTAATATAGGTCAATCCCAGTATTGGGATTCACATTTTTTTTTACTACCTGTGGGCGTGGCTTGAGCGTGGCAGGGGAAGGATACTGCAAAATCCCATTCCCTCCCCACCACATTAACCTGCTTTCCAGCTCTGTTCTCCTGTGCAGGGCAACAAAAG
>BLBF01000054.1:13735526-13746280 GCA_015471245.1 Laticauda colubrina | reverse complement strand
CTTTCCAGCTCTGTTCTCCTGTGCAGGGCAACAAAAGAAGACCCAGCCAATCAGCTGGGACTTGGGAGGCAGAGAAAAGATGGGGATGGAGCCAGTCAGAGGTGATATTTGCTGGTTCTCCTAACTACTCAAAATTTCCACTACCAGTTCTCCAGAATTGGTCAAAACCTGTTGAATACCTCTGGACAATTCACTATAATTTGGGAATTGGTGTCAACAATGACTTTCAATCTTCTGCCCCCAAATCAGTTGTTTAATGGTATCTGTTGTGATCTCCAAGGTCATTTGCCAGATTATATCAAGAGACAGTTCATTTTGGAAAGTACTGGTCTTCTTCTCTCCCACTACCCTACAGCCCCTTGAACCGCAAACTGATTCAGCCTTGCAACTTTGCTCCCTGGCCTTCAATCATCACATAAAGAAGAAAAGAAGAGGCGTATCAGCCATAAAACCATCCAAATCACCTTCATAGGGGAGATATGCAGCATATAAAGGTTTAATAAATAAATCAGCAAAATGAATAAAAACAGAAGAACATGGCATGGTTTGGTGCAAAATTTTGTATTTATTAATTACATGTGTAGATGCCAATATAGAAACAATTACACCATAATTACAGCAGAAATGTAAATGAGAGGGGAATTGTAACTTGATTTGCTGTCCAAGCGCTACCTTTTGTTAGGCTAGGCTTTTATTTCTAACAGTTCTTGTTTTTAACCCCAGTCCTGAATTGTATCCATCCTTTTTTCACATTATATCTGTTTTTCCAATAATTTATCTACAGTTCACATTATACCTTTGTGTAATGCATTATATTACAAAGAAGTGTTCGGTATCTTGTTCAAATAAACAATAATTATATTTTTCCTGCCACTTTTATGTATAACTCAAGATGACAAACATACCTAACATCCTGCCTCCTCTTTTCCCCACAATAACACTGTGAGGTGAGTTGGGCTGAGAGGTGGGGGGATAGTCTAAAGTTACCCAGCCAGTTTTCATATCTCAGGGAGGCCTAAAACTCATTAGTTTCCTGATTTCTATGCCAGCCCCTTAACCATTATACCAAACCAGCTCTTTATATTGGGATATTTAGTGGAGTATATTTGGATTTCTATTTGTTTTATTCATCCACCTGACCTTCTCCCCAAGCACTCAATCCTTTTAAAGACATTCATACAGATATTCTAGAATCACAAGATGCTCTTACAGTATCCTACTACTTGTGATAATAATACTTTTAATAAATACAGACAAATGCAGACATACAAAAACAGGAAGAGCAATTAGACTTACCTTACTCCTTATCCTGTTGATCTACAAACCAAAGAAGTGTTTGTGTTTCCCGGGTACCCAAACAATTTCTCCCTATGTAAAATATTGCTCTTCAAATGTAGTGGTTCTGTCTGTACTGATCATGAGATTTCTGGTTCTTTTTCCCCACTCCTCTTAATAATATACATGTCTATAAGACTTACAGGAGCATTTTTTTTAAAAAAATGATGTGTGTTTATTTGTAGTTTATCCACCCATCTGAGGATATGCAGAGGGAAATATTTTTTCTGCCGTAAATATGAAGTGAAAAACAACCATGCAGAGGTGAGGCTTGACATTAATTTCAAATTACCCCTTGATATTCTCAAAGCCTAAAATTATCCTATAAAATGTTAAATTTAAAATAGTGTAGGCACAGGTGTGAGGAATCCTTATGTAACCGTTCACATCTCAGGAATTCAGAAGAAGAATCAGGGAAGGGATCAGAAAGAAGAAAAGTGATCAAAGACATTGTGATCTCCTTTCCTTGTAAACAAACACTCTCTCTCTCTCTCTCTCTCTCTCTCTCTCTCTCTCTCTCTCTCTCTCTTTCTCATACACACACACACACAATCAAAGTGCTACATTCTAGGTCTTTCTTCTTAAGCAGAGAAAAGAGAAAAGCAAACAAAAGCAGTCAAAAGAAAGAAAGAAAATATTGGCTGATGAATAAGGGTTGTCAACATCTTCTGTTCTATTAAATCCTAAAGAGGCATTACTGGCTGTGTTTCAGTAAGTCTGTCCGGAAGCAACCTTTAATAGGACAGATCTTCAAAGCGAGGACAACTTTAGATACTGAATGATCTTCTTGTGGCCTTTAAGATAGAAGGCTGCCTCTTGCAAAGGAGGAATCCATGGGTTCTGTTTCTTATACTCACTCACTCGGTTTGCAAAAAGAGATAGCAAAACTTAGTACTGTAGGCTTTCTTTTAAGGTCTAATTTCTCACATTCCTGTGCTCCGGTGTTCTATGTTCTATTATTATGCATCAGGAACATATATAAACTAATTAAGTGAGGTAAAACCAAAACCAATTAAAATAAAGAATGTTCAGAAAAACAGCTGTTCTTTGCTTGGTGCCTTCAAGTCAGTCTTGACTTATGGCAGCAATTTTCTTGGTAAGATTTTAAAAGTGGTTTGCCCTTGCCTTCTTTTTCCTAGGGCCAAGAGAGTGAGTGGCTAGCCCAAGGTTGCCCATTTGGCTTTGTGCCTAAGGCAGGAGTAGAACTCCCTGTCTCACAGTTTCTACTCTGGTGCCTTAACCACCACACTAAACTGGCTGTCTTTTTTTTTTGCCATTGCAGTTTGAAACTTTCCACGTTGTTTTCAGACCCCAAGACCTGACATGGTGTCAATGAATGAAGTAAATAAGGAAACAAAAAGAAATATCTGGGTAATTAAGATAAGAGAGAAAGGACAGAAATGAAAGCATTCTTTCCTGTCTTAAGTGAATTTAACGGCATTTGTCCTCATGACAGCCAGAGTCATTGACTGAGCTGGTCCAGACTGATAGAAACTGTAGTCCACAATAACTGGAGGATGTTGAGAAAAGATGGTATAAGAAGGCAAGAGAACGGTCCACCTTGTTACAAATTAACAAAGGAAATGGTTCAAATGGTATGACCACAATTCAGCCCCCTTTTTAACCCAGTACTTTTTTGGGATATCCCAGTCTGCTAAAAGTGACTTAAAACTTAACGTGTGATTTGAGTTAGCTTTGGATAAAAAGACTGAGAAATTTGGAGAGGGCCCATGGATTTTCCCTCTGGGAACTTGCACAAGGAGCTCTGTCATCACTGCCACAGAAAGTTCAAACTTGTCTTGTTGTTTTTCAAAGTTTTTAAAAGGAAAATCTAACAATAAGGAGAGTAACCGGTTGGATAACATCAGTGGGTGGAACTAACTGTTAGTTCCCAGCCCTAACCTACTCTAGCCAAGTCTTGCTTGTGCTCCCACCAACAGCTACTGAACAGTAGTTTAATCATTCCAAGCGTTTGCAGAAGGAAATAGCTGCCTATCTGGTCACCTTTGGGACTTCGAGAGCCCCAAGCTTAGGCACGTGGGAAATTCTCTCCGTCACCTCTGAGAGGATGCTACAAGGAAACAAGAAGTCCAAGATGCCAAGCACTGTACGTCTTATCCATTCTCTTTCTCTCTCTCTCTCTCTCTCTCTTCTACTGCCTTTCCATTCTGATTAATAAGCCAACTTTAAGGCAACTGTGCTAAGCAAGGGTATGGCAGCTTTATATTTTGTATCTGGCTATTGTAAGCAGGATGGCACTTCAATGCAGATCCTGGTGCAGAATGGATTAGTCTGCTTGGGAACAGGCAAGTCTTCTAAATATCTTGTGAAAATGTGTACAAATTGCACTTTGACAATACCCTTTATTGGGCACCAACCCAGAATTATTTCAGAGCAAGAATCCTGTATGCACAGAACGCTTGGTTGCCTGGCAAACTGTAAGCAAGCAAATGGGGTATTTAAATAGCTTGCAATTTATGATGTGATCAGCTAAGGCTTGAGCTCTCACATAGATGGGCTCAGTGAGATGTTTCAGGAGCATTTTGCTTTCCTCCCTATAGTGAGTGATCTAGTTTAGAAACTCTGGGATTTGGTGCTGTGAACTTGAAACTAAAATTCAGAAATCCCACACGAGGCATAAATGGACAGGCGTGTCTCCATTTCCAAAATACAACTCCTTTGTAGTAAGTGAAATTATGTTTCTTGGCATGGCAGGCATGCATAGTGTACTCATGAAATTCACTGTTATGAACTGTGGCATAATGGCCACCATGTTCAGTGGGTCCAAAGGAATAGATAAATCCACAGCAGGGGATGAGGCTCTCAGAGTCTGTTAACCATTGCAGTCTAGTGTTTCCACTTTACAATGGGCTTCAGCTTCCATAATTTCAAAGCCAATTTAATGCTTCTTGTAGGTCAAATGTCATAGTCCTGGAAATGTTGGGGGGGAATAAAAAGTAATTCCCCGGCTTCAAGCTTTGCTATTTGGGTGGTTGTTTGTCATTTTTCTTCAGGTGAACATTAGAAACAGAGCTGGCAGTCCAATTTATTGTGTTTGTAATGCTGTCTGAGGAAATGCTGAGAGTCTGTCTGAGAGAAATAGAGCAGTGGACATTTTACAGTTACAAATGACGAATAACTTCAGAACAGCCTCATCCACAGAATTACAGTGAAGCATAGCAAAAATGTTCTACTTGATTGTGAAGAACATTACTGTAAAGTTCCTTAGCCTGGAAAACCATTTTTGTCATTTTTGTTATTACACCATTTACTACAAATATATAACTTGGGCAGGTAAAGATGTTTTATCTTTCTCAAGAAGTCAGCATTTTCTTTTAAGAGACAGAGTGTGACTATATGTGCTAAGCCAGAATGGTAACAATGGCGTGGGAACCTGAAGTGAGAAGGATGGCCTGGATGGGAACTGCTGCTGAATTTCAACTACTCTCTGAAAATTTTGGAAAGCAATCCTCTCTTGTTCTCATTTCCCAACCAACAAAACCAAGATACTAATGAAATATTTAACTGGCTTCTGTGAAGAAGAATAAGCGCTTTGCCTTATGGAATATGTGTGGGAAGAAGCATTTGGAAATACATAGCATGGAAATGTAATGAACAAGGTTCTTCACTTGGGTCTCTAGCTACACAAATGGAAGAACAGATTTGCCCACTCGATGCACCCTTTGTTTGTCAAATTAAGGCAACAGGGGAAAGAAGAGAGGCTTTGTCGTACCAGCTGCAACTTATCTGCAAGAATAGACTGGCACACATTGATGAAGGAGTCCATATTTCTTTTTGAGTTGTTATTTCTCAAAATTGCTTATGGTTGCACATGTTATAATTTAAATGAGTGCTGGAGGCTTTAAGGGTAGGCGTGGGTTTGAAGGACTTGTTCATTCTGTCTACGTTCTTTCCAACCTGGCAACTTTCGAGGCCCATCCTGAGCAAGGGCCTTTCCTGGTGAAGAATAGATTGGGCTAGCAGGAACAGGATCAGCTCATATGTAGAACTTTCATTTCTGTTCAGCTAGCAAAGGAAAAGTAGGATAAATGAGAGTTTTGTGTTGCCTTAGTGAGGGGAATTTTGTATTTTTTTATCAAGATATTTAAAAGCCAAATGTTCTTTTTTTCCACTGAAATATAACCATTCACTGGGCTGCCCTCAATTTGGATCCCTCAAACAACAGGGAAGTTGAGGCAGATTCTTATTGCCTGCTTATCAAGGTACTACTTTTAAGAGTCCAGGTTTTTCATGTCATGTTCTAGTATTACAGTTTCTGTACTCTACAGCTAGTCTTTGACTTATGACCGGTTGTTTAGTGATAGTTAAAAGTCACAACCTGCTGGAAAAAAAGGGGATTTACAGTGGTGGGATTCAAAAAATTTTACTACTGGTTCTATGGGTGTAGCTTGGTGGGCATGGCATGGCGTGGCTTGATGGGCGTAGCTTGGTGGGAGTGGCAGGGGAAGGATACTGCAAAATCCCCATTCTCTCCTCACCTCACTAACCTGCTTTCCAGCTCCCTTCTCCTGTGCAATTCAACAAAAAAAGACCCAGCCTATCAGCTGGGACTCAGGAGGCAGAGAATAGATGGGGGCAGGGCCAGTCAGAGGTAGTATTTGCCAGTTCTTCAAACTGCTCAAAATTTCTGCTACCGGTTCTCCAGGACTGGTCAGAACCTGCTGAATACCACCTCTGGGGATTTACACCCTGGATCCAAAGTTCTGATGGTTGCTTCCCACCCATGGTCACCTGACTGCATTTTTAGTGCTTAGCAACATGGCTACATTTACAGCCATTTGCAGGGTTCTGGGATCATATGACTATTTGCTTGATGGTTTTGGCAAAAAATAGCCCTTCTGGTTTTCAGCAAAACCATGCCATCATAAACAATGGGGTTTACCTAACCACTGGCGTTCACTTAACCGCTGCCCCAAAAAATATTGCCATGTGACAACCCATTTCATGACACTTACAACTTACAACCATAATGGGCAGGATTCATTATGGTCATAACTCAAGGACTCCCTGCATTCTGAACTCACATTTTCTGAATAACACTTCAATCCTTATATTAGTGGAGACTCAGGTGGGAAGTTCATCACTTTTAATTTACATATTCATAATCTTTCAATGCTTATTATCCTTCTGCCTTAATCTTGTCTTGTTCTCTCCTATTAACATTGTTCTGAGGGAACGCTAGTGCACATCACTGAAAACAGTGTGCCTAGAGTACATATAGTGTACATATATACATATGCATACACCATCATAGTTTTCTCTTTTGGGATAAGCAACACTACAAAAAGTGCAGAAATAGAGTAAGAACAGTAAGCTAAAAAAATTAAAGGCATGAGATTAGACAATGAAAGGAACTGCAGCTAAATATAATATATACAGCATCAGACACAATTCCTGTCTATATAAACCATCCCTCACTTCCATCACATCCATACATGTGTTGATTTCTTTCAACTTCTTACCTTTTTCTTTCAGAGGAATTCAGTTTCATCCAACCATGACTTTCTCAGCCTTCTCCTTCCTCTCAGCCATTCATATATATATTTGTTTAGAAAATTGATCCTTGCTCATTCTTTCTATATAAAATCATACGTTTGTATTCAATCTATACTGTAGAGCCCGTTCATTGTTGATCTCTTGCTCTTTTCTTCTTTTATCATGCACCTTCTTAAGAATTTTTCCCACTGTGTGCAACATTTTATGATTTTTATGATTTTCCAGACATATTCAACTCTCATTTCACATGACAGTGGACCAAAGCATGCTTTTATACTCCACCATGTTTGCTTCTTTCAACAAGCATTTGTTCCTTTCATCATACACTATTTGTTAACTCTCTGTCAGCATTTGCACAGCATAACATGTCTCCATGCTGAGGTGAAATTCAAAAATGTACCCTACCAGCTCTGTGGGTATGGCTATGGGAGTGGCTTGGTATAATAGTAATAGCAACCAGGACTTATGGGGGTGATTTTTTACTAATACAAATTGTCGAGGTGGTTGAATTTCACTCCTATTCCATGCATTCTTATTGTGAATACATTTTCTACCAAGAAATACAAATTTATCAACTTGCTCTACTTTTTTATTTCCAAGTGCTCATTCCATTTCACCTGTCAAACACCGTCTCCTAGATATATATTTTTAATCCATACTTCATCATTCTCATTGGATCAGACAATCTAACATTCTATTTGCTACATGTCCTTTGAGTTTTCATTCCACAAGACAGCGTTGTCTTCCTATGAATGTTCCCTCTCATTTATGTCTTCAAGAGCACTCCACCAACTTTATCACAAACTTTCCTGCCATGTATCAGTCCTTGACTTATGGCCACAATTGAGCCCAAAATTTATGTTGCTAAGCAAGACTGTTGTGAAGTGAGTTTGCCTCAGTTGTTAAGTGAATCACTGTAGTTCTTAAGCTAGTAACACAGTTGTTAAATGAATCTGGCTTTCCTATTGACTTTGCTTGTCAGAAGGTTGCAAAAGGGGATTAATCACATGACCCAGGACCAGTGCAGCAGGCATAAACTTTGCCAATTGCCAAGTGTTTGAATTTTGTTCACATGGCCACACGGATGCTGAAACAATCTTAAGTGTGAAAAATGGTCCCACGTCACTTTTTTCAGTGCTGTTGTAGCTTCAAATGGTCCCAAAATGAATGGTTGTAATCGAAAACTGGCTGTACTCAACAATGATAGCTTTGTTTTCTTTCCTGCTTATGTTGAGCCATTCACTAAGCATTCCACTCTTGCCTCACACTAGCTTTACTTACTGCTCTCTTCTTACTCGGCAAGCAACAATCAGCTCCATATTCATGCAAAACATTACATAGTTCAAGCTTCTTTGTCATACTCTTTCTCTAATTCAGTAAATATACAATAAGCTTTCCTTCCCACATTCTGACCTCTGTAAGCATAAAGCTTCCCTGCATTTTGCTCGTTGCCACGTACTGTACTCTTCGATTAGAATTCGACCAAGCTCCTCCCCATTGACAAACTAAATCCTCCAGGGTTTGCATTCACTCTCCCTACTTTCCCTTCATGTAGGGCTAAGTTCTTAAACTTTTTGCCATTAGACCTTTAGTGTTATCTTAATCAGACCTCCCTTAAAAATCCAAACTTCAAAATGAACACAAATGAACTATGAAAAAATACAATGAAACTTTGGGAAAAATGGGTTTATTGTAGGAGTATAATTAAACAGTTTTTCACTCTGCCCTGGTTCGGCAATTAAATCTAACTAAAAGCTTTTGTCTGCACCTCATAGTTTGGAAAACTCTGCTTGTCCTCGATTTATGACTGTAATTAAGCCCAGAATTAAAGCTATAAGTTGCTGTGGTCATTAAGCAGGTCACTACATGACCAGACCCAATTTTACGATCTTTATTGCAGCAGTTGTTAAGGTAATGTGGCAGTCATTAAGCAAATGACACAGTCATTAAATGAATCAGTTTTACCAATGAATATTTTGTGCTGGCAGTCAGAAGTAAACACTAGAAGCTGGCAAAAAACATCGAAAATTATTATCACATAACTGAGGGATATTGCAAGCAGCTATAAAGGCGAACTGTTTGCAAATGCGATCAGATGACTGCAGTGTGTGTGTCTACATGCATGGCCATCAGAAATTCAAAATCAGGTTGTAACTAGCTTTTAGGGGGTGTCTTGTCATAACTTAGAGCAGATGCTAAGTGACTAACCATAAGTCAAGAATCAGCTGTTTAAACATCAGGTATAAATGAAGTCTCCACACCTTTTAACAAATCACCTAGTCACATGGAAGCCACATCAGGATTTTAATATCTGAGTGATATATCTCCAGGTATGTTGTGGTATATCCAGTTATATACCACAATTTGTCAAGATTTATCAATATTCCCACAGTATTCCACTATTCCACATTGGTTTCCATCAAAATAATTCTGCATTTTCTTTTCCCCTTTTACTTTTCAGCAGGCCTCACTTTTGTTGACCACTTCTGTGCAGGTATCTGTTTCTCTCATTATGGTTTATCCATAACTTTCTCCCATCCACATTTTTACAGCAATTTTTCTTTTATACGCATTTGCTTCTCCTCCAGTCTTTTATTCGATCCTCATTCCCCCAGCCATCCTTTTTATTTTTCCCATTATTGCAACTCTACAGGCAGCTGTAGTGATGTGTAACATAATTTTTATCCCTCTGTTCAGTGGTGTGCTGATAAGCGTACTGTATAACAGATAGCTCTGCTGCCTCTATTGGCACTGCTACACTGTGAACTGACAAAGGGCTGATTGTTGCAGTCTGTACTGCAGCTCAGCCCTGCTTTTAACTGGCTCACACAATCCCAGAAAATTTAACAACTGGCTCGTGTAAGCCTGTACAAACTAGTTCCAGCACATCGCCACCTCTGCTCCAAGTAACTTCCACATCTTCTTTCCTTGTGTCTGCTACTATTCATTCTGTTGGGAAATTAATCCATGACTCATCCAGGACATGCAACTTTTCATCCTATAATCGCTCTACTTTTGCTTCTTTTCTTCCTGCCCATTTCATGCAAGGTGTCTTCTTGATGCTACCATCTTGTCCTAAATTCAGAACTTGACATTCCTCTTTTAATGTCCTTAAATTTTTTCTTTCAATCATTCATCATAAGTTATAAAATCAGTCATCCCTTTCAATTTTATTCCTTAGCTGGTTGTTTATAAATTGTCTATTATTATCATTTTATCATTTAATTTAATTTATTAATTTAATTTATTAAATTTATTAAATTAATTATTTAAATTAATTATTAATTAATTTATAGTTTAATTTAAAATGGGCAACTATGACCTCTTTACTACCTGTGAACGTCAACTCCTTGAGTCATCCACAAGTTGTAAAGGGGCTATAGTTGCTGCCCCTTGTTTAAATCATGTATTTGAAATAGGGGTTTTAGTAAGCAGATGCAGAATATAACTGCTATATTCTTTTTTTTTTAATTCTTTTATTTTTGTTCAAATGCGTGCTTTTACTACTTTATGCCCATTGCATTCCACGTTGCAACTTCCTTGTGCTGTGGTCCTCCCAGGTGAGAAGCTGGAACACACCTCCTCACTAGTCCAACACATGAAAACCACAGGTCACAACATCAACTTCAATGGCACTAAAACCCTGGCCACTATAGAAAACCCCAGCCACAGAATCATCAGAGAAGCCATAGAGATTGAAAAAAGACCTGACAGCATGAATAGAAGAGATGATTCCACCAGACTGTCAATCATTTGGAAGCCTGCACTCTCAAATAGAAAGATCTCCATGCCACAAGCCAGGCAAACACCTGGGCAAAAACAGACTCCCTCTGATAGCTCCAACCCAAACACCCCCCCACCAGGCACCCAGGTGAAACCCAGCTTGCTAATGAAGAGCAGCC
>BLBF01000054.1:13720248-13735126 GCA_015471245.1 Laticauda colubrina | reverse complement strand
GATGAACACAAAAATGCAGTAAAAAAGCTGGAACACACCTCCTCACTAGTCCAACACATGAAAACCACAGGTCACAACATCAACTTCAATGGCACTAAAACCCTAGCCACTATAGAAAACCCCAGCCACAGAATCATCAGAGAAGTCACAGAGATTGAAAAAAGACCTGAAAGCATGAATAGAAGAGATGACTCCACCAGACTGTCAATCATTTGGAAGCCTGCACTCACAAACAAAAAAATCTTCATACCAGAAGCCAGGCAAACACCTGGGCACAAACAGATCACCCCTGATACCTCCAGCTCAAACACACCCCAACCAGGCACCCAGATAAAACCTAACTTCCTAATAAATGATAGCCGTTCATTTACTTGGAGTAAAACCGCACTAAAAGCCTCCAATACAGGAACACAATGTTGCCAGCCAATCAAGACAAAAAAAGCCACAAAACAGACAGAAGATATTGGAAACACGAATCAAGCAGAGCACAGCAAACTCCAAGACCAATAAACACAGACCAAGACTCCCAACCAATCAGGATTAAGAAAAAACCATTCTGGCACAGCAGTAGGCTAGCACCAAATTTAAAACTGAAATGGCTGTGAAAGCCTGACTCACAGACGAACACAATACAGAAGCCTGATGATGGCAGATGAGATTCTGCCGAAATGTTGCTACAACTTTAAAAGCACAACTATAGTGATGTGGGAAATACCCGAACAAAGCTGAATACCACACATATAAATACCCGTGAAAACTCAAGAAAATATATATGCATATACATATAGTTCATTGTGCACTGGGCACTTCATTATTACTAATCTGACAAGATGTGAGGCCAATATTACTACTGTTCTGCACTTCTTCAGAAATCCAGCAGAAAAGAGTGATAGCCCATTTATCACTCAGCCAGAGTCAGCCAGATAGACTGGAGTCCCCAGAAGCCTTGAAGTTGAATTGCAAAAACAGGGGACAGCTCCATATAAAAGATGATAATCTAACTGGTCTGTGAACAAGCTTCTGTTCCATTTCCTCATACAATTCATAGCACATGATTGCTAAGGGAATGACAGTGCCCAGTTCATTTATTGTAACAGATGATGACATAAAGATCCCACTAGATTCCTGTAAAACAGCATATAAATGTGTTTTCATAACCTCCAAGTGCAGACAAACAATTATGTCTTTTTAACAAGCAACTTAAACCTTCCTCAACCATTTAAAACAATCATGGACACCGCACTGGTATCATTTGCTTTCTCAGCCGACTAAGAGAAATGTGATGCAGTGTCTATTAAGTGGACAAAGGTCAAAAACCCACTGTTGGCCAGGAAGACACAGGAAGAAAATTAAATAGAATCTTATTTCAAAGTAAATAATTCAAGCTCTTATCTTTGTTTCCGTATTTCACTGTGGGCTGTAAAGGTCCGAAATAATTTCCAATCTGCTGTACATTTTGAAATATATTTTTTCCCAACTGTAGATTTTGTTTAATAGTGGAGATTCAAAGGTTGTCCAATCAAAGGCAAGAAACAGGATGACTTGGTTGCTGGGACTATACACCGTTTTTCTGGTGTCACTATTTTTGCACAATGTCTCTTAAAGAACAGCTGCAACTCCAGCTGTTTTAGTTCTGTAATAGTTCTCTTCCTGGTTTCAAATGATGATGACCACCTCCTATTTTCCCCATCACAATAACCCTATGGAGTGAGTCGGGCTGAGAGAGAGGAACTGTCCCAAAGTCACCCAGCTGGCTTTCATGCTTGAGAGGACCAGAATGCTCGTATCTCGGTCAGCTCCTTTACCACTACACCAAACTGGCTCTTTTAAATACTTTTTTAAAAATGACTTTTGTCATCTGATGAATTACTGTATTTTCCTTTTACCAGCCTTACTCTTTGCATTATCTTGCCTACATCCATTGGCAGGACTGATAAAACATACAAGATTGAAATGTGCTTACAGTTCCTAAAAGTAGCTGTCATAGTTTTTTTTTTCTTGCCTGTATCCCCAATGATGTTGCCTTCATTGTATCTCCAGACCAAATGTGAGATGGGCTGAATCAACCTTAAAGCCCAGTCCCACTGGCTGACGGATGCAAAACGTATGCATAAAGGACACAGCGGACAAGCAAAATTTTGGGGGTGGCTCCATCCGTTGTCATCCGCTCCAAAAAGTGGTGAAAATTTGCATAAACAGAATGGAAAAGAATGGACGTGAGTAGTATGTAGCGGGGATATTAAATGGATGTTCATAGGAAGCCTAGCGGATGGAAGTGGATGACCCCTCCGAAGGGGTTCCGGGGGATAATTGCGAAGCAGACACATAGTGGATGAAGCAGATACATCACGTACACCTAAAGGAAAGAAAGGGGATGCGCACGGATGTATATCAGATGCAAACCGTTCATTGCGCATCCTTTCTATTTCCGTGCTACTAACGCTGTGTAGATGTTCCATGTACCTTTTTTTTCCTCCCTCTTTCCGTTTTCAGCTGCAGCGGATGTGAGTTGTGAGGATGCCCAGAGGATGCAGAGAGGATACAGTGGACGTTTAACGGATGATAAACGGACATAGAACGTTTGTTGCTCGTATATCACGGATTTACATCGTACACAGCGGAAAGTTCATCCGTTCACAAAGTTTTGTGCAGCTCAAAACTTCTTGCGCGGATGAAATCGTGGTGGACAGATGCTCAACGGATAGAGTGTATGAAACACGTATGCAATGAGTACACAACGGATGCATAGCGTTTTCCAACAGATGGCAAGCTTTTTTTTAATATTTTACATCCTCTTTGCATCCGTAAGTGCAGTGGGACCAGGCCTTTACCTATTCTGGTGTCTAAGTAATATTGTCTCCATTGTTCTAACTCAATTGAAGAGCAGTCTCAAGATATATAAAATCTACTAATCATCATTACCCACAATGTTGGAGGCTAGTTGGTTGGTGATAGTGACTGGGAATAGAGCCAATAAGACAGAATGGAGATTAGTAAGGAAACAGCAAGTTTCATGATATTATATTGGATGGTATTTAACAGTTTGGCGTGTCCCCTCAATGATTTATGAAGGTTTGGGTTGACAAACAAGAAAGGGGCAAGACTTGGCTACAGAAGTCAAGATTGACAGAAGGACATTAATGTGTTGAGGCATTTGGGCCAGAATTGTCAAATGTGAAAGGGATCATAGCAACCAATCCACTGACCAAAACTGCTTTGCAAGAGCTGTTTGCTTTACTTCAGTTAATGCCAGGAAGCACAGCTTTGGGAGTAAGAGTATGGAGAGATTACGTGTTTGATAACCCCAAAAACTTTAACCAAACCCCAAAAACTTTAACCTTAGACTGTCTACTATTGACCTCACCCCTTTTCTAAGAGGTTTGTAGGGGGCGTGCATAAGCGCACCAACGTGCCTACCATCCCTGTCCTATTGTTTCTTTTTATTTTTCTTATATGTGTCCATTTGATGTATTAATAACTATGTTTATACTTACACCTATTATCTTTTAAGCGATTGACAAATTAAATAAATAAATAAAATAAATAGTCTCTTTTTTTTCTTTTGTGGCAGATAGCTTTGTGTAGAGTCAGCAAAATCAGAATAGTTCAAGCTAGTCTAGGGTTAATAGAGGGAAGAGATTTAAGTCAGAAGCAAGTTTCAGGAGAAGCACATTGTACCAGAAGCTTCCTCAAATCAGAAAAGACAGCAGGTCTCAAGAAATGAGAATGGCAGGAAGAAGAGAGAGAGCAGCTGATAAGCATAAATGGCTGTAGAAGAATGCTAAGCAAGTGGGTAGGACTGATGGAGTGCCATACCTTCTCACAACCTTCTGCAGAGATCATTAGAAATGTTCAACATTCAGTTATTAGTCATTCATTTCCATGGCTGTTCACATAATCTTAATGGCTGAAGGGGATGGAAGTGGGAGTGATTTATTTATTTATGTATTTATTTACTTATTTCTCTGTTGCCAACTCTACGAGGACATCTGGTGGATTTCATACATATGTAGAATATAAAAGCAAACATTCAGTTCAAGGTTGTAAACAGTGTCCCTCCCTTGGTGTCCCATTCCAGCAATATGATACTTTATGGAATATTTCTGTTTTAATTGTTTTCATGAAGACCAATTTGGATCTTTGGGGATAAACTGTTTCCCAGAACAAAACCCAAGAAATACAATTATTCCAAATATCCTATGAGAGGTCCTTGAATTTCTAATTGCAATGCACACAAGGAATGGATCATTTCTATTTGAAGCAGGTGGTACTGAAGATACCGAGGATGTTCTGCCCCAACCCTGTTACCAGCAAGAAAATCTCAAACAAACACAGCAACTCAAACCTTTTCAGTTTTAATCTACAAATAATTTCTTTGTAGATAAAAGATGGCTTGCAGCCGATTAGTTCAATCAGAAAAGCCTTGACAGAATTCTTCAGATAAGCCGGAATCTCCACACACAATGCTGAGTCCTTAGAACGTTTTTGCTTTCTGCAAAGGCAAAATCTTTTGAAACCAGACTTATATTCCCTGGAGGGAGGGGCCATTACATTGTATCCTTACTCCCAAGTCGCCTGTGCTGCTCCAGCTGTTCTCTTCTATGAATCATCCTGCACGCGCATGCACTTGGCACAGGCTCCTCGGGAACCTCCTCATCACTGCTTCCAGCCCCCACAATCCCTGAAGGCAGCAGTCCACTCCCTGATGGTCCTGGCCCCTCATCAGAGTCATCGCTCTCCTCAGCCATCTGCACCTGCTGCCGGCTAACCACAACAGAGGGACAAAATCATGCAGTTTCATAGTGATGACCTGCACTTTGAACTAGACTCAAAAACCTATTGGCAACTGTTGCAGCACCCACAACAATAATATTAGGTGTAGGGGGTCTCCAACTCTAAAATTGGGGGGTGGGGGGTTTCACCTAACAGAGCTACTCTATTTTATACCAGTTGTATTTTTTGAGTCCAGTAGTCTGCAAAAGCAGACCCACATAAAGCAAACTGCAGAAATCTATGCAGAAGGGGATAAAGGAATGATTAACCAAATCTGATGCCCTGCCAAATCTGAGCAAAAGCCCCCACTGTACCAGTTTTAACTGCCTATCCAAGCAGTGACCACGAGTGTAGGAGGTCACCAAGTGGCAGACTTCCTTCTTTTGATTAGCTGCTATTCCATCCAAAGTAACAACTGAAGCAGATAAGCACCAAATGAGTCTTGGGCAAACAGTGCATCTATTTTGCAGGGATCCAGCTTCAGCTTGTTCTTTCCCATGCAATCATTTACATGATCCAGGCATCAAGTCTATGCTTCTGTAGTATCCTATGACTCAGCTCAGGGTGGAGATATGTATCTGGGAACAATACCTACATTGTGGGTTTATGTTGATATTGGAAAACATAGCTTGGAGAAGCGAACCACCCTAATCACCATAGCGTACGATCAAATGCAAACTCTTATTTTTGTTTGGTCAAATTAACTTTTGACTTTATTCCACAAAAGAATCTCCTGGGTTAGAGCATGAGAGGCCACTCCTGGCCAAACTTATTAACTGTTGTGATTGCCTTCATATTCCAAATGCTTGGTAGAACTGCCTATCAGATAACCTGGAAATTCCCTAAGTTCTTGTAGAAATCATTATGGGTCAATAAACACTAATGATGGATTATTCTAATTAATGTCACCCCCTGTAGTGAAAGTATCCCTCAAGAAATGATTTGATCACAACAAAAGACTAACCATTAGCCCTCCAACTTCACATTACTACCAGCTGTTTTGATGGCAAGGTTAAATCTAACATATGACAACTTTGTGGGTTTAGATCATGGCTGCCACACTGGTATGAACTTCCGGTGTCTGTGATTCTCTTCCTAGGTATAAAGATTGTGGTTTTCCAGCACCAGTAGCTGGGGAGATTTTAAAACCAGCTTCATGATAAGATCTAAGACCTCAGGAACTGTTTTGTAGTAAAGTGGGCAGTGCATAACGATGATCCCCAATTTGTTTCTATCTCATGATCTGGCACATGCCTGTCATCTGAGACATAGGCTTTAGTCAATACCATCATCATCACACCTCCCTATCTTGTGCACTTTATAGTAGAAACTGAAACCCAAACTGAAGGTAAATCTGACCCGCAAAAAGTATACTCACCCTTGACCAGCTAGGCTTTGATAGTGTTATCCATTCAGTTATGTCCAACTCTTGGTGATTCTACAGGCCAGGTCTCTCTACATCTTCCTATTTTACACTACTTCTTTAGATTATTCTATGCTCTGGCTGGTGTCAGCTTTGATGGTGAGGTTTGGATAATACAAGCCAAATTACCTAGATTTGTAATACAGGCTCATTGATCTACTGAGCATGTATAAATAAATAAATCTTTGAGGGAGATGGGTGGTACAGATATGTGAAAAATAATAATTAAAAAATTGGTTGCTAAGCCGTTGTTCTTCTTTTTAACAGAATAATCTTTGCATTCAGATCCTGACTGGCTTTGTGCATCTGTAAGCCCCTCTCCTCATGCTATTATTTGCATTCTGTCCTTTTCCTTGTTTTTCCACGGTTTTCCACGATAAAATAGATATTATTTTATGTTTTTGAAAGATACAAAGCAAATGGTTGTATTGAACAATGAAGGTGAGGCTAAGTCCAAGAGAAGTACTGAAAGATGAACAATGGATTCAAATAGGTTTATTGTGGATTCAGCCTAATTTATCATTCATATTTTATGTAAACTCCACAAAAAAATGGTAAAGATGTTGTGTCCACAATTTTTGAGAACAGAAGAGGAGATAATCTCCATAGTTATAGATACCAGTAACATTACTTTTCATTTTTAAAGAAATCTGATTTTAACATGAGGTAATTATTTTATGACCATGTCCCACTGCACCAACAGATGCTAAGAGGATGTAAAACGTTAAAAAACATTGGAAAACACAATGCATCCATTGTGTACTCACTGCATACGTGTTTCATACGCTCTATCCTTTGAGCATCCGTCCACTGAGATTTCATCCGCGCAAGTTTTGAGCTGCACAAAACTTTGTGAACGGATGAACTTTCCGCCGTGTACGATGTAAATCCACGACATCCGAGCAACAAACGTTCGATGTCCGTTTATCATCCGTTAAACGTCCGCTGTATCCTCTCTGCATCCTCTGGGCATCCTCGCAACTCACATCCACTGCAGCTGAAAACGGAAAGAGGGAGGAAACAAAAGGTACACGGAACGTCTACATAGCGTTAGTAGCACGGAAATAGAAAGGATGAGCAGTGAACGGTTTGCATCCTATATACATCCTCTAGGCTTCCTATGAACATCCATTTAACGTCCCCGCTACATGCTACCCACGTCTGTTCTTTTCCTTTCTTTTCCGTTCTGTTTATGCAAATTTTTGCCATTTTTTGGAGCGGATGACAATGGATGGATGACAATGGATGAAATTTTGCTCGTCCACTGTGTCCTTTTTGCATACGTTTTGTATCCGTCGGCCAGTGGGACCTAGCCTTTACAGGCAGATGAATCTCCGCCCAAATATAATGTTTTGAATGGAGAAATTAACTTTTTAAATGGATAAGTTATCTTTCAGATATTGATTTTAAAATCTGGTGATTACCAAAGTAATCACAAAGAATATTTATAACCATGATATTGCAATTAAATATATCTATTGCTGAGAGGAAATATTTCCACTTCCTGTCACTTTAACAAAATGATTTACGGTGACAGTGACAAAAACATTATTTTAAAATGGTTTTCTAATTAGCATTATTAGTATGGCATGTCCATAATGCTATAATGCTACTTAAAAAAAATAGATCTGTGCTATTCTTCTATGGTGCTAATAAAAGAGTCATTTAACATGATCTTTCTAGTCACCATCATCAATCATCACTTGAAATAGCATTGAAAATGGAAAAATGTGCATGTGTTTACCACAACTTGCATATGGGTACACATAGAAATACATGCAGAGAAAGTCTTAACAGAATTAAACAAATATGGGCATGAATATAGAGTTATAGCTGATTTATTTCATTCATTTCTTGTTTTTCCTCTAAACATTTCAAAAATTGTGCCCACAGCCTTCATCCACCTCCATCAGAAACATTACCCAGGTCCCATACAGGCACCATATGTTCTTTGTAACACAATAAATGCAGCATCCTTGAACTGTGTTGCAAAACAACAACTACCATTATAATAGAGAGGAATGCCTGAAAACTTGTCAGTTGGAAAACACCCATCTGTTTTCCTAAGAGAGAAGAAAACCAATTGCTTCCTTGACACTCATCTGCTCCTTTTGCAGCTAGGAATTTGCTTAGATCTTGGAATGGCTGCAGGGAGATTCCCAGGCTTGGGCTGGGTGTAACCAACCACAGGACTTGTACACAAGATTTAACTTGCACATGGAACAATTGCTAACTGCAGTGATTGCCAGATTTGGCTGCATTTCATACTGGAAGATGCTTTCCCAGAGCACAAGAACTGTCAACTTTAGGAAGTTTTATCTGTTTTATTAGGAATGATTTGTTGCTGCCCAAAATCCATGCCAGTTTGGGGAAATGCTACTCCGGGCGTGGACAAAGAGAAGGCTTGAGTAAAACAAGCCCATTGGGTAGTACATGAGAAGAAACAGAACTACCTGGAGTTAGAGGTGCCTCCAACCTGAATCTGAGCACCTGAGGCGTGTGCAGTTGGTTCAGGGCACACTTTCCAATTTACTTTTAAGGGAGGGTGCTTTTAAAAGTAGATTGCAGGATGATCTCAGAAAGCAGCATTGCTTCTCTGTCTTAAATTAAACTCCTTATATTCCTATCCATCTGGCATTTTGAGACCAAAAATGTGCTGGCATAGAGTAGAAAATTGATTTTGAAAAGAAGAAGAGGCAGGTAAAGGAAAAGAAGGTGAATTTTATCTCTCTCCGACTTTATTTTTAGTGCTAAGTGGACACATATCCTAACAAAGGGAGGGAGGGAGAGGGAGAGGGAGAGACAGAGAGAGAGAGTTATTACAGCTGATTCAGATACATTAATCAATATACACAATTCTAATTTGACAGCCCTAACACAGGGCTGTCAAACTCAAGGCCCGTGGACCACATGCGTCATGCGCTGGCCACGCCACAGTTTAGCAAAGGGGGGGAAAGTCCTAATACGTCACATGACAATGCCATGACAATTCGAGTTTGACACCCCTGACTTAAGGGAAAATCGTACTGATTGTGAAAAGAAGTGAAGGGACCTGGGATCTCTCCAGCCAAGGGACCTGGGATCTCCAGATGGTCTACCTCTGCCAAGCCCATTCATCCTCTTGAAGGACAGGTCAAGAGTCACCCTTCAGGAAGTCCTGTAAGGGTTAGACCAGAGGGTGAGACACTCATAAATTGCAGTCTTTCTGCTTAAATCAGCAAACACAACCTTTTCTTTCTTTCTTTCTTTCTTTCTTTCTTTTTCTTTCTTTCTTCCTTTTTTTGGCACATCTATTTTTTTTAAATTTCTGTATGAAACACTGAAAAATCTGTTAGGTTTGCACAATACATTAAATAACATTGGATGGTAGTTTATGATTCAACACAGTGTGAAATCACAGCCTTTAGCATAGCATATGGTAAAGTCACAACATAGCTTGTTTGAGCTTAACAAGCTCAACAACATAAATTCACCAATAAGGTTTGATGACTTTACACGGTACTAGGGGTTAGCATGTTCCCAACCATTTCAAATTAAAAAGAAAGCGTACTATATTAAAATGCAGAATCTTTCTACTCCTTTTGAAAAGAGACTAGTTACTGATCACATGGTACTTTTGGCTCATCTCCTCCCTGTAAAAGTGAAAATTCTTTGTCATGGCCACATACAAAAGAATGGAACTGGATCTGTTCATTGTTTCTTACAATGAATGAATTACTATGGGGCCACCCTGTCTTTTAGTTACGTTTATTCATGGTGCCTAGAGCCAAAATAAGCACATTTTTACATTAAAATCAGGACTACATTTTAGATATTCTGATTCTCTCTATTCAAGTTCCTGGAATGTTTGATTCCATCTTTCATTCCATATTTGATGGCTCAAACATTTTTACAGGGTTCGGGTGGCAAAAATAGCAAATATCTTGAACACATTTAATGAGAAATATATTTTTTTAAAAAAAAAACTTGTATTATGTTGTATCAATAGCATTTATGGTATTTTCGTGTTTTCTGTTGATATGCTTGTTGATACTCATCCAGTATTTTGAAACTAGAGTGGAAGACAAATTATGTTAACAGATAAATCAAAACATTAATAAATACGATGCTAACATGAGATAAAAATAGTTCAGAATGGAAGTCCATAAAAAATCTTATTGGGGACTTGGGAAATGATCCAACAACCTAGCCAGAAGGCTTAATGCCATGGCTTCTTAGCACTATAATCACTGGTGTTAAGAAACCATGGAGAGAATCCACCTAGTTGAATCCCCCCATTTCTACAGTGTTAGCTAAAAGCATCTCACAGTGACTAAAGCACTTTCTACCTCAAAATTAGATCTGAATCCTGTTTGAAATGGATCTAGAGCAGAGATTTTCAAACTTTTTCAGACTACATAATCCCAGAGCCATCATCAAAAGGCAAAATTCTAGTGATAGAAAATTGGCAATAAATAAAACGTTTGCTTGTTTGTAATTTGTTTAATCAACTGTATATTTTAAAGGAAGATTTGTGCTTATTTGGATACAGTTTTCTGCCCTTAAACTCTCACAGGATTCCCATCAAGTTCTCATGGAAACCTAAGGTTTTATGGAATACGTGGACAGGCTGTGTACATTGTTTATAAGGAAATGCTGCTGCAGTGATTAGAAAGGTGATGAATGAAAAAAAAAAACAGACAGCAGAGACACATTGGAAAATGAGATAATATAAAGTGCATGGAACAGGAATTAAAAATATTAATACTTTTTTTCTGTATCTGCAACTTTCATCTGGATCCTAAAATGGGTTTAAAGAGGTGGGCCAATTTCAGTCTTCTAATTTATCTACATTATAGTTTCAGTCATTACAAAGCCATATCAGAGAGGAGTAAAATTGTGTTTTACTAACTTAACAGACAGCATATTCTTATAGTCTCATCATTCTTCTAGAATAAAATATGTTATGGATAGTGTTGCTTTAGTTACTATATTGTAATTTCTGAATACTATGCAATGAAGAATCTTGAGCTAGGCCTTCCAAAAAGGAATGGGACTTTTAGCAAACCATAAAATATCTGCTGTTAATAAGATACGGCTAATACAGTATGCATCAGTAGAGTCCTTAGTGCTTTCTGAACTCAGTTATTTTCATGCAAACATTTGATTACCAGATAGTGGTGGGAATCATTTTTTTTTACTATTGGTTCTGTGGGCGTGGCTTGGTGGGTGTTGCAGGGGAAGAATATTGTAAATCTCTAGTCAGAGGTGATATTTTCCATTTCTCTGAACGACTCAAAATTTCCGCTAGTGGTTCTCCAGAACTGGTCAGAACCTGCTGAACACCACCTCTGTTACCAGGTCAGATAACATCTTCAGTACTAAGAATGGAGTGGGTTGCTTTCTGTTTATATGCAGTAGCTTGCCCTGTCAATGTTGCGCATGTGTATGTAAGGGGGAGGGATGTTTCTCCTTGTTAAATGTTTCATTAGGTTGTTGTTCACTGTTTTTGTCTAATATTTATCCCTGCTTATCTGTGTATTGATTGCTGGCAACAGGTGATCTAATCTCTTTGTTCCCTTTTTTGTTTTTTATTGTCTCTTCTGAATGGTCTGTAAATGTGGTTTATCTCTATATGCTTGTTGATGGCTTGATATGCATCAATCTGATATTTTAAAGGCAGCAGGGGATTGTTAACAGTGACAATGGGAAGTCTGGCTCTTAACAAGAGCATAGGATCACCAAATTAGATGGGTATGAGGTAGAATAAAACCCAATGGGGAATTGACCAAAGGCCTAAGGTGGCAGACAGGAAATAATTCTGTATGGAATGGTAACCTGTAATGAAATGTCTATAGTTAGAGATAATGGTAGACTCCAAAGATACTTTTTTAAAAAAACGGATTGCTGAAGCAGGAAATGAGACATAAAATAACATAACAAAGGACAAAGGTCTCTCCAGCCCAGCAATTTATTTCCTCATAATCAACCAAGTCCCCACTCATATTCTTTAGCTACTTGTATTCAGAGTCATATGTTTACATGTGATTCCAAGGGGAAAAAACCACACACAGTGCATCTTCAACTTTAAGTCTCTTCAGTAGTCGAGGACTACCTGTTTTCAAATGCAAAACAAAACTAAGAGTCTATTTAAGGATATTTTCCGCAAACAATCTCATTGAGACAATAGAAGACTTCAGCTCAGCCCTCTGCTATTGGGCAGTGCTGCTTGTGTCTTACAGGAACTGAAATCTAAGAGTGCCAGTTGGCGAGACTGCCTTAAGGAACACTGCCTGTCAATGTGGATATTCTTGACCAAAGTTGACATGCTTAGGGTCCAATAGCTTTTTGCATATCTTGTCCAATCTCCACTGTTTTCCAGCTATAATTCCCAGATTTTGCAGCCAACACTGCTACTGTCTGAAAAATTGGGAAATTCTTATACATTTGGAGGGAGCCCAACAGGGGACATAATCTAGTCTTGCTCCAATTGTACACCAAAACCACATCAATCGTTGCTGTGGTTCTTTGTGAATATCAATTCAATTAAAAATATGCTGCTTTTTACATGCTGAAAGTGCTATTGAAAACAGCAGCAGTTCTTGGTATTCATAATATTGATGCAAACTGTCCTCCATCTGCCCCTTCCATTGCCATCTGCTATGATTTTACTGTACTCATGCATGAAGTCACAGTTTTCAATGACAGCTCATAGTTTTTCACTGGATAAAACTCTCAAATGGCCTCGTCTTGTGTTTCGCATTCATAGCTAAACTGCTTCCATACTCCAGTGTAGACAAAAAGTGAATCGATTGCCCTGCAAGACTGCCTCGGAAGGCTTTTGTGACTGACTGTGAGAGAGAAATGTGAACTGAAGGAGAAACTGAATGGCACCACCTGGAAAAGCAGGCAGGTGGATTTCAAGAAACTGCTTTTGAATGGGCATTTTCATGTGTAGATTGTTTATATGTCCCAGGATTAAACCCATTGTCCTGGGTTATTTGGCTGTTTATGAGGCTAAGGGGTTAAACAATAAGCTCAATAAAAAAATTGTTTTTTAAGCCAAGAAGCCAAGATTTGAAGTAAATCTGGCATACATCAAAATTTGTCATGCTGAAATTAGAATTTTGTGCTTTATGATGCTATGAATACATCAACCCACTGAGATTTCTGGACATATTTGATAACAGAGAATTCTAGAGGCACAACAGGAAAGGACCCGAGGCCACCTTTTGAAATCCAAAGGGCACTACAGAACATTACACAACATCCCCGAGAGGTGGGTATTCTCCAGGTTCAGACACTCCTTTTGTAGGAAATCTACATAAGCCTACACGTACCATCTCACTAAGATCATCTTAACTCAGGATTAGTAATCATGTTCCCAGAGTTTAGGAAATTCTGTATTATTCAAACAGAAAATGGGCAGTTCTAAATTAAACATAAAGTGCAATGGTAATAAATAGATTTTATTCAATGTTTTATAGTCTATACTCTGGACCAGGGGTTTCAAACTCAATTTCTTTGAGGACCACATCAGGGTTGTGTTTGACCTCGGAGGGCCATGGGGGGGGAAATGGATGTGGCCAGGGTGGGTGTGGCCAGGGGTGGGCATGGCCAGGGATAGGTTTGACATGGGACTTGTGTTGGGGGTACCTGTGCTGGCCAAGTGCAAAGGCAGGATTTCCCTGAGACTTCCCTCAGTCTCATTATAATCTCCTTCCTTCCTTCCTTCCTTCTTTTTTCCTTCCATCTTCATTCTTTCTTCTTCCTTCCCCTTTATTTTTCCTTCTTTGCTCTCTTCCCATCTTCCCTTCTTTTTGTCTTTCCTCTTTCCGTTTCTCCCTTCCTGTCTATTCTTGCATACCTCCAGCACCCCATTTTCCGCCGCAACAGCCTCCTGCATCCCTCTGCCAGTGAAAATGAAGCTCAGGGGCCATGTATATCCCCCCCCCAGCTCCATTTTTTCAGGAAGAGGTACTGAAGGGTGGTCCTTTGCTGTTTCCAGGCTGGTCCTGCAGGCCAGATCTAAGCACTCCGTGGGCTGATCCGGCCCGCGAGCCTTGAGTTTGATACCCCTGCTCTGGACAATCCAGGAATTCTCTTGGATTTCCACAATATTTTTAAAACTAATAGCAAGCAACATTTCCTAAAATAAAAATGGTAATGGTGCACAATCTTTCCTTATACTGGGCAACTCCAAGAAAGTATTGAATAGTTTCTTTATCAAATAAATGAAACCTTTATTTTCAGCAACGTGCAAGGTTCCCCCAATTGATTAAGTGTACCTCTTACAGGAAAAAGCAAGTAAAAATGGTTTCATACAAGCAAACTTTTGTTAAATGACTAGCATAATGTAAGGTTCTGAGAAAAACCAACGTGAATATACCTAGTCTGGGGCCATGTTGGATATTAAATTCATAGTCCAAACCAAGGGAGCAGTAGCTGGTTAAAAGAGAAGTCAAACTTGTGGCCATACTGCAGAGCAATATAAAGAATAAATGATTTTCTGTGTGTCCCGAGGCAACATTAATAATGTTTGTATGTATGTATGTATGTATGTATGTACGTTGCTACAACTTTAACAGAAGTACAATGACGTGGGATAATACCCGAAGGAAGCTAAACAGCACACATGTAAGTACCCGCGAAAACCTAAGAAAACAAATATATATATATATATATATATATATATATATATAT
>BLBF01000054.1:13601245-13719369 GCA_015471245.1 Laticauda colubrina | reverse complement strand
ATCTATCTATCTATCTATCTATCTATCTATCTATCTATCTATCTATCTATCTATCTATGTCTGAGAGTGAACAGAGGATTAAAGATTTTCTTTTCAAAACTAGGCTGTCCCATAAGAAAAAAAATCATCGTTGGTGACAATGCTCTGTGTGTAAAACAATTTGAAAGGAACAAACAGAAGGAAAAGAGAGGAAAAAGCATAGCACAAAAAAGATTTACAAACATAAAATTAAGTACATTGAGTATACATTATCAGAGTAATATTAGTTTAATTAACCAAATTGAAAACCCATTTTAAAACTGCGGATCATTGTCAAATTAAATAGTGGGTATCAATTGTCAAAATAACATAAAGGGTAAACATGAGTGAAAAAAATTACTTGTACCTAATCATTTTTTTAAAAAATCTATCCTTGTTTAACAAATAATCCAAAAATTAAATATTAAAATGTTTATATAAAAACAAACCCATATTTTAAATCAGTAGTGGGATTCAAAAATTGGGGGGCAGGGCCAATCAGAGGTGGTATTTGCTGGTTCTCCAAATTACTCAAAATTTCCGCTACCGATTCTCCAGAACTGGTCAGAACCTGCTGAATACCACCTCTGTTTTAAATGTGATAACAGACTTATAATCCCCAAACGTCTTCCATGTTCAATTCTGTATCAGATTTATTTTTCAGATATAAAAAGGCATATTCCCATAACTACATTTGTGATTTCTGTACAGGAAGAATTTGTGTGCTTTCCAACGAAAGACAAAGAATATTCTAGCAATTAGTATACTACATAGTGATAACATAGTACATACAGTCTAATTAAGTACATAGTTATGATATAATACATATAATACAGCACATAGTTAATATGTATAAAGCTAGCTTGTTATATTAAATATATAATACAGCACATAGTTAATATGTACAAAGCTAGCTTGGTATTTTAAAATGTAATATTTATGGTAACGTAGTTTTTATGGCAGGGTTGACCATTTGATGATCAGTCTAATTCAGTCTAATTTTCTGATGTCCTAACATTTCTCCAGCATCTATGGCTGGTAAATTCAGAACCAAAATAAGCTGTTTCATAGTGTCCCCCTTGGCAGCTGATAACCAAATGAGCAAGGATTGCCAGGGCTCTTGTATTTATAACAGCTAATCTGATTTCTGATTGATATTTCCAGCTGAGCTGATTTCTAATTGGTCCATGTCACAAGAATCCAAGAAAGATGACTGGCTCTTCAACCTAGCTAAAGTTTCAACTGATCTATGTTGAAGAAATTCCTAATTCACCTAGTTTTTGGCTACTTCTTGGTGTTCTTTCAGGTGAAGCTGCTATAAATCATTTTTGATGCTGGTTAATTAAGGGCTGTTTAATTTTAATAGTGATCTAGTCTTTATTGATCTTCAAATTACCTTCCTTATTGTAAAAATTGTTGCAGTGTTTATGTATCTCAGTAGCTTCTTTCAGCAGCTGCATATGCTACTTTGACCTACTTGCCATTTTGAAAACACTCTACGAGTTAATGAACCTTCTGCCAGGGAAATCAAGCAGACAATGCAATCCAACAATACAAACAATAACAAATATACATCCAATGACAAACTACATCCAGTAGGAAAGGTGTTACTCTACTATACTAAGAAAGTTACTCAACCTGGAAAACTATTAGGGAAGCATAGTCTAAAACCATTTGCAAGCCAAGAAGAAATTCAAGAAATTATTCACTCATCCAAGGATGACAAAAATTATCAGCCATTTACCACATCCCCTGCAGTTGTGGATGGGTATATATTGGGATCACAAAATGTAGTATTAATATGAAGAAGAATATGAAAGGCATTGTTAGCTTGAAAAATCATGTGCTGCTTCATGATGGATACAAGACCCAATTTGAAAACACACAAGGACTGACAACTGACAATTATCAAAGTATAATGTGTAACTGCATAAAGAGGCTATCAAGATATATAAACATTCAAACAATTTCAACACGAAAGAAGACTGTTCAAATAAAGCCTGGATAACAGCTTTACTACATCAAGATTAGAGTTATAAATACAGGATCCAAATAAATCCTTGCTCAGTTGCCTAAGTGAGTTGCTGAAAAGTACACTACAAAAGAAAATCATTCTGTGCTACCCCATCTGCCAGTGAAACATTAGCATGTCAGAAAATTAGATGTCACCCATTTGACCTGGAAGCTTGTAGTAGGAGTTAATAGGAAGATGGCAAGCTTAAAAGGGAAATTTAAAAACTGATAATGCAATTCCACACATGTATGGTGATGCAAAAGAGGAACTGGAGCAATCATGAGTTTTTATGCATGGATTAAAAAATATATATTTGTCTGAACTCCTATATTTTCACAATTCCAAAAAGTCCAGATTGTTTATCTACAGATAGTCCTCAACTTACAACAGTTCATTTAGTGACCATTCCAAGTTACAAAGGCACTGAAAAAATGACTTATGATCATTTGTCACACTTAGAATCTTTTTCGCACACACCCCTATATGGTCCCATGATGCTTGCTGCTAAGCATCATGACAGAATCAGGATGCTTAGCAGCAACTGACTCATATTTATGACAGTTGCAGTGTCCTGGCATCATGTGATCACCTTTTGCGACCTTCTGACAATCAAAGTCGATGGGAGAGCCAGATTCCCTTAACAATCATGTTACTAACTTAACAATTGCAGTGATTCACTTAATTACTGTAACAATAAAGATCATAAAATGAGGCAAAACCCACCTAACAAATTTTTCACCTAGCAACAGAATTTGGAGCTCAAGTGCATCATAAGTCGAGAACGAACTGTTTTTCAGGCATTTTTCTCTTTCAGCCACAAAAAAAAATCCATTAGAAAGGGGATCACATGAAGGCAGCACTCTTTAAATTTTGAAACAGTGCTGTAAATATACTTTTCAAAATTATGTAAGAAATCTCCGTTTGTTCTGAGTTTGCTTTAAAGTAAGGCAATTTCATGTCAAGATTACTTGTAAGGTTCATTAAATGTGAATACCTTTAGCTACCGTATGTAGTCAGGGGTGGGATTCAATTTTTTTAACAACCGGTTCTGTGGACATGGCTTAGGTGGTGGCCGTGGCTTGGTGGTCATGTGACTGGGTGGACATGGCTTGGTGGTCATGTTATTGGCTGGATGTGGCCAACTCAATATCACTCACATCGGGGCATGCATCTCCTCGCCTGGCCTCTCATGACTGTGGGGATGCTGCAACAGTTGTAAATGTGAAAAATGGTCATAAGCCAGTTTTTTCAGTGCCATTATAACTTTGGATGGTCACTCCACACAAGCAAAGTACCAGCAAAGAAGAGGAAAAAAACTCCAGATTAGTTCCTGAGACAGGAAGTCTAGTCTGCCAAGAATGTAATAAGGTTAATGGAGAGGCAGCTTCTGTAAGCAACACCAGAATGTTTCCTTCCTGCCTTTCTTGCAGGATTAGGCCAGTAATTTCTTCTAACAACCGGTTCTCCGAACTGCTTAGAATGTTAACAACCGGTTCTAGGGAATAGTGCAAACTGGTAGAATCCCACCCCTGTATGTAGTACAAGCAACTGAGGTGGCTGGAAGATTTTAGAAACTTAAATCCAAAATATCTTCAGGTACCAGATTTGGCAATGGCTGCTTAGTTAATACCCCAATGGTGGGGTTCAAAAATTTTTGCCACCGCTTTAGTGGTGGCTTGGTGGGTGCGCTTTGCGCACATGCGCACACTTTGCGTGCACATGTGTGCCAAACATGCACTTTGTGCAGGCAGGCATAAAGGAGTTTGTGCAGGTGCAGAGGCATTCTAACTCGCCTCCTGCAAGCCTGCATGATCCCGGTCACTTCAACAGCTGCTGCGCAACATTATTCTGTGCAATGCAAAGCAGCTGTGTTTCAAATTCAGCAGATAAAAAAATGAGTATGGGAGCCGAGGTGGGTGGGTAGGCCCAACAGCAGAGCCAGCAGAGAGAACTGGTTCAATCTCCATTGCTCATTGCTGCTTTCGGCTCTCCAGAACCGGGCCAAACCAGTCGAACACCACCACTGTAATACCTCTATTTTTTGTTGTATCAGCATGATTTAATATGTTAGAACAACCAGAAAGGGGAAACAGCAAAAAAAATGTATTGGAGATATGTAGATGATACACCATTTTTGTGATGTAGGTTTCAATGACATGAAAACAAAAAAGTCAAGAGAAGATTCAAATGGTCTTATTCTGAATATGAAAATTAGCAGTATGCTTTCTTTAATGGTTCAGGATGCAAAGATAAATGTGCATAATACCACATTGTGATTTTTGCGCTTAAGGTACTAGGTGTATATTATAACCAAAGATGCCCTTGATCTCGTAGCCAGCCAATTTGAGATTTTTGACAAAATGAAAAGTGATAGGTACAACTGAAGGGATTAAACATCATGATTATTTCTAAAGGAGTATAAAGTGGATTTATCTGATCAAGGTTAAAATAGATATGTGGTTATTTCTGCTTACACTTAATGGACTTTTGTTGACCAGGACTGAATGATGAGATTTCAAGGATCTGTTTATACATAAGAGATGAGATATGGGATAAAGAGAATATATTTTAAAAGAAAATGATAAGTTGTTAAAATTGTTTATACTTCTTATGATGAATGGGGGAGACATCTTTTTTTCCTCCTTTGTTGTACAGGTAGTCCTCAATTTATGACAACTGAGCCCAAAATTTATGTTGCTAAATGAAACATTTGTTAAGTGAGTTCTGTCCCATTTTATGACTTTTCTTGCCACTGTTATTAAGTGAATCATTGCAATTGTTAAGTTAGTAAAATGGATATTAAGTGAATTTGGCTTCACTTCCCACTGACTTTGCTTGTCAGAAGTTGCAAAAACTGATCACATAATCCCAGGACATGACAACCATCAAAAATATGAACCAGTCGCCAAGCATTTAACTTGTGATCATGTGATCATGGGGATAAGTGTGAAAAATGGTCATAAGTCACTGTTTCAGTGCCATTGTACTTTTGAATGGTCACTGAATGAACTGTTGTAAGTCGAAAACTACTTGCATTCTTATATTTTCTTTCTTTTTTAAATATTTTCCCTTTTCCTGCACTTTTTTCTTTTTATTGTTTTATTTTCTGCAGTTTGTACTAGTTTGCAATTTGTTTAACTATAAGGCTTATAAAATCATTATTTAACAAGTGAATGCAAGTTGAAGAATGGATGGAAGCAAAAGCCACTCCCTCTTTTATGTGATAGCTCCTCCTGCTCCATTGTTTGCAACACATACAGTCAAGAGAGAGCTGCTGGGGGTTCGCATAGGTTCGGGAGATCCTCTAGCTGAGCTTCTGCACAGTTTGGAGAACCCCCCAAATCCCACTCCTGGCTGGCCCGGCCCTGCCCTGCCCACCCCATGCCAGGAGTCCCTACGTGGCCTGTTTTGGATGTAGGTAAATGCAGGACGCGTGCAGAGGCTTGGGGAGGGTGAAAAATAGGCCTCCTGGAAGTTTGGGAAGACTAGAAATGGACCCATTTCCAGCTTCTGAAGAGCCTCCGGAGCCCAGGGAGCCCATTTTTGCCCTCCCAGAGGCTCGAGGAAAGCCTCCAGAGACCAGGGAGGGCAAACCCCCCTGCCATCTTGCAAGAGGCCAGCTAGGCCACACCCAGCATGGCCACGCCCACCCAGCAACCGGGCAGAGAACCTGTTGCTAAAATTTTTGAAGCCCACCCCTGCATACAGTACATTCCTTGTATCTGAAGCTTTTATTGGAGACTTCATCAAATTGCCCAGAGTCACCTTATAGGAGAGATGGATATTAAATAAAAATGGAATAAATAAATAGGATAAAAATCAAGATGGCCACAGATAGTTGTTAGAGATGAGGGAAAGTTTTCTCACCATCTTCCCAACACTTGTTACATTGGGCAAAGAACATAATAAAATAAAAATAATAAATGCAGGATCAAAAAATCTTTTTTTAAAAAAGCCCTGTTTGTCTCTCTACCATTTTTAAAGAAAATAATGAGGACCAGTTGTTCTGAATGTAGCATCCCCGATTCTTAGTGAAATAGCACTAAAGAACAAGCATGGGGGAGAGGCTGACAAGAAGATCTCTCTCATCTGAAAAGTATCAATCTCCATTTAAGCTAGAAATGATCAGCATAAGGAGTAGTAGAATTGGGGTGTCCTTGGAATATTCAAGAATATCCCACCATTAGAAACAAGGAAGCAAGTACACTGAATCAGCACAGACAACCACCTGGGACAGATTTTATCTTAAAGACTAGACTTGGAGCTGAACACATCGATGTCATGCATATTTTATGCTGTGGTCACTACAGGGTGATCCACTTCTCATTTTGGCAGACTTCCCACAAAGTTTTCTGTGATGAATCATGAAAATGACCTCACACTGTTTTCCTGTATCAAGTCAACAGAGATATCTTGGGTGGGATAACACTGTTTGCACTTAGGCTGTTACAGATAAGAATACAATGTGTCATGTTGAAGACTGCCCTCCTGCCCTGCCCCCCGCCCCCAATAAACCACCTAAGATTTTCTAGGATTAGTATTTTAAGTGTGTATTGGTATACTTGTATGCTTCCTAATTAGTGGGATGAAGTCAATGTTATGTTGGGTTGAAAGTCCCTAAATTTCAGATCTTCACATGTAAACAAGATTGATTTAGGTTTCACTTCTGGGACGTTAGCCAAAATGTATCAAAACTGACCAGGATTATTTTTATTATTAGCAAGGATTGCTGTGTATGACAGGGCCATGACTATGGCTGATGACCCAGTATGGACCTTCTCTATCATAAAGAACATTCTGTAAAAGCCTCAATGAATTGGTGTCACCTAAGCTGTTATAAGAAATATGGAATCTACATCTTGTAGTGTCAGTGTGTCACATTTCAGAGGATGGTAATGTTGGAAGAACTGGATGTGAGTTTGAGGAAAATTGTGCCATGTTCTGAAGGGAAGCGAACAAATTAGGGGCTAGGGGACGATATTCTTTTAGGCGACATAAATGGATATCTGAAAATAAGATGGTAAAAAGTATAGAGAATATGATTAGTTATTCTGAGACCCCCCCCAAAATGACTGAAAATGGTGAATATTTGGTGAATAAGTATTTAGAAAAGTGTCTATTTATTATGTATATAGTATGCTGTTTAAAGAAATGTTTCTGTATTTATTTCTGTACATGGAAAAAAAGAATTATTTAAAAAGCACCACTAATTTCATTTTTATTGTGAAAGGCTAATACAAAGATGTAAGAATAATGAGAATTTTTCAGCACATAACAGGTCATTATTTGTCAATAATGGATTTTGGGTAAAAGGGATATGGAAGAAAAGAAAGATGTGAAAAGAACAAACATGAAAACAAAACTATTACAAGAAGATAAAGTGTGAATCTTCTACAGTATCTATCTAGATGAAAATAGAATCCTCAATTAAACTTGCTGTTTAATTTCTGTTTAATTTAATAAACAGAATGAATAGAAAGTATATGAATGGAAATATGATGTGAACACTATTTGGAGTAGAGATTTATATTACAGAAACGTATAATGTTATGCTAAAAAAAAGAAAGCCTGGGGAAATGATGATTCCTACAACATTCCTTGCATAAAGTATAGTTAGACATGAAGATGGTGATGGCGATAAAGATAAGAATAGAAAAATATAGTCACGACTGTGGGTGAGGATTAAAATATGCTGCAAAAAATAAGGGTGAGAAAAATATACTAAATAATGTCTAAAACACAAAATTTAATTGCAAAAATATAATCAAGGCAAGGAATCGTAAAAGGAGAGAAAATGCAGAACAATTTTGATATAAACAAAAATACTATATGATTAAATAATTTATATATTAGTTTGAAAGTCTGAGAAGACAGCAAAAAGCCTCCAGCAGAATGCATGCAATTAAAAATAAATATGATTTGGGATGGAACTGGAGTTTGGTACTGCTGGTATTATTACAGTTTTATATAACTGTACATATATATATATATATATATATATATATATATATATATATATATATATATGTGATATGTTGAAAGGTGAGTTTGAAAGAAATTCTATAAATACTAAAACTTATGAAAAAAAGTGATGAAGAGTCATAAATGTTGTGAGAATGCTTTCAAATGGTAAGGCAATATGAAGAGACATTTTTCTGGAAAAATATTAAAATATAATTATGGTTTGTTTTTGGAATAGCTATGTGACTTATTTAAAGGCTTGAATTACAGGATGTTATGCACAAATATGGAATTGATGGGTTTTTTTATTGAATGAAGTAACATATATATGATGGGAAGCATGAACACAATAAGTAGAACACCTTGTGAAAGATTCAACACAGGAGTATAATGAAGATGTATAATGTCCTTGGTTGTTTAGGATAAATGATAGATGGATGGATGGATGGATGGATGGATGGATGGATGGACGGACAGACAGACAGAAATGGGGATAGAGATGATAGAGATATATAGAAATGGAAACAGATAATACATTTTGTTATT
Organism: Laticauda colubrina; assembly: GCA_015471245.1. Lineage (NCBI taxonomy): Eukaryota > Metazoa > Chordata > Lepidosauria > Squamata > Elapidae > Laticauda > Laticauda colubrina. The sequence goes on along the minus strand of BLBF01000054.1, from coordinate 13,710,830 downwards.
TTAATGCAATTTATCTACCATTTCTATCCAGATAGATTTAAATAGTTTCCAGATATTAGTACATGGAACAATAATAAATTATGCAGGTTATATTCATTCATTAGCTGAAACTCAAATAACATAGGTAATCATGTCTCCACAATCAGTTCCTGAAGGCTTTCTATTCAGTGGCCTTCTAAGAGATAGGGTTTTTTAAAACAATTTCTGGAAGGCCAAGTGAATTAAGGTTATCCTGATTTCAAGAGGCAGCTTTCAACCATGTCTAGATAATCCATATCCTCTATAGTCATCTGCAAGTGCTAGCAAACTTCTCCAAGGAATGCTTGTGTTGACATAAATGGTACATTACTAAGTGCATTATACATGTAAGTAAGTGCCCAATCTGAAGTAGTTGACTCAGAATGCAAATGATATGCCACAAATTTTAGACCCATTGCATAATGTAATGAAAGACATGAATCTAAAAATTAATATATCCAAGACAGTGGTATTATGTTTGATAGAATACATTGAAATGCTTGCAAGTTTGCAATAAACTTTTAATGTGTAAGCATAGCAAAATACAATTTTATTTCCATTTTGAATATAGTTCTGGGAAATGCTTAGATTATCCCAAAGTTTGACTTAATTGCTGCACATTTTGGGCCTGTTTCTCACAACAGAGTGTCAATCCTTTTTAACAAAGTCATCTTATTTGGGAAAGCTTTCTTATCCAAGTTCATACTTTAATTACAAAATGTTTAATAACTGGATACTCAGTGTTGGGCTCAGCTAAGCAGGGTTGCGCCTAGTTATTACTGTACTATCATCAAGGCTACATACCTCTAGAGAGTCTTTTGTCTCAACATCTGACAGCACTTCATAAATGCTAGTTAATTATTATTTGGCTAGAGACCATAAAAAGGAAAACAATACTATGAACGTGGTATGTATAATAATTATTGTTCCATGCCAACCGCAGGCTGGTATGTTTTAGAAATAATTATTGTTTCAAGAATGAACCAAATTAGTGATATTGCAAGAGAGGAGAGGATGGCTCATATCTACTACTGTAGTCAAATGTTATTATTGTAGTAATATTTGGAATATCATCAATCTTAAAATCTCACTGTATGGTTCCATCCCTCCAGAAGGGCCATTGCTTCCAGCCTTATCTTTAGACTGGAAAGAAAGTAGAACTACTTTAATATCATTAAACTGTTTCTTAACATATAAATATCTCTCAGTGGATAGATGTAGCCTAATCAGACAGCAATTAGATTGATGGAATGACATGGAGGTGGGTGTCAGGTGTAGGACCAATTGCTGCCACATAGAACATACTATTACCATAGAGAACAATAATTCCAGGTACCCATATAGCAGCTAGAAACCAGCCTGGGAATTAAAAAAAAAAAAAACTCAGAAAAAGGTAATGACAATCCTCTTCCATATTATTGGTAAGCAAAGTCCCTATCCTCACATTTGACTTGGGGAAAGTACTTGCACAAAGAAACTCAACAGTGTGTAAGTAACAGTGTGTATGAAAATAATTGAGTAGTTAGTGGTACTATGAGGGTAGGTATGAGTGAGAGAGAGAGAGGGAGAGACAAAGAGGGAGGGAAGTTGATTAGGCAGGACCATCATATATGGTGAGGCAAGCAGGGTGGGCATCAACACGAGGACTGTCCCCATAGATACGTGAAATTCACTCTGCTTCTTCTGAAACCGGGCAAGTTTAAATCGCTGTACATCCTCCAAAGAACACGAAAACACAGCCGTGTGTGATCCACGTGGGAACCCCTTGCAGGAAGTTTCTAAGCCAGCGCCTGCCGGCACCACCCTAATCTCTGTGTTCGTAACTCCCAGCAGATATTTTTGCAAAAGGCTGAAAAAAAAAAAAAAAAAAAAAAAAGAATCATAACCCGCTGTCCTAACCCTCCCTGCTTCTGCCCCCCTTGAAACTTCTTTGAAGTCCAGCTGTCGGAAAGGACGCGTCCCTAGTAATTGCCGGTGGGTTTGGTGCACGCTCGGCAAGGCGTAGCGCGTCCCGCGCTTCTGGGTGGGGAAGAAGGAAGAAAGCAGCGCGGGACTTTGACCTGCCTCGGCTGGAGAGCCAGTCTACTTTTTTCCTTTCTTTTTTTTTTTTTTTTTTTTCAATGGGGGGGGGGGAAAAAAAAAAAAAAACGGAGCTCGGCTGAAGCGGGATGGCCGCGCGCGTCTTCTCCTTTTCTCGCTATCTTTTTCCGGCCTTTCCGCCCCGGGCAGTCAAAGCAGTTTCCCTAGCCAGACCAGAGCGATTTGCAACTTTCGTTCTCAACGGAGGAGGAGGAGGAGGAGGAGGAAAGGAGATGGTACCCCACTACTCCACCCTCCCCCCCCCACCCCAAGTCCCGGAGGCCTCGCCGCACCCAGAACCGCTTTTCCTGGTTTGAGGAGGCTGACGAGGGCCAGGCCAGGGCAGGGCCGGCGGTTGCATCCCGGCCTGAAATTTCGCAGCTTGCCTTGCCCAACGCCTCACCTGCTTTTTTAAGGTGGAACCGGCCGGCCGGCCTGCTCTGCCTTAAAAAGCCTGCCCTTTCTTGCCGGCGTCAGTTGCTAGGGAAAGGGGTGTGACCTCGTAGGTGTGTTACAAGTAAAGAGGTGGGGTGGGGGGGGGAGGAGATTTGGCCAAGGAGGGTCCCGGGAGACCAAAACAAGGCTGGTGGAGAAAGACGGGCATGGCGCGGGACCGAGGAGGTTAGAGGAGTCTGTGCTTTTGCGCCCGCCCGCGAGGGGAACAACTTTCTTGAGCTGCGTAACCAAGATAAGAGAGGAAGGGCCTGCCGGAGCCACCTGTAGGACAAGTTCGCGCTTTTTCGGAGTGGGGAAGTGCCCCCTCGGAGCCGCAGAGTTGTCGGAACTTTTTGTGTGTGCGGTTGTTGTTTTTTCCACCACCCCCCCCCCCCCCGAGCAGTTTCTCGCTGGGTCCAACGAGGTTTCGGGCATAAAAAAATTAAAAAAAAAAAAAAGAGAGAGAGAAAGAGAGAGAGAGAGAGAGACGGGGCCTGTTTGAATGTCCCCTTTTGCTGGGCTGCTGCCACCATGCAGGAAAATAATTTCTTCTTGTCGGCTCTGCAGCCGGAGAACGGCGTGTGCTCCTTGGCGCTGCCCTCGGACCAGCAGCTCGACAGGAAGCGCAAGGAAGTGCCTGACGCGGAGCTGCTCAAGAACGCCCGGGTGCAGGAGCAGGTCCGGATGCGGATGCTGCAGAACAGCCACTCGGCCCCCAGGAGCAGCGGAGCCTTCTCGGACTACGCCGAGTTGAAAGGTAGGGTGAGTGAGGGACGGCGGTGGAGGAGGGAGGGAGGGAGGGAGGGTGAGGGAGATGACCTGAGGGCCTCTTCCCAGAGCAAAGAGGGTGGAAGTGTCCATCTCGGGGAGGGGCTATAAAGGGACTGGAGTGGGCCATTGAACAACACGTTGCCCGCGAATGCTTTGGGAAGTGACAGTTCTCTCGTTCCGAAGGAAAACAAACCAAACACATCATGGCTTGCCAAAAGCCACCCAGTGATTGCGTGAGAGGTGAACTGGGATGCCTCTTGGCTTAGAACAGAGCCCTCCAAACTAGGCAACTTCAAGACTTGTGGACTTCAACTCCCAGAAGTCCACAAGTCTTTGCAGCTGCCAAGTTTGGGGATCCCTGGCTTAGAACTCTAACAAGCCTTCTTGGCTTAGAATTTAAAAAATATATATATATATATATGTTCAGTGACTTCTGCTAAGTTTCTTCTCCAGTATTGCATCTGCTAAAAAGCCTGGACTGGGAGGGTGAGGGAGGCTGACTTTGGAGGAGTTAGTTCCAAGAATGCTGATGCAAATATTGCTTCCAGAAATAGGTTGGGTTGGGTGTGTGGCCTTGATTGCAGCAATGTAACCAGTTGAGGCTTCTTTGAAATCTGTGAAACAGTGATTAGCTGTGTTATTAGAGGTGCTTTCATTAAAAAATGGAAAAAGTTAATGGAAAGTGATGGGAAATCCACATATTGTCTTTTATTTCTAGCCTTCTATTCATCTCATACTAGAGGTGGTAGTATCAAAGATTTGTCAGCCAAAAGGAGGATTGCATGAGATAGGAGAAATGTTTTGCCTTTCATTAATTTGGGTTTTCATTAATTTGGTTTTCAAGATAGCCATACTAGCCTGTGTTGCATTGTGACTCCTAGTTTTGTAGGAGACAGCCTTTAGGTTTTAGACAACTAGAATATTCCTTCATTCCTCTTTTTTTTTCCAGAAAAGAACATAAACTCAAACTATAACTATTCTTCCTAAATCACTTCAGGAATATTGTATTCCATACTTTTCTTTTGAATCTCATATGCGTCGCTTATCTAAAGCTTATCTAATGGTGATAACAGTAGAAGGAATTACTAATCTTTTATTGATACTATATTATAGTTATTCAAAATATTATGTAATACAAGACCATTATCAGAATGGTTTGCACAGTGGCAGATAGGACAGGACACCAGAGGGTTAAATGTCATTGCCCAGAAGATCATTGGTTGTCCTCTCTCCTCTTTGGAAGAGCTTTATAGCTCCGGCTGCCTTAAGAAAGTTCAAAACATCTCAAAGATCCATCTCATCCTGGGCACTCTTTTTTTAACTATTACCATCTACAAGATGGTATAGATAATAAAACAAGGACAAATAGACTGAAAAACAGCTTCTATCTCAGGGCAAGTAACTCTATTGAATTTGAATGTATAGGGCAATATTAATGCAGTATCAGGGGTTTTCAATTCAATGTATAGAATGTGAAGGATGTGTGTTTGTGCTTATTTTCATAGTCATAATGTACACTGAAGATGGTATTTAATTTTGTTGTACCGAGGTGCAATGACAATAAAGTAAACTAATACTTTTTTAGGAGTTGGTTCCACTAAATTACTGTAAATGCAGCTTAGTTCTAGTAAAAAGGTTTAAGACTGAACATAGTGAGATAAACAAGATGGGAAGCTTGATCCCAGGCATGTTTACTTGGAGATTATGTCCCACTGGATTTATTACATGTAAATGTGTGTTTGAGTTATTGAAAACAGTGCAAGTAAACTCGATAGCTGAACAGAGTAGGATTTGAATTTGCACATCCCCTTTTATTTCAACTACACATTTTCCAATGTGAATCAGGAATTAATTTCTCACTAATTAACAAATGTCTTATTAGAAAAGCCTTCTTATCAGAGTCATTATATCTTTCATAGTTGCATCACTGGCAAAAAAAAAAAAATCAATTTGGTGTTGTTTTTACCAGCCCAGGACTTCTGGAAAGTTGTAGTAGTTGGGTGTCTGGCAATCCAGGAACTAATAAAAGCATTGACCAGAATTATAGTTTTGAACTTCACATTTTCTAGATGGCATCTGTTACAATTATATTGCCTCTAATTACTAGACTGTTGTTCTGTTACATCTGAAAAACGTGACTAGCATTTAAAAAAAAACCATTTTGTTTCCTTTTAAGATGGCGTCAGAGATATTTTGACTGCATTTCTGTTCATTATTTTTCATGTTTTATATTGGGAGTTCAAGACAAACTCCCAAATTAGGAGATGTGGTATAATAATTTTATTAATTTAATTTATATGTATATAAGTAAGCCATCAAAATTAGTCAGATTCTTCATATTGTACTTTCTGGCTTGGGAAATTTGGCTTTGAAAGTTTCTTCCTGTAATCTTTTAAGAGAATACCTTAACATACCATACCTTAACATACAAACATTAACATTATTAATCTTTTAAGATTAATACCTTAATCTTTTAAGAGAATACCTCTGACATAATTGATAAGTTGGGAAGAAAGTTTTATAAATTATTTATCACTGTTGTTTAGCTTATTATGTACAACTTTAGTAGAAGGTCTGGGTAAAAGTTGTAATCTCTAATTCTTTATCAAGAAATGATACATTTTCTGATAAATTCAAGTCAGTATGGCAATTTGCTCTTTTCTAGTCTTAGCACTGCTGCAGAGAAGGTAACTGGAGAAGTCTGGTTGAGTTTTTGGTGTGAGTTGTTGCTGAGGCGGTGGTTTCTTAACATATCCCATTTGAACTCTCCTTGACACTGTTTATCAACTCATTGTTTCTACTTCATGAGTTCTCTGAAGTTCTTTTGAATTTCTGCATTAAAAAGCATTGTGATGGCTATCTTAATTTATGTCTTCATAATATTCTGAGACTGCTGAATGATAATAGATTCATTGCACAGGATTATGCGAACTAAATTTCCTTTGAACAGTACTCAGGTTAATGCTTCAGAAATGGGTAAGTCACTTTTGAAGATACCAGGACCTTGCTTTTTGTGTCTGCTTATCTTTTGATGTATCAGTCTGATTCTAATCATAAAACCCATATTCTGTTCTGGTGTCTGTCCTGCATGTTACAGTGTTGTTATAGATCCAATAGAAATATAGGAATTACACAAAGTCATTGTTAAATAACAGGGGGATCCTAAATTAGATTGAAATATGAATTATCCACAGTTATAGAATAAGCAAGTCACTATTTCTAATCAGATTATTCAGGAATCTATAACATATTGCAGGATGAAGGACCTCTCACACCTTAGATATTAATGAACATCAATATTGAGCTAGCAGGGTCAATAATGCAGGAAGCTGGGATTTGTGTTTCTAGAAAGCCACACATTTCCCATTTATAACATATTTATCTTCTTCCTGTATCAGAATTATGCAGACTTTAATACTTATTTCTTCTTTCCCATAAAATTCAAGGCATATGTAGATATGATTCCTATTATGATACAGACCTGGTACAAGTTAGGCCTGGCTGCTTCTGAAACCTGTATATCTTTAATGGATGTATGATAGACAGCTATTCAGTGGGGTCTAAATTGTTTTGTGTGGTAGGGTATCGGTCCCAGGCCAAGAGTAGTTGAGACACTGGGCTGAGACTTTTCAAAACAGAGCCTTACCATTGACAGAAAGGATAATGCTGAAACATGATATATTGCAGTGCTCCCTCCAGAAATCTTAAAACTTTTATCCTTGCTGGCCATTGCCCATGCTCAATCATGCTGCTGAGTCTTTAGTCCCATATATCTGGAAAATACTAGATTGCCTGCAGCTGTTACATAGAGAAGAATACTAGCACAATAAAGATACTGGAGGGCCAATTTGTTTCTCTGAATTTTTGGCAGTTGGAGTTATCTATAGATATTCTCAATAATGATTGCCCCAAAAGTGCTTTTCAAAAGGCAGTTAAATTTTCTTACTTTTTTTCTTGAAAACATTTCCTGTCTCATCCAGGAAATTTCTTCAGTTCTGGCTGAATGATTGGGAATTAATCGATATACTTTGCAGTCATCTGGTTATTTGCATTCTGAGAGTTGCCGGTTAGCTCTGTGAGAGTCACTGAGGCCACTTGGGGGTTTTTCTGTGCCCTCAGAGTCACCTGAATCAGAGTCCAAATGACTGTTCTTGGGACTATTGAAAGGACAGTGTTGGAGACAGGAGTGTTCAATAATGAGAAATGCTGTTGTTATCTGGCAGTTTGCATTGCTTAAACATCATAGCAATATTGTCATGCCATGATGTCACAATGGCTTAGAGATACTTTTGGCACACAGGTCACATGCTGCAACTCCTCCAATCCCATTTTAAAGAAAAAAGAACATTTCCTTTCTGAGGACATTTGTTATAAGATACTACTTCTAACTAAACATGGATTCATACTATACTATATGAGCAGGCTCGTATAATAAGATTACATGAAAATCTCTCTCAGTTTGGGGGGAAGTAGATCTGGATAAACAGACTTGGTATTATTAACTATTTTCTGGTCTGAATCGATGCCCTCCAGTGACTGATAAGAGGTCTTTCACCTTCAAATACAGAGGTGAGATAATAGTGTCTTTAAAGAGCTTTTGAAGTGCTTATGTATAAGTCCTTCAGGGGGAAAACAAAGAACTTCCTGTTCATTCTCTGTTTTTGGTAGAGATAGAGCTGGGGGTAGGGGGGAAGTCTCAACTATGGCATGCAGCGTAGTTAGGTTTAGGGAAGCGTCTTCCTGTTGCTATCCTGCCCTCTTTGCTCCACAACCACATTTGAAAAGATTGTGATGGTAACATACAGAATTGATTTTAATCATTTAAGAGGAGGCATCTTGAATATGATACACTTGCCTCTGGAAAGAGAAGAGGCTGGACGTTATGTATACATCTTCTGACCTGTGGAAGTAATGGGACAAGTGAGAGAAGACAAGGGAAGAAAAGCAGAAACTGCCCCAAAGAAAATGAGAATAAGATTCTGAATTAACACTGTTGAGAAGATGACCAACTGGAGCTTCCAACTCAAGTGTGCCTTAAAAAGGAATAGGCAGTATGCTAGTAAATAATCATCATCAGCATATGCTTACAGGGATTATTTTGACCTGAGAAAGGGACTCTAAATTTGCCCTGGTGCCTTCTTACACAGGAGGTAGATATTAATTTGTCACACATGCCTGTTGCTGATTCATAATTTAGTACAGCCCCCAGAAATGTAGAATATTTCAATGGTGATAGCTATTACACACACACATCCTTATATTAACTATATTATATATCCTACATATATTCGTATAATAACTATATTACAGTATATAACCTAACTGTATCATTAATTATCTTTGGTTTCTTGCCATGCCGAAACTGAACTGGGGAATCCCTTTTGTATATGCTTTGAGGATGGATTGCAATCCTCCAGTCAACAGTCTTGACTTATCTAATGTTTTGTTGACATTTCTTTTCTTTTTCTTTTTAAAGCTGGTTTTTTTTAAAAAAAATTGATTGGTTTTTAAGACAAACATAGACAAACAAAATATAAAAACATCAAGCCATCTTCCATATATATACATATAGTGTGTCGGTTGGTTTACAAATTGTTTTGTGCTTCCATTTTATAGTCTTCAATTACAATTACATTGTATATATTCTCATATTTTCAATCAAATATTAAATACATTAATATTGTTGATCATTTGATTATACTTTTATTCATTCATGCTTTACGAAATAATTCATATTTTACTTAATTTGTTTTATGACAGTTCATTTTATCATCTCAAATCTATCCTGCAATCATTTTGTAGATATAATAAGAAAAGAATACATCTTTATATATTTATTATTTTCTAAGAATCTACATATTTCACTACCATGTTTTATTGTCTAACCATTGATAGAATAGATCCCAAATTTTATAAAATTGCTTATCATCTTGTTCACTGATTTCAAATGTCAATCTACTCACTTCAGCACATTCCAATATTTTCTTAATGATTTCCTCCTGTAATGGTATTTTCTCATTTTTCCAGTTTTTGGCAAATACAGTTCTAGTTGATGTTAATACATTTACAATCAGCTTTTTCAATTATTTACTATATATTCCAGGTAAAAATTCCCAGTAAAAATATCTTTGGTTTCAAGTCTATATGCCTTTTTGTCATTTTTTTCCAACCACATGTAGATTTTAGTCCAATATTTGTTGGCATCCGCACAAGTCCACATATGGTAATATGAGCCAGGTATCTGATGACATTTCCAACGTTTTTCAGATTTGTTCTTGAACATTCTTGCTATTCTTGTCAGGGGGGAAATGCCACCTGTAAAACATCTTATACAAATTTTCTTTATATGTTGTTGACACTATCATTTTATAATTTTGAGACCACAATTTTTGCTATTTCTCTGGATCAATCCCATATCCAAAATTCTTCCCCCAAGCAATCATAGTTTCTTTAACTTGTTCTTCTTCTAGTTTAATTTCTAATAAATATCCATACAATTTTTTAATCACCTTTTCATCAGTACCTGTCAAAATCTTATCTAAGTCAGTTTATCATAGAAACCTTCTGTTTTAGAATCTTCGTCATACCTTGAATGTATTTGTGCATATAAAAACCAGTTCATCTTTATACCTTGTTCCTCTAATTTTTGCATAGATTTAAGTTCACCCTTTTTCATTCAATATTTCACCATATCTAACTGTTTGTTCCTTTTTATATATTATAGGATAAGAAAATGCTTCAATTGTCGATAGCCAGACTGGAATTTTCAAATAACATTGCCTTTTAGTCTTCTCCCAATTTAACCATGGAGACTCCCGTATATAATGTCTTCTAAAATACCCCTGTGTTTTAGTTCCTTTATACCGTAGAAAAGCATGTCACCCCAACAACAGATCATGTCCTTCTAATGTCAACAATCTAGTATTTCTTAATGTTATCCATTCCTTAACCCACATCAAATTTGTAGCTTGATATAACTCCCAATTAGGCAACCCAGATCCTCTTATTTTGGCATCTTGCAAAAGTTTTAACTTTATTCTCGCTTTCTTACCTTGCCATATATATTTCAACACAATTTTATTTAAATCTTCAAAATAATCTTTTCCAAGCCTAATTGGAATTGTTTGGAACAAATATAAAATTCTGGGTAGTATATTCATCTTGATTGTTGATATTCTCCCTATTTCGCCAAATCTAGCACTATCTGCTGCTTAGGTTTGATATAATTATTCTCTTTTAGTGTACTACACCTTGCTGTCAAATGTATCCCCAAGTACTTGATCTTATTCGTGACCTGAATTTTCAATACATCCGCCAGTTCTTCCTTTTGTCTTGATAGCATATTCTTTGTCAAGATCTTTGCTTTATCTTTATTTATATTCAAACCAGCCACCTTTCCATATACCTCTATCTTTTCTATCAATTTGGATGCTGTTTCTAGTGGGTCTTCTATAATGAAAACCAGATCATCTGCGAATGCTTGCAACTTAAATTCTTCCTTTTTAATTTTCATCCCTTTTATATCCTTTTCTTCTCTAATATTTCTGTTTAACACTTCCAAGGTTAACACAAACAACAAAGATGATAGTGGGTTGTCTTGTTCCTTTTCTTATATCAGTAGAATCTGTCAGTTCTCCCTCTATCATTACCTTTGCCGTTTGGTTATGATATATAGCTTCTATTGCTTAGATAAATTTTTTACCAAAGCCCATCTGTTCCAGCTGTAATAACATGAATCGCCAATTCACATTATCAAATGTCTTCTGAGCATCTAAAAATATCAAAGCCATTTGTTTTTCAGGGTGTGCCTCGTAGTATTCCGAAGTGTCCAAGATTACTCTCATATTGTCTTTAATAAAGCTGGGTTTTTTTTTTTAAGTTCCTGTTTTTTTCTGCTGTTTCGCTTTTGATGCAGTAGATTTCAGGGCAGAAAACCTGTTTTGAGGCTTCAGTCTGAAAAGATCACAATATAATAGTTTTCATCGTGAAACTGTTATGTTCTTTAAACATAGGCTTCTGCAGAGTCTTTTCAAAAAGGGAGAATTAGTCCAGTTCAGTGGTGGGATTCAATTTTTTTTTACTACCGGTTCTGTGGGTGTGGCTTGGTGGACATGGCAGGGGAAGGATACTGTAAAATCTCCAGTCAGAGGTGGTATTTGCTGGTTCTCCGAACTACTCAAAATTTCCGCTACCGATTCTCCAGAACTGATCAGAACATGCCGAACCTCTAGTCCAGTTGCAGAATAATATCAGTTTAATTGTTTGAGACAGGAGTGTAATTTCCAGTCTCATAGCTGATCATGGACACTGAATTCTGCCTTTGTGGCCTTCACTACTCTTACTGTTACTGAAGAGTAACAACACATTTTTCTGTCAATTTTTGTGCACAGAAAGCATAGCAAATGGAAGTATAAGTCTAAAAATATATTTCCTGGATCTTTTCCCCCATTCCAGTCCATGTTACCACTTGGTTGCCCCAAAATATAAGAAGTAATACTTGGCCGCATTAAGAGGGTGTCCCCACTTGATTCAGTAGAAATGATTGACATAAGATCCACAACAAGATCACAATTAGATCCAAGAAGAAGAGAGCTAGAATGAAAGTTGATGGCTCATGTGGCTCCTTCTATAATCACCACAGAAGAAGACTACCCTGAATATAAAATGACCAAAACAAATACAAGAATATAAATATAAGAGAAAAAAATGATAAAATGTTGGGCAGTTCCCAGCTTCCTTTATCAATTTATGGTTTCCTCTTCAGATTTTTCATCCCCTCATAAATGTGATATATGTCACACTTCTGTGTACACATGTATATGGACTAACTAAAGAAATAAATCAACCTGCTAGAAATCCCACTTCTAAAAAGGACAGAATCAAAATAAAAACAATTACTGGACAAAATTAGTAAAATATGGTAACCTGTTTGTTAAATAGTTTAATTCCCTTATTCCCTTATTGTAGGTGCCAGCCATTCTCACACACAAAAGTCACAGAAAAATAGGGGATGAACACAGGGAGGAGATAAGTAGATAGAGAAGGAAAGAAAAAGGGTTGAATATGTCAAGCTGGTTGGCTATTTTAACACTAATTATCAAAGGTATCCTTGACTTTCAGAAGCAACATTTGCACCTCCAGCCCATTCCTTTATTTTCAGCAGTTTTCATCTCTGAAAACAAAGTAGACTGTCTCCATTCATAGATGATTATAGGGGAATTGGAATGAGATTCAACCATAAAGATCCAAAATAATAGAATTGGTGTGCATGCATGCATGCCTGAGCATATTATCACCTGGACATTGTAAGTTATTTTTTGCTTCATTTACCATCTGTAGATTAAGCATTTCTTTCTGATGAAATCTGTATACACAAGTTTTTTTTTTGTTGTTGTTCCATGTCTGATTCTCAGAGATTGCCTGGAGAAAGTCCTTGCAGTTTTCTTGGTAAGATTTTTTTAGAAGTGGTTTGCCATTGCTTCCCAGGGTTGAGAGGTCATCCAACTGGCTTCATGCTCAAGGCAGAACTAGAACTCACCATCTCCCAGTTTGTAGCCTAATGCCTTAATCATTACACCAAACTGGTTCATACAAAAGTATACATCTAGCCAATTCTTTGTAAAAGACAAGAAATATAAAATAAATAAAATAAATTGAAATAAATTTTAAATAAAATAAATAAATAAATTTATTAATAAATAAAATAAATATAAAATAAAGAAATATAAAATAAAGAAATATAAAATACCATTTGCCCAGCAAACATTATTTTCTTGCACCAAAATGTCCATTATATTAATAAAGTTTTACATTACTTTTATTGTTTGGGTTTTTTTTAAATATAATATTTGGAGGTTTACTTGGGATTAGTTTATCCCCCAAATGGGGCAAGCTTAAAAAAACATGTGCTATCCAAAATTTCCAAGATTGCTAACAAGGTAGAAGTAGAATGAGTGAGAATAAGGGGGGAAAGCTGGATCAAATTTATTCTGGTACATTTAATAGGGACATAATTTTCACAAAAAAAATATTTTTTTTGTTTTTTTATTATTTATTACTTATAAAATATGCATCTCAAACTTTCATTATAGTAACTGCAAAGAAGGCAAGACATTTTGAAGAAAGATAAACATTTGTTGCATATCAAATTGGTGCTAGCCTAATACAAAAAAAATTGTAGGAATAGAAGTGAGAAAGAACTTGGAGTTGGTCTAATGAGACCTCTGCTTAATGCAGAGTACAATGACTGCATCCCTGACCAATAAATGTTCTCGTCTTTTTTTAAAAAATTCCCTTTTGATGAATTGTCTACAATCTGCGAGAGAAGTCTGCCAAACTGTCAAACTATTATTAGTAAAAAGTTTTCCTCATATTTGAGCAAAATCTGTTTTTTTTCCTTCTTATTAATTCAAGTTCTTCCTTTTAAATCAATAGGGGGAAAATTGTTCTGCCTCCTGTGCAGCAGCCCTAAATGACAAGTTGGCCATTCTTTGTTCTTCCTCTCCCTACCAGCAACTTTGTTTCTTTTTTAAAATTTATTTTATTTTAAAGTTGCCATTGGCAAGAGACATTATCATGCTTTGTTCTTTGATGATGCTATTCAAAATTAAATATACTTTTATGTACAGAAAGAATGTACTGTTGTATTGAAGGCATTTAAAGGAGATTTATCCAATTCATAAGCAGTGCCCATGGCATATTTCCATGGTTGATAGGGACATGCATAAAACAGAAAATAAGTTTTATTCTTAGCTTAGAACAAAGAACCCCACAAATGTTCTCTCAAATGTTTCTACTTGGCTGTATTCCATTTGAATAAGAATTGAAACAGCCTGAACATTTTCTCCCCCAGCAGAATGAAACTTGTATTATTCTGAAAATTTTAATCACAGAAAAAAATGGAAAGTCAGATACCACTTTTGCTTCCTTGAATATGCAAGAACAGGTAGGTAGTAGTCTATGCTAAATGACACTTGCTACTCAAGTTTTAGAAAATGTGGCTAAGGGCATGCTTTTTTAAAACATTTTTGAAAACTTTAATTACCTTGCCATAAAAATATGGAAAGGCAGCCTTGCTTTTATTAACAGAATCTGTTTCAATTACCTTCTAGTATCAGGTAATCAATTACCCTTCTCTACACTCCATGGAAAAAATTGATTTTTTTTCAATTTCTTAAAATCTTCAGTATTCTTTTCAGATAGTACATCACTCTTATTTAGAATTCATGTTTTGAATTTTTTAAAAAAATATCTTAGCCAAATTTCTGCATTTTTTTCCCAGCCTGTCTGCCGGATGCAAACAAAAACAAATGCATTTGTATTACTCTTTCCTGATGTTTTTACTTGCATATAGGGGTGGCTACAAAAAAGAAGTGTTGATGATCCTTGAGTTACATGAATAATAATAATGTTGCACAAGACAAAAGTGTACACATACAAGGTGCTTAACAAAGTTCCATAAACAAGGCTAAGCAAACCAGGGTGCAGATTCAGCAACATTGCTACTACCTGTCTTTAATACAAACTATTGTATGGATGCACATGCATATCCCTGCACAAATTAAGACATGGCATAATCCTCATTGAACCTGTTCACCCACCCACAGGAACTGCTTTATTTTCTACACGTTTTTCTTTCTTTTAAACAGCACAAATTTACCAGGCAGATTAGCAGCTTTGCAATTGCAATTACTGCAGTTGTCTTCTGTCTGACCATGCTGTTAATTGCTTCTTTCCTCTCAACACTCCATTCCCATCACCTGATCCAGATGACAGCAAAGAATGTGGTCTGTGCTTCTCTACTAGTTTGGACTGGAAAAAGTCTGGAAAATCTAATCCAATCATAAGTCACCAAAACTAGAGCTCAGACACATGCTCAGAAGAACTACTAGGATATGCCCCCAAAAGGCCTTTGGAAAAAGCTTTAATTTAGTCTCAGAATAAAACAGTCCATTTTGTTTTACAGGGGCATCAAAACTTCCTCTTCGAAATCGAAACATTTTGCACATCCCTACTGGATACTATCGGCTTGAATTCTAGGCGTTATATCTAAGAGTCTCCAGGATTTGTTTCTCATCTAATTTTCTGTTCTTGGGCCCCGGTGCAGCCAGCTTTCCCCCAGTATTCAGAATGTTTGTTTCACACTCAATCCCATTGTGTCATTTTGGAAGGTGTTCCTCTTAAACATTTTCTTGACAAAAAAGTTGAACATGTTTCACCAAACTTTGTAATTCATATCCTCTGCTGATCTCTCTCCAATGTGGCCAGTGAATATGGATGAATTGGTAGGGTTTGTTGTTAGATTTCCCAGAATTTCCAGCCAGCCAGCAAGTGGGGTGTTCTGGAAATCCTACATGACATAGCTGGGTAGCAGTAAGTTGCAAATGGGTGATCTACATATGGATTTGATATATATGTATATATTATATATTTGTGAAGAAATTATGAGTCAGTCTTTGTGTCTGGAGCAAATTAATACTTTGGAACCCCACCAAGTTTCTCCTGCCATCACAGTATCCCTCCATGTAGCATGGCCTCTCTGGGTAGCTGTTAGCTACTTCCTTTTCTTCTTACTTTTTCTCCAGATCCACCTTCACAAATTATTTCTAGGCACAATTAATAAGCCAAGTCTTGTTTTTTCTCTACTCTATGCTTATTCCCTCCAGTGGTGCATTTCAAAACATTGGTGGGTGTGGCTTTGTGGGTGCACTTTGCGTGTGGGTGTGCCAAACACACACTTTGTGCAGGCGCAGAGGCTTTTTGACTCACCACCTGCACTCTCCCTGTCACCTTAGCAGCTGCCGCACAACAATTATTCTGCTGCGCAAAGCAGCTGCACTTCAAAAGCAGGACATAAATGTTAGTATGGGAGCCTGGGCAGGCGGGTGGGCCCAACAGCAGAGCAGAGGAAACGGTTTGGTCTCTGCTGCTCACTGGTGCTACTGGCTCAGCAGAACTGGGTTGAACCGGTAGAATACCACCACTTGTTCCCTCCCTTGCCCTATGGAAAGGGAATATATTAAAGCATGTGTCTGTTTATTTCTCATATTCCACCATGAGAACTCTACAGTATGGATAATGTATGCTGAAGATGAATTATCTGGGTGTATGGCTAAAAGAGACCACTCAAAACACTTGACTCTCTATGGAATTCTACATTTCACATACATTCCATGGAAAGGAACCAGGTTTTTCTGGGCTGTACACACATGCGCACTCAATTTTGAAAGGAGAAGGCGAGAAAGAGCAGGCAGTGGGAACTCAGATCCTTTCTAAAACTTGTGAGAAAGGAGGCAGTGGAATTAGTGTAGTAGTTATGTCATTCCTGGAGTCTAGCTTTATTGCAGGGCAGTGTAACAGTAGAAGCACCATATTGTTAAATTAATTTTCTCTACACAAACATAGGTTTTCAAATCTCAAGTTTAATGAGTATCTTATTTTAATTTCAAGCTTATGTTTTACCTCACACTTCACATTTTAGATTTGTTCATTTCAACTTTAGGCAGATTTAAATATTGTTCAGAAATCCATATCAGATCAGTGTTTGAGCAGAGCTGGGTAGGCCTGTTTTTTACATTAGATTGGGCTGAACACTGTGCCAGAGTTTGGAAATAGAATTGGAAAAATACAGAAGCTTATATATTTGCTAAAATACCCTAAAATGATCAAATATGGTGGCAAATATAAGGGAAAGTTTTTTTCTTCATATCATTGTTTCCTTAAGTTGAA
Source organism: Laticauda colubrina (assembly GCA_015471245.1). Lineage (NCBI taxonomy): Eukaryota > Metazoa > Chordata > Lepidosauria > Squamata > Elapidae > Laticauda > Laticauda colubrina. The sequence goes on along the minus strand of BLBF01000054.1, from coordinate 13,693,799 downwards.
CAAATACTTTGCAGCTATTAGCCGGTTGCTCCTTGACATCTGACATTTTCCATCCAATAGTAATTAAATATGTATGGCAATAAGGTAGATGCTGACAGCTGCAAAAGGAAGCAGAAATTGCAACCTAAGTGAGCTTTTAAACTTTCCTTGGGATAGCTTTAACAGATGAAAACAGAACTAGGTCAGATTTGTGCTGCTCCAGGTGTTTCCTGAAGGACACCATTAACATAAGATTCACTCAAGATTATTACCAACTCATGTGATTCCCTGGGAACCAAACATAGCCTTTGCAAACTAGCATTGTTCTTGCTGAAGTCACCACTGTTTGGGAATGTTACTTACTTTTATATCCTGATTTTCACTATTGTGCAGCGATATCAGAATGGCAGAATGAATTTCAGCATCCAGATGCAACCCTGCATTTAAAAGCTTGGAGTGGGATGCAGCATTGAAAGCAGTGGAATCCCCCCTTTCCATCATGAGAAAATAGCATTGACATCCTGAAAGAGCACATTCAGTGAATGCATAAAATCCTAGAAGGGGCTTATCACTGATGCTAACCCAAGGCCTGGGGAAAAAGACTTTTTAAGGATAGAGGCCACATGGATCTCTAGGGGGGATTCTGTTTGAGAAAACTGCTGAAGTATGCAGTTATGATAGTGTAGTCTTTTGTAACAATACACACTAGTGTAACCATGATTAATACCCTTTTTGCACTTGACAGCATATCCCTAAAGGTAGCTGTGGAAGCTCAGGAATATATGGTTTTAAGATCCAGTGCACTTTTGCCTATTTCAAATTCAAATACTGTACACTTTCATAGGAAATATATCACTCTAATAAAAACGGGGAATTGCCTGGAAGCAATATGGATGGGGAGTCTATAAAATCTGCAAAGTTTTGTTCTATTATCAATTTATCAGACCAGTTCAGTGTGGTAGTTTCCCGTTTCATGCATTGGTTTTTTATTTCATCCATTATAAATATGGGAAAATAAAGTCTTTGTTGAGCTAGCTCTTCATGTTTTTCCCCAGAAGGTATGCTAAAAAGAAATTTGAAGTAGGTTCAGATTTTCTTTCTGCTGCAAGAACTATTTCGTGTGAATTATATATCTGACTGGTAAAATAGTTTTAAATACATTTTATATTGATATTATATTTGTGGGTTTTTTTTAATCAAGTGATTGATAAATACAATAATTATTTAGTTCCAAGCTGGCAGAGCAGAAAAATAAAAAAGGTAACTGAAGTTCATAGTTAGGTAGAAAATTTGATGATTCAGAACTAAGATGCAGTACTGTGTCTTATAATATCATAAGTATTGCAGCATTCAGCAACAATTGTATAATTTATTCTGTGTTTGGTGGAGTAATACAATAAATATTTATTTTGGATGTAGACTGAGGACCTGTGCAATGTGAAATGCTGCCTCGCCCAACCATGGTGCTCCTCCCTTTTCTTTGCTTAAAATTCATTACGTGTCTAAGGAATAATTAATTTTTCAATGCAGTGCTTTCATTCTTATGTTTGTGTATAAACATACATACACTTGAATGTTCCATGAAATTGGATTGTATTTTATTTGTGTGACATCACAAGCACTTTTCTGTTTAGTTTTGTTGGTTCACTTACCTATTCCAGCAAAAAAAGATAGGACTAAAGCCTGAGATTTGTCAACATTGATAAGAAAATACTGGTTTTCTTTGTGTATAACATTGAAATGGGCCTAATGAAGTGAATAAATAGATAAATTTATACTCAAAAAGGATTTTAATCAGTGATTCATGATGAGATTGGAAAAGGAATCAAATGGGGTGCTGGGAGAATCAGACCTGGCTTCTCCAGTGCTTTTGGGAATGGCTTGGATGAGGAGATGGAGGGAATGCTTATCAGATTTGCAGATATCAGAAAATTGGGTAGGATAATTAATACAGACAGAAATAATATTCAGAACAATCTCGATAATTTAGAGAAGAACACTAAAAGTAATAGGAATAAATTTAACAATGTGCCAAGTTCTTGACTTAGAAAGCAAAACTTAAATGTACTTGTACACTGCCAAAAGTCTTTAGCATTTCAGCAAGATAGAAATACATTAATAAAGAGAGAGATAGGGGACATCTTGGTAATGATGCTTGTGAAATATAACTTAGATATAATTTAGAAATGGAATATGAGAGAACGGTGGGATGTAGTTTTTTTAAAAAGGCAAAGGCAAGTTTAGACAGCATTAACAGAACTATATTTTTCAAATCATGGCCATAATAATTCAACTTTATTCTTAGTCAGAACTGCACCTTGAGGACTGATTCCAGTTCTCAGGTAATATTTTAAAAGAAATATGAAAAATTGGGACACTTCAAAGAAAGGCGGAAAGGATGACCAGGGGATTAGTAAGACTGAAGAGCAGTTGAAGGAGCTGAATGAGTGATGCTGGGGGAGGGGCAGAGGGGGCAAATGTCCTCATAGTTGTTGGACAGTAGCCCCAATTATCCAGAGATGATAATCTCCCCTAATGTACTTAAGCAAGAGGCTAGTTAACTGGGCTGCTTTCATCTGGATTCCTGCATCTTCCTGCAGAAGATTGAACGATGTCCTAAATGGCTTTTCTAAATTTATGTTTCTGTGATTTCAGTATCACACACATCTGTCTTCAACTGTCGGCATGCTTTTCTTGCTCTTGACTTAGAGCCGGAGCTTTGTTTTAGTTAATCATGGCAAGAGTCTGTCGCTAACTAACCTTGTTTCCAAGAAAAAAACAAAACAAAGCCACACTGCTAATAAACTACTGTGCAGGGCTGATTTCTGTTGCAATATTAAGCTACACAATGACCATCCTAGTCTTTCTTATTCAGTGGACTTGGAATAAATTGCCAGGGGCTTAGCCTAACAGATAGAAGTGCATGTTTTCCCCATTGAATTCCTTGTATACTGATGGCTTCTATTAATGAAATGATGTTTTCTTTCTGACTAACATTACATTACTTTTTGGAGTGTTTGGTTGTTTTAACTCTAAGAGGCAGTTCTGGATTTCTTTTGGCCTAAATCCTACAAATTACATATTCTTTGGCAGCAAATGCTGCTTTGACTATATAGGAGAAAAACCATAAAATAGGAAAACTCCATCTAAAGGCAAAGTTTCTGAGTGAATTATAGAAGTTCAGGACACATATCAGATATGATCCAGAATGACTCACTCTTTTCTCACCATATCATAAACACAGCTGAAAATGTACTCAAGGATCTGTCCAGCCAAGTGCCTCATTAAGGAATTCAAGTTTATTTTAAAATGCAAACCTGAATCAAGAGTCCTGGGATAATTGAATATTCATCAAATTATATTGTGCTCTTTCTGTTAAACTTCCAATCTGTATCTGAGCTTGGCTTAAAATCTGTGTATTAGTATTTAATTTCTTAAAAAGTAAAGGAAGATTTAAGTTTTTTTAAAAAAATTCTGCCATCAGCCTTTCCAGATATGCTCTCATTGGTATCAGCAGGCACAACACTGTGGGACCCCCACAGAGTTTTCTACTGCATTTAAACATTAATGATTATTGGAATAATCTTGTGGCTGCCCTACTTTCACAGAGCAGGCCTTCTCCTCAGTCATTTCACAAAGCTTCTTAATCTTCATTTAGCATTGTGATCAGATAAAATTATTTGGCTACTTGTTAATAAGGGAAGCTTTGTGTTGCATTTTGGAACAATTTCCACCAGAAGCCTGAAAGCAAATCTATTAAATGAACTCGTAAGCCACTGTCATAAACTAAAAAGTCAAGTATGAGATAGGAAATTAATATGTCAATCTTAATGAGAACCTCTAGGACAGTGGTGGCTAACCTTTTTGGGCTCCTATGCCAAAAATTGTATGCGCGCTTGCATGATTGCACTTGTGTGCCAACATCCAGAAGGCAATGTGTGCTCCCCCATGCCTACTGTGCATGCACACACAATCCCCACCCACCCCATCGCCCCCTTACCTACACTGCGTCTCACAGCTGATTTTCGTCTGGTTTGAGGCCTTTTTCAGCCTCCCAGAGGCTTGAGGCTTTGCAGGCTGAAAACTAGCCCCATTCTGTCACTTCCGGTATTTTCGGAAAAACAAAGTGATGAAATAGGGCTAGTTTTCGGTCTGCAAAGCCTGCAGAAACCTTCCCCAAGCTTTTGGGAGGCCGAAAAAGGCCTCAAACCGGCTGAAAATCAGTTGTGAGGCGTGCACATGCACAGTGAGGAAAGTTTGTCTGCAGTTTGCATGCCGGCACAAATGGCTGTGCGTGCCACCTTTGGCATGCGTGCTATAGATTCGCTATCACGGCTCTAGGAGCTGAGTTTCTTGTAGGGTTTTGAGTCAGGATTGTTTTCTCTTTTGTTGGAAGATACACCATAGAACATTTTTTCAATAGATATGTTTGACCAATAGCATCTAGATAATTATTTTCAGTTGGAGTCATCTTTAATAATAGCACATGCATTTGCTTGGTAAAATGAGACTAATTTGCATTCTCTTCTGTGCTACTTCTATAAACTTTATCTTAATAAGTTGAAAGCATCTAATCAAGGCACAGCAGGTTTTCTAATCCTTTGATATAAAGAAAAATGTTCCCTTATTTTCACCCTGACTTACGTGCTTTCTACAGTAATGGAACAATTAATATCTTTGATGCCTGGAGAGGTTCTTTAACTGTATGGAAATTGTTAGGAGCATGTGATTACCACACCACTGTTGTAAAGGGAAGAATATCTATGGTAGAAAAAGCCAGGAAGAATCTGGTAGCATTATTTCTGAACAACACATTTTATCAAAGGGCATGAGCTGTGACTTGCAGCTCATTTCCTCAGACATTTAGAATGGCTAGATTGGTGTAGATTTAAATTGGGATGGGGTGGAGGGGAAGATAAGTTATACAGATATTGTTTACAAGTATCATATGTTAAAAATTGTACTAAGTTAAAAATCTATTTTGTTCCAGCACCACCAAATCTTTATTGTGATAGTCCTTTCAACTGTTCCCTCATTCTTTTAATGTTGGTGTTGTATGTTTTTAATTATAGTTTCCCAAGTGAAAATAGGCCCCTAGTAGGCTAATTTACATGATCTATTTTTCTCTGCATGATCTTTTTTAACATCTGTGATAATTGCTTTGCTTTGGTTTCATCAAGATATAATCAGTTATGAATTGAATGTCTTGTTTGTATATAGTATTCTATATCTTTCTAACAAAATATCATATAATTGTTATCACATATTTTCCATTGCATTTTTCTCAAATGACTATGGTTGATCTCTCCATGCTGGTATTTTCTCACTTTCTAATTTCATATCTAGATTACTATATATTGCGAAAGAAATACGTACAGTATTTTTTTATGCACCATGAAAACCAAATGAAATCACTCTGAATTTTGAGGAAGTACAGATACAATTTCAATCTGAAATCAGTTATTCCTGCTTAACAAATCAAAATATGTCTGTGTTAGATTCTTATCATATATTTGTATATTATAAAACATTGTAGGCTAACATGTTTAAAAAGTTCTGTAGAGTTTATCATTGAAATTTCATAAGTGGTAAGCAAACAAAGGAGTAGGAAAAAGACATGAAAATAAAACAGTAATACTATTAATATGGAACGAGAACAAAGAGGTTAAACCAAAAGCTTAATATAAATTTTGGCACTTGGTTGTAGCAAGAAAATACATACTTTCTTCCTAAAAGTATGTTTACTGATTAGTTTCATAAACATGTGATTGTTACAATTGATAAAATTATTAAACATATAAAACTACTGTATTTCACTGCTAAATTTTTGCACAAATAAATTTCTCTATAGTGATATGAGGCATGTCTTATGTTCATCTATCAACATAGCTAAACACTTCGAAAGTTTTGTCCCAACTTCCCCAAGTGGGTATGTTCCTTTTGTGTGGAACTTTATTTCAGGCTTGCTAGCTGAGGTTGTTCAGACTTAGTTGAACAAGCCTGGAAATCACCAAACTGGGGAAGACTGCTCTGAGTTAAGCAGACAGAGACAGGGAATTTGTACGAGTATCAAGCTGCTTGACAATTTAAATAGGGATTGTTTTTTAAAAGGGATTGTCTAGGAATAAAGTTTTTGTTTTCATTTAGGGCAATGACCTTTTTTTCAGTGAGGGCAAGAACCTGAACCATCAGTTCATATTAATAAGCTATCTGTGCAATTCAGACCAAGATTTCTGTTTTGGATTCCAGTGTTACCCACATAAAAGCATTTTTGCGGTTTTGTTTTTCTCTTTTTTTACAAATGTTTGCGATCTGAAAAAAGAAAATAAAAAGGGTAAAGATGAAAGGATTAGAAAATACATTGTGTTCCAGATTTACTCTTAAAATTTCATGAACAAGGCAGGGCAGTTGTACAATAAAAGACTTGTCTAAAAATGCACTTGGTCTAGTCGACACGTCAGTCAAAATCATTTTTGTGTACTTATTTAAAGACATAGAGAATTCTGTGCTGCTATTTTTAAATGGAAGTTCTCTGTGCTGCATCGAGAGCCAAGAATGGATTGACTTCTTCCTATGACGTCATTTAGCTGAGTCTTTACTAAGATAAAAAAGCCAGCCCACAGGAGAGACCCCAGCTTTTGACTCAGCTCTTTTTAGTCAGTAGCTGTGTCTCTGAAAGCGTCCTGTTAGATAGCACTCACCAGCAATCTTCAGTACTTTTTCCTCACTTCAAGCAGCTCCCAGGATCTGGGCAGCTGCTCATCCAGGAGAATAGGGCTCTCTCTCTCTCTCCTGCAACATTGGAAGCAGCGTTGCCAGAGTGCTGTTCAGGCAAGTTGGGCAGCGTCTGTAGACCTCCCCCATGCCTGCGGTTTGAGTGGTCGTAATAAGCGCTCGGCAAACCAATACCAGCGTCAGCCAGCTGATCGTGTGGCCGGAGGCTGCCCTTTCCTTTGCTGACTTCACTCGGGGCTCTTTTATACCCTAAGGGGCTTAATACAAAAAATTTACAAACAGTTTGTTTCCATTGTAAGAGCCTTTATTCTTCAAATGGAGCAAGATAAGGGTCAGGCAGAGCTTTTCCCCCCAGTGGAACAGTCTTTTTAGCCCAATAAGAGAAAAAGATGTAGGCAACACACCCAATCAGTCCAGAGAGAGGTGGCTGCTAAAATCAGAGCTAAGGCTCTAGCCCCTAAGAAGGCAACTCAGGCTGAGTTGAGGGCAGAAAAGCGCAGACATGCAGCCCTAGAGAGGCAGTTCAACAGAACTATTCAACAGAAGGGAGTGCAACTACAGCATGTTTCAGGTGATACCCGTGGGCCCAGCCAAGCCCTCCCAGGGGGGGAGAAGTTATCTATGAGCCTTTCCATCCTCCATCTTGGTCTCCTGAGGCTCTTGCTGTACAATCAGATCCTCAGGATCTAAGCAGACCTGGGCTTTATTTCTAACAGGCTTCTGGGCCCTATGCTCCTCCCCCTCCCTGCAGGCCTCGAACCTCTTCTCAATCTAGGCCTGAAGCCACCTTCACTCCCACAGCAGCGGGCCTTCAGCCTTCTGCCTCTACTTTTGAGCATAGACCAGGGGATATCTAAGATGTTGTCTCATTGGCCATTAGGCAGGGATTGGCTGAAGGCTTCAAGCAAATCCTTTGACCTCTCATGGGCATCCATACGGTGGCTGCACCAACTCCAGATTAGATTGCCTACATCTGACCTTTGGTCTCACAAAGACCTTAATAAGATTATCACAGCAGCAGAATTCACTGCATATGCCACTCTGAACTCCGCCAAATTTGCATCTAGGGCCATGGCATCTTCTGTAGCAGCAAGAAGGCTGTTATGGCTCAGAAATTGGCAGGCGGAGTCACGCTGTAAATGGAAGCTGGCTTCAGTTCCATTCGCGGGCGATAAGCTTTTTGGTGATGCTCTGGAATCTTATCTCATCAAAACCAGAGATAAGCATAAAATTCTTTCTTCCTCTGGGAAGAGAGCCGACTATTACCCAGCTCCTTATATTGGTAAACAGCCCTTTCGGGGGGGGGGGGGTTGTTCCTTCTGTCGCTCTAAGTAATCCTTCGTTCTCCCCACCCATCGGAGGTCGCCTAGCCTTCTTTGCCTCCAAATGGGAGGAGTCAACGGCAGATGCCTGCATGCTCAGCACTATTAGGTCAGGATTACAATTGGACTTCCTAATGCCACCCCCAAAAAGTTTTTTGATCTGTTCTGTCTCTCGGGACATTTCAAGGCAAGACCTCATGATTCAGGCCATTCAACACCTTCTTGAAATCCGAGCTATTCAAACCTGTTCCTCCCTCCTAACAGGGACGTGGGCTTTACTCTCACCTTTTCATCGTTCCCAAAGCCTCGGGGGGGGGGGGGTAGCGAACCATCCTGGATCTAAAATTTCTCAACCAATTTGTAAATATAGGCAATTTAAAATGCAGACTCTGCATTCTATTTTTGAGAACATTCGGGAGGGCGATCTCTCTTCCATTGATCTCATGGAGGCTTACCTCCACATCCCCATTTGGCCTCATCATCGCCAGTTTCTCCATTTCTGTTATCAGAATACCCATTACCATTATCAAGCACTTCCTTTCGGCCTCTCATCGGCTTCAAGGGTCTTCACGAAGGTTCTGGCGGCATTGATGGCATTTCTACTTTCTGTTCCAGTGAGGATCCAATGCTACTTGGATAACATTTTGATTCTGTCCTCCTCCATCCATGCAGCCCATCGGGATCTGCAAATTACCCTGTCATATCTCCAGAGCCACGGAGATATTTTCCACTCCAGTGGTTCCTGCTTCCCTACCAATGAGCAGGAACCAGCCACTCATCCATCAAGGTCCCACTCCTGCCACAAATCCGGAGATCTCTCAATTGGTGGTGTTCCCTGTTAATCTGGAAGGGACTCCTTTTCAGGGTCCCAGACAGGCTAGTGATAACCACCGATGCCAGCCTCCTGGGTTGGGGTTCCCCTATGCAGGGCCAGATAGCTCAGGACCTTAGTCCAGGTCATAGCAGGCCCTTCCCATAAATTGGCCAGAGTTTAGAGCCATTTTTCTAGTTCTCAAGCATTTCAGGCACTGAGTGACTGGCTCTCATGTTCTAGTCCTTATGGACAACATGGCCGCCATGGCTCATGTCAACCTGCAAGGGGGGACGAGGTCCGGACCCCTCATGGGAGAGGCTCTACGGTTGGGATTATGGGCAGAGAAACACCTATTGTCGATTTTGGCAGACCACTTCTCCAGGTTCAATAACTCCCAGGCCGACTGGCTCAATAGGAGCCTAGTCGACCAGGCAGAAAGGTCCATTGCTCCGTCTCTATTCAGGGACATTTCCCTCAGATTCGGAACACCGGAGGTGGATCCCTTCTCCCCTCCTCAAATTGCCCAGGTCACCAGATTCTTCACCAGGTTTCCTTGCCGGGGAGTGGAAGGGACCAATGCCCTTTGGTGCAGATGGCCCAAAAGTCTCCTCTATGCCTTTTCCCCACTTCCCATCATTCCAGCAGTCATTCAAAAGATGTTGGAGGAACGAGCGAAGCTCCTCCTCCTGGCACCCTATTGGCCAAGGATGCCTAGTTTGCGGACCTGGTCAACCTATTGGGGGCTTCTCCTTGGAGGATCCTAGCCCATCTAATCTCCCTTCATCAGGGGATTCTGCTCCACCCGGAGCTCCAGTGTCTCAAGCTGACCATGTGGCACCTGAGTGGCAGTGGGTAGAGGTGGCTGATCTTCTTGAAAGGGTCATCATCACTATCCTGGCATCTCGCAAACCTTCTACAAGGCTCATCTATGATGCCACCTGGAAGGTCCTTTCCCGATGGTGCCTTAGGGAGGGTCTGTCTCTCCTGCTTTAGCCCAGTTGGCAGAGGTTCTTAGATTCCTTCAGCATGATCTGGAAAAAGGTTTGACCCCCAACACCTTACACGGGCAGGTTGAGGCCCTCTCCTCGGTTCTTTCATGGGGTTCGCTTCCTTCCTTATCCCATCACCCTTCAGTCAGGAGGTTTTTGAAAGGGGCTTCCAACCTGCACCCACCGGTGGTTCACAGGTATCCTTCCTGGGATCTTCATGTGATCCTTAATGCCCTTACAAAGCCCCCCTTTGAACCCCTTAGAACATTGTCTCTCCGTTTCCTGACTCTGAAGGTTGTGTTCCCCGTTTCCATCACTTCAGCCAGGCGAATATCCTAGCTCGCTGCTCTTTCCATCAGACAGGACTTTTGTTCCTTTCACGATGATAGGGTTGTCCTCAGTCTGGACCCCTCATTTATTCCAAGGGTTAACACCTGTTTCACAGGTCCCAGGACATTATGTTCCCTGGCTTCTGCCCCCTCCCACACCATGACTTAGAGCAGCAGTGGCACACAGTAGACATAGGTAGGGCTCTTAGAATATACATTAAGCGCACTTCCTTCTTCAGGAAGTCGGAAGCCATGTTTGTTTCCTTTTCCCTTCTCACTTGGGGCACAAGGCCTCTTCTCCTACTATTAGTAGGTGGGTCAGATCTTGCATTGAGCAGGCCTACAAAGTTGCGGCCCTTCTGGTTTCTCGAGGTCTGATGGCATACTCTACCAGAAACGTGGCCACTTTGGCTGCCTGGGCAACCCAAGCACCCTTGGAGGAGATCTGTCGTGCGGCCACGTGGACATCTCTGTCTCCCTTCATCAGATACTACCATCTGGATGTCTTTGCCTCGGCAACAGCAGCCTTTGGCAGACGGGTGCTTCAACAAGTGGTTCAACGGGTCGATGTGATGAGCCGGACGAGGACTCGCCTGTGGACATGCAAGCTTTGGTATGTCCCATCCTGGGCTCCCGATGCAGCATGGAGGAGAATGGGCGTTGGTAGAAGTTACCATGAACGCCCTTTCTATCTATGCTGCAAGAGAGCCTAGTCCCTCCCTTGATTCGTCCGGAGAGGGTAACTCATATTTCTGCATTCATTTGTGCTTTCAGAGACACCTTTCAGTCTGTCAAGTATCTTCGCCAAAGCTGGGGTCTCTCCTAGGGGCTGGCTTTTATATCTTAATACAGACTCAGCTAAATGACACCATAGGAAGGAGTCAACCCATCCTGGGCTCTCTCGCAGCATAGATAGAAAGGACGTTCAGGGTAATTTCTACCAACACCCATTTCTTTTACAGGCTTATAAAATGGATATGGAAACCACTGTACATCCTTCCCTCTAGAGTCATGAACACAGAATGTCATTCTGTCATCTGACAGAAAATATTAAATTATAATAACTCAATCTTAGCTTATGAAGTATTACATTTGTGAAAGTTTGGCCCAAGTTTCTACAGTAACTACACCACTTCTGAAATATAATCACTAGCAGTGTTTGGGCTGCACCTGGATTACCCTGATAGCTGGTCTCCTCCTTTCTTTTTTCTAGGAAGCACGCCAAGCTAAAAAGGGCCTTTGTTAAAAAATATTTTTAAGTGTTTTGATGTTGATACAAAAGGCAAGGGTGCCTGGGAAATAAGGTGTGAAAGAGTTCAGTGAAGAAACAACACAAGGAACTAAATCTTTTTTATTTATGGTAGTTAACCCTACATGAGGGACCTTCTAATATATGAGAAAGGAGAAACACTGCAAGTAACAGGAAGAAAATCAAACGAAAAAGTGAGATGAACCTTTTATAGGAGCTTCCCATAATCTTGGATTGGCATTTGTACACAGAGTGTTAGTTGCTGCTGATAAATGTTGCTTAGCATTAAAGATTTTCTGCACCAAAGTTGCAGCTTTAATCATACAATCTGTCCAATCAGCATTGGTAGCCCAGTACGAATGAAGAGTCCTCTATAAGGTTGGTCAGAAGATTGAGGCAAAATAAAGTTCTTTCTTCAGGCTCTATAAGTAGAGAATTTGACCAAAAAGCCAAAACTCTCTTATTTCCTGTAGAGTGCAAGCTCAAATATTACCAATTCGATTGCCGAGTTCATAGTCAAGGTCGATTGATTGAGAACTTATTCTATACAATGAATTGGGATTAAATAATGTACTTATAACTTTTGTACATTTGCATTTCATGCATCATATTTTTGCATATTGACATTGCCTTTCATTTTAATAAGGTCAGTTGGCTAATCAATAAAAGTAAATGAATGAGAGAGTGAATGATATAAATTGTGGGTAGAGACCTGTGAGAGGGGTCTGAATGTAAGTGCATTGCAGTATCAGTATACTACAACTGCCAAATGACAATCAGTGCAAACCCAATCTTGCTTAGAGAAGAGAAGAATCATGTTTAGACTTAATGTATTATGTCTATGGAAATTATTTTATTTCTTGATTTTAAAAAATGCATGTGAATTAATTTCAGAACCATGCTTTAGAATCTCACGTTCATGTCTATTTCCTACATATTCGCATGTAGAATGTGAATGTACATGAAGCAAGGTTGAGATTGTTTGTATGAATGTAGAATGAGGTCTGGTTTGTAAAATGAATGTTATTTTTTTTTCAAGTATGCTAATGATTAGATTTGGCATGGATAACCCATCGGTTGCAAAACATACTTAGTTTTGTGGTCTTTATTGGTACATAAAGTTCACTAAAAGTTGTGCAACTTCTGAATAACCATGGCAATAGCTGAGTAATTGTCAGCAATACCTGGCATAACAGCAGATTCCCAAGATAAAGATTCCCTACTATAAAATAGTTATTATTTTATAGGGCTCCACAGTTTCTTTAAATAATCTTTGTAGATGTCTCTAATGTTTATCTGAAACAAAGAGCAGATACAGTGTTGTCAAAACATACAATGTATGCATCCATTTTAAGGGAAGTAAGAATGTTCTGAAGGAAAGATTGATCTTTGACACTAATTTATTCAGGTAGCTTGAACGAATTTCAGGCTTTTTATTATTACTTTGGCAGCATTATAATAGCCTGCAAGGCTGTCTCGCAGCTCCTGACTTGTGAGCAGCCTTATAACCTCTAAGCAAGATCTTACAGCTTTAACATATGCCATTCAGAGAGGTGTGGAATCAAGTAGCCTGTAGACACTCTAAGAAATGGTTGCAAGCAGATTCAGGTGGCTGAAAAATCTCGCCAAGAAAACTTCAGAGGCTTCTCCAGGCAGTCTCTGAGAATTGGATATGATTGAATGAAAGGTGAGGGGAATACAGTAGATCAAAATTTAACTTCCGATTGGGCTCACTCCCAGGAAATATTTTCAGACAAAATCTCAATTCTGAAATAATTACATATCATGGTAAGGCATATCGTAGTTTGTTTATGGCTTGGGAAACAAGCAGAAGCAACATAATTTATGAGTGCTACCAAATTGCCAATATCATGTTAAGCCATAACATAGTTCTCTAGGTTTGGGTTAGTGCAAGTGTGTTAAATTCAATTTCATTGAGGGCCGCACCAGGGTTATGTTTGATCTTGGCGGCTGGGGTGGGTGTGGCCAGCTTGAGGTCACTAGTGTCAGGGGTGTCTGTGGTGACACAAGCACTCTGCCAGTGAAAACGGCTCCAGAGCTCCATTTTCAGCTGCCCCCCCCCAGCTCTGTTTTCACTGGCAGAGAGAGGCAGGATGCCGTCACAGCCGAAAATGTAGCCTCAAAAGCTCTGTTTTCGCAGGCAGAGGCATTGCAGCCCAGTCTTTTGCTGTTTCTAGGGTGCCCCCACGGGCCAGAGCTAAGTACCCTGTGGGCCAGATCCATCCCCCCGGCCTTGAGTTTGACACCCCTGGATTAGTGTATTGCATGAATTCAATCAAATTTTTTTGCAACTTGTGATTCAAGGTTTAATATAGAGTTGCGAAAGATATGCTGCAGGGAGTACACTTCCTCCCTTTACCCCATTAATATTTTTGTCTCTTCTTTGGTTTATTTTTTTAAATGGGGAGATTGCATAACCCACTTTGGAGCATAATCTTTATTATACTTTCCCAAGTGGATCTTTTCACCACCTAGTCTTGGTGTGTCTCCCTTGATTCAATGAAATTCCTGACTTAGTGTATTGTGTGACCCAATTTCAGTATAGCATATTCAGAGTCATCTATGAGCAACAAAGATGTTTAAATGAGGAGAGGGGTAGGCAAAAGGGCTTCTGTTCAGTATTTCTGTAGTTTTGAATATTTGTGGTGCTCTGATTAGAGATAAGTAGAAATGGTGAATTAAGGACACTGTTAAGAAAACAGCAAAAGAAGACAAACAGGTACATGTGACGGATTTGGCACGAGTCTAGACAGTTTTTGAAAAAGGTTAGGCAATCCAGCATAAAGGTTCATTTTCCAACTGGAGTGCCAAAAGATTAGGACTTAGGCTGTTAGAAAAGTATCCCAAAGATAAAATACTAGCTAAGATACTCCATCTGGAGTAGAGATTCTCTGGCTTCTACTTTTCTGGATTCTCTGGCAGCTGTTTATTATATGACAATATTTGTGGACTCATATTTTGCTTTAGAATCAGCAGAACTTATTATTTTGTCATATGGACTGAAGAATCTATTCCAAATATATCTTGAAGAAAGCTATGAGGAGTACATTAAAGCCTATGAAATATAGGATATATTTGGCAGGACAATTTGTAGACAGACAAAATAGTCATTGTCGTATGAACTGCTTGTCTGTTCCTGGAAGCAATTAATTGATCATTTGTCCAATTTTACTTCCTGAAACAAATATGGTGCATCTTCTAACACTAGATTGGAAGTGGAATTTTATTTCAGCATCAGTGACAGCATCCTTCACAGCCCCCAAGGACTGGCTAGCTCAGAAAACAGGGAGAAAATATAGTTATTGTATACATAATTCTGTCTTCCAACAACTTACAATTGTTCCAGTTTTCCCAAAACAGGTGGGGAAGCTACTTCATTCTTCCTAGTTGCCCAACTGTACTGTTGTGAACAATCCATATACAAATAGTATATTTGACAAGATGAATCTTTGGTGATTTAGCAAGATTGCTATATACCAATCTAGCCTCCTGGGACTTTAAAGAAAGCCAGTTGGGTGTTAAACACTTGGACTGTCTAGCATCTCCAGGGATAAAATCCCATGTTGCAGATATTTCATTCTGCTAGTCATTGCCAACTATAGGGGGCAGTGCTCATTTCCATTTCCTCCATATTGTAGGACCAGGTAGGAATCCTGACACCAAGATTTTAGAGGACTGTTGCCAGCTTGAAGACACAATACTGAACTGGATTGGCCAGTCAATAGTATAAGATTATAAACCTGTGCCATTTCAAAAATGCAACATGGGAATAATTGAAACCAGAACTTTGGCTGTTCATAAGATGAACACAAAACCAGCTACGATCTCGGAATCCATATTACAAGAAGAATATGATACCCTCCAGAGATGCTGGAATGGACAATATCTTCCATCATTTTCAGCCAGATTGGCTGGGGATGATGGGAATCAGAATGTAGGGGATCAGTCCTTATCACTGAGTTGGGGACTATAAATTTAAGGAGAAATTTAGATTTTTCTCATGCAAATAATACATCTCCTTAAAATGTAACCAGCTTCAGCCAGTTACTACCCTACTTCCATTTCTTTCTTCACTTTCTATACATAATGTAATATCTCTCTGTATCCTACTGCAGGTGGAATCTCCCCCAATGGTCAGTTTAGAAGTCTACAACAACAGATTAGTTCCAGATCTCAAACCAATGGCACAGATCACAAAAGTTTGGTAAGTAGAGCTGTTTCTGTTGCCTGTTTCTATTAATATTTAACTGCACTTTATTCCCGCGGTTATTGATTTTTCAGTATCAAAGGAATCTGATTTGGACAGAAAGTTTATATGCATACGTGTCCTTCTTGTTGCTGACTGCCAGCACTGCAGCCTTTAAGTGATGATGCCATATGATACTCTTGTTTACCTTAGGAAGGGTGTTAGGGCATATAGTGCCTAGCCACAAACAGTGTAGATGTTGCAGCCTGTAGTCCCGAGAATCCCTGTATTAGGTGCTCATTATTATATAGATTTGGATTATTTCAAAATATTTCAACTGATCTGATAACTGGCATGAAGGAAATGTGCGTGTATATGTGTGTGTGTGTACGAGAGACAGAATTTGTTTGCGTTTGAAAATAAGTATTAACTTTCCCTTCTTCCCTTCCTTCTTTCCTGCCCCTTGTAGCTGCACCATTCGGTTGGTTATAATGGCTATAATTCTATGAAGGCTGCCGGCTGGTCCTCCCGCTCAGCAGTGGATCTCAGGCCCAATACTAGAATAGCCGCTATCAGCAATGGCACTGGCCCCCAAAGTCCACTGTATGGCACGAATTACAGCTCCACCACCCGACCCAGGCCTTTCAATGACAAGAACTACCGGAACTGTCAGAACTATGACACCATGTCCTTGCACTCTCTGCGCCTGACAGATGGGGTCTACGGCCATGGGGTTGGGGATGACCACTACAGTGTAATGTCTGAGATGGAGCCACTGACCCAAGCAACTCTCTATAAAAACCGGGGCAGTGGGGGATTCCAAAGATCCCACACCTTTGAGAGGCAGATGAGCGCTGGCTCTAATGCTTGTGCAAAGCGGCCCTTTGACTGGATGGATGGTATGGTGGTCCCACAGAACAGGCCCATCATCCGTGCACCAGCTATGCGCACTTTGCAACGTTTCCAGAGCAACAACCGCTCCCGATTTAGTACAGGCTCTTTCAGTGGCACTCAGACCTGTCAAGGAGGGGTTGGGAATACTTACACTTCAGTGGAGCGTACTTCTCATGCGCCTTCTGTGCACAGTTTGGCTGAATCCAACCACCATTTGCAAGAGCTGCGTGGCATGGACATGTTTGATGGTCAAAATACACTGATGTCCCAGCAGTCCTACTCTGGTGGGTAAGTGTGCCGTGAATTTATAGCAGTGGAATGCTCTGGTCCTAATTGAGCTGAGGAAACAGGAACGACTTTCAGCCACTTAGCTGCCCTGAATCCCAACCAAATCCATTTCTATTGACAGCAGAAGGTGGGAATGACATGACTGCAGTTCAGGCACACAAAGTATATAGTCCTAGACTGAGAAACCTAGCCACTGGGGCACAGAGCATGCAATTTTTGCACATTGTTTCTTTGCTAGGGTGCTCTTTATTGGTGAATCTGGAAGTTAGGGTACCTGATTATCTGTTTTGCCTAAAGGACTCAGGTGGCAAAACAATGGCATCAGTTTCTGGATCTTGCCTTTACTGAACAGAAAGCCACCTAAAAGAAACAGCACAGGAAAATGATGCAAGTTATGTTCTGTGTGCTCACTGATTTTCATATACGGGAGTTGTAAATGAGGTTATTCTGATCCTGAGCAGGTATTGACATTTCTGTCAGTCCTAATTAAATTTACAGGGTGTTATATGTGGTATGTTTCTACAACAGATGTTTCCTTAATAGATGGGTTCTTTCAGTTATTCCTTGTTGATTGTCTATAGGTGTAACAGCTGAGATTGGCAAGATAAGAACCAATTGATTCCCAGACTAGAAATAGCCAGTTTAGAAATATATCTCATCTTTCTAAATCTTTTTAAAGGATGAGCCAATAAGTTTTGGTTAATTGAGAAAAGTGAAAGGAAGAAGCTTAGAACTCAAACCTCTGGGAATGAATGGATTAATTTTGATCTCTTCCCCCCCCCCCCCCCACCCATCCCTCTCTCTATCTCTGGCATTTTTTGGGCTGCATTGGGCAAGCAGCTGATACACAGAATCTTAATTTTTTATCACAACATAAAATCTGTTTCCCACCCCCCTGGAGTTTTGCATTCTGAGAAATTACATTTGTATTTATAAAAATTAAAGCAAGTTTTAGCACTTATGTAAGGGAAAAGGCTTGTGTAAGGGAATATTGAATAACAAAAGCAAAGTAATAGTTTAGAAATTTGATGTACGATATGGTCTGATTATCCCAACCCTGTAGTTCTATTTTACCAGGCTCTTTCCTTATTAAGCCCTCTTCCCTCCTCTTCCCTATCCTTTTTTTAAAGTAAGATCTTTATGTTTTGGCAAGAAATTCAAATTCCTTGTATGCCTCAGGCCAGTTGACAGGGCAATTGTGCATCTATATGTATATAGGAAGTTTTCCTTAGGAGATATAGGTAGTCCTCAACTTACAACTAGTCACTTAATGACCGTTCAAACACACCTCCAAAAGGTACTCACAACCCAATTTTGAAGTTCCAACAACTGCAATCCTGTTCAGTCATATGATTGCATTTTGGCCATTTGCAATGTCCCACAGTTACATAACATTTTTTGCTGGTTTCCAACATGTACTTCCAGTTTCTGACAAAAAAAGCCCATTGGATAAAACAAATTGACTTAACATCCATAGTATGTTCTCTTAATGACCATCACAAAAAAAATCAGGAATTGCCAAGTGGTGACCTGCTTAACAACTGCAACAATTTATGACTATAATTCTGGACTGAATTACAGATAATCCTAGACTTACACCTGCAATTGAACCCAAAATGTATGTTGTTAAGTAAGAAATCTGTTAAGTGAGTTTTAAAAATACATCTTTTCTTGCCACATTTGTTAAGTGAATGTTAAGCAGTTGTTAAATTAGTAACATGGTTGTTTAATGAATCTGCCTTCCCCATTGACTTTGCTTATCAGGAGGTCACAAAAGAGGATCACATGACTCCAGGATACTGCAGTCATAAACGTGAGTCAGTTGTCAAGCATCCAAATATAAATCACGTGACCATGGGGATGCTGCAACAATCATAAGAGCAAAAAGCAGTCATTTTTTTCAGTGCTGTTGTAATTTTGAATGGTCACTAAGCAAACTGTTGTAAGTTCAGGACCCACCTGTACAGTTAAATTTGGGGGGTAGGGGTAAGCACAACAGTCAGATGAATATTATTAGAAATCTCTGAAAAAAATGAAAAGATTGGAAATTGCATCATCTCCTCTTTGATTTAACTTTGTTTTCAGATTTGATGACATTGATCTTCCCTCTGCGGTGAAATACCTGATGGCCAACGACCCCAACCTCCAGGTGCTCGGGGCTGCTTATATCCAGCATAAGTGCTACAGTGACAATGATGCCAAGAAACAGGTGAGGCTATGATGGATGGATGGATTGATAGTTGCCTAAGATCCCAATATAGTTTGCAGGTTTACTCAGTGATGACTCTCCTTTAAAGAGGTTGTGTCATGCTTTGTTATGGTGAGAGGGGTTCCTGCATGTTGAGAGGGAAGATTATTTGACTGAGAAAAAGGCAGCTTGCTTCAGATGAGATGGGTGCACATGGGTGCAGATGAGACAGGATGAAATGTCCACACCTCTCCTCTCTTAAGATGTGTGCCACTCTCTTTCCATAGGCTCGCAGTCTCCAAGCCATATCCAAGCTGGTGAAGCTCTTCAACAGTTCCAACCAAGAGGTGCAGCGCCATGCCACAGGTGCCATGCGCAATCTTATTTATGACAACACTGAGAACAAGCTGGGGCTAGTGGAAGAAAATGGGATCTATGAGCTGATGCGCACTTTGCAGGAGCAAGATGATGAATTACGCAAGAATGTTACTGGTGAGTGAACATCATTGTAGACAAATTATAGGTGCAGGATTGAGAACAATGGATCTGTATTCCACCCAAGAAATAAGAAAACTAAAAACAAATAGGATAAGTCATTTTTTTTAACTAATTTCAAAATAGTATTTCTTCCCCCACCCATTGGCCCAAACTAGAATCTAAATGCATTCCAACGTGGCAGAAAAGAAATAGGAAAGCTGCCAAATAATAGGAGCCATGGTGGTGCAGTGGTTAAAATGCATTGCAGTCTAACTCTGCTCACTACCAGGAGTTCGATCCTGATTGGCTCAAGGTTGACTCAATTTTCCATCCTTCTGAGGTTGATAAAATGAGGACCCAGATTTTTCTGGAGCGATATGGTGACTCTATAAACTATTTAAAGAGGGCTATAAAGCACTATGGAATAACATATGCCATATGATATATGCTAAATGCTATTGCTATTGCCATAGCCTTCCACTAGGAAAAAAAAATTACTATTACATTTAATTTCCATGGAACTTAACATAAGGGTCAGCAAAGGAGAAATCTTAGTATAATTTCCTTGTTCCTTGTGATTAATAGCCAAATGTTACAACAGGAGGAAGCAATTTCTGTCTTAGAGAAATTGTTCTTAATGGGAAATAGAAAAAGGTTCTGGCTTTTAAAATTTAATTTATTTTTTTTAATTAAAAAATATCACCGCATCAATTGGCTGAAAGTAATCCAGCCTTTATAAAGCAATGCATTTTCCCCCTAATGTTCAACCAAATAACTAACAGGTAAATTACAATAAAATATAAACAATAGTATAACTTTAATCTAGAAAAATAGATAAATAGAAGAAGAATCATGAAACAGATGAAGTCTTCTTCCCACTGGTGTTACCAGACCTAAGGTTCCATTATAATGTGAAACCAAGTTTTAATGAAGTTTTGTGTGGAGGTGACATCTATTATTCCAAAATGTCTATTAAATATGAAGGTATGTCATGGTCAGTTATGTTATTTTTAATGATTTTCTGTATTTATTATAATTTCATAATTGCATTAATGGCATACATAACATAATTTGTTTAATGTCATAATCATGCAAAAATGAATTACAGATGTTGCAAAGTTAAAGTAAATGTAATGCTTCATCAGGCTACTTTAGATGCAATGGACTTATTTGTTACTTTGGAGGGATGTTTGTTGCATATTCACATTAAATGTGAATCCATGAAATTATATGCTTGTATAAATTGAACCTGTGGTATGTCTGGGGTATGGAAGGAGTAAAAAAAAAAGAATAAGGGGAAAACAGATTGTTAGGGGTCAGGAAAGATACTAGGGCCATCTTATCTCCTAATTATTATTATTTAAGCCAGGAATGGAAATAAATGACTAGAATAAATAATTCAGTGACAAATTTTAAGGTATAAAAGAGATCTCAAAGATGGAGTCTCACACCCCATCAAATTTTGCCATATAATAATGCTGATAATTTACAAGCAAGGTTCAGAGATTGCTATATCTAAAAAGAATTGTGGCAATAGAAATATTATATAAGGTGGCAATATGATTAAACTGAAATGTGATAGCATTTGAAAATCTGAATGTATCAAGAGACAAAGAGTGGCAAAAAATAGTGTATAGCATATTTAATGCCAACATTGAAACTGCCATCTGTCTTAACACAAAGATTAAATGCAGGCAAGACATTAATTGTATTTGCTTTTTTCTGAAGAAAACAACATTGGCTTATATTTTCATCTGAAAAGAAGCTTCTAATGTACATCTGAATTGCATTTACACAAATGGTAATCACATTTATAGACAATCACAGTCCCAAAGGATTTGCAACAGTTAATGCAAAATCGAAATGTTTTAACCAAGAATTTGCCGAATAAGCTATAATTTACGGAGTGATACACAATGTCAGGTTGAGTTTGCACATCACAGTAAAATTAAAAGGGTATGTTTAGTTTATATATGAAACCAGGGACATATTTAGGTTATTTGTGCATTTTGTTTGGTGTAATAAGATGCATTCTCTCTTGTTCAGAACATTTGCCTCCCTTCTGTTCCAAATTCCCTACATAATTAGCAACCTTTAATGTTCCTAAAATACCAGTTTATTTCTTAATTCACAAACAGTAAAGCTATACTGAGGAGTAATTGAATTCAAGGAATCAGTGAAATACTAGCAATTCCTGGATTACTCTCTCTTTCCTTGAATATCCTCTTGGGTAGAGAGATGGAATGCCAGTCCATTAACAAGCTCGACTTCAATGTGCCTCAGTAAATCCTAGCAAATATTAGGAGGGGCTGGGCAAAGGGATGTGAAATTTTTATCAATTGTTTGTTTTGCTTAACATCAGGCAAAGAGATAAAGAGAAGCAGGGGAAAGCAAGGGGCACAGTATGGCTATATGTTGCAGTTGTTGGCAAATATCCTTCCCCAGGAAGAAGTGGGAATAGGAATGAAGAGGGAAGAGAGCATATTTGTGTTATTAGTGTACGTCACCATAGAAATTGGCTGGAATGTTCACCTGTTAGAAATGTGAACAAGATGAAAAGATCTACTTATATTTGGTGGACATGTAAAAAAGCTAGAAAATTTTACATTCAAATACACAAACTGTTTCAGAGTGCACAAAGTTGGAAATATTCAGCATTACCTACAATGGAGAAATAGCTGGTGAAGATGATGAAACTTGATGAGATGGATAAATTTACTTGTTTGATCAGAGAAAAGGCAATATCTATATTTATTGCTGACTGGAAAACACTTCTCATGAATTTATTGAATTATCATGAATTTATGGTTTTGGTGATTTGACAGGATAGATTACAGAAAGAAGAGAGTTATGAGGAAAAAAAGGCCAAATTTATAATTGTACTTGTAACTGCTATAAAAAAGATTGGAAGTTAAAAAAAACCAGAAAAGACAAGATGTCTGCTGCCTTCAACTAAGGATGAGTTTGTCCAGAGAGAGTGATCTCCCATTTTTTGCCAACTACATGGGAATGTTTTTTCAGCTTTCTTGTATACAATCAACAAGCCCAAAGTTTCAAAATAAATATTGCAGTAATATATTTACTGATAATTGTATTATTTTTTCTAATAGCCTGAGGTTAATTACAGTCTTGTGTAAGATCCACTAGACAAACTAGGACCCTCCTTTAGGGTTAGTCTTGTTAATTCCTTCATAAATCATCTGCCTCTCTACCAATATGTAAGCAGATAAATCTCAGCTAAATCTGCATCACTATCTTAGTTTCATAAGAGGAAATACCATCTCATTTTGCTTTATGTTGCTTCTCTGTTAAGGGAATTCTGACTTTTTGAAATCTCACTTTATTTTCTCTCACCCAGTCCTTTTCATTCCAAGAATTCTGTATATACATAACCAGATTTTCCCTCTCATGTATGGCTTAACTGCTCTTCAGCTAAAGGCCTGGTCCCACTGCACTTACGGATGCAAAGAGGATGTAAAACGTTAAAAAAAGCTTGCCATCCATTGAAAAACGCTATGCATCCGTTGTGTACTCATTGCATATGTGTTTCATACGTCTATCCGTCAAGCATCCGTCCATTGCGATTTCATCCACGCAAGAAGTTTTGAGCTGCACAAAACTTTGTGAACAGATGAACTTTCCGCCGTGTACGATGTAAATCCGCGACATACGAGCAACAAACGTTCTATGTCCGTTTATCATCCGTTAAACGTCCGCTGTATCCTCTGCATCCTCTGGGCATCCTCGCAACTCACATCCGCTGCAGCTGAAAATGGAAAGAGGGAGGAAAGAAAAGGTACATGGAACGTCTATACATCGTTAGTAGCACGGAAATAGAAAGGATGCGCAGTGAACAGTTTGCATCCGATATACATCACCTTTCTTTCCTTTAGGTGTACGTGATGCATCTGCTTCATCCGCTATGCGTCCGCTTCGCAATTATTCCCCGGAGCCCCTTCGGAGGTGTCATCCGCTTCCATCCGCTTTCATCCGCTAGGCTTCCTATGAACATCCGTTTAACATCCCCACTACATACTACCCATGTCCATTCTTTTCCGTCCGTTCTGCTGGGAAGGAGGGCCCGCCTGTCAGCTTAGCCTGGGGTGCCCAGTGCAGCGAGCACCTCCCCGCCGGACCCTCCTCTCATCCCGCTAGGGCCGCCCCAGAGCTGTGCGGGCTGAGCAGAGCCAGGAAAGCGAGCTGCAGGTGCGTGCATGCCTCCTCCTGCCCCTCGTTCCCAAATCTCGCCCGGGCGAGCAGTGCTTCGTTTGCTGTGCAAAGCCGCGGCTTCCTTACCTCTCAGCAAGCAGAAGGAACTGGCTGCAGCCTCCTCCTCCTCAGCCACAGCGCAAACTTTGCGGGGAGAGAGAAAGAGGGAGAGATACTCTTGGGCGAGCGCCTTCCCTCAGAACGCGGCAACGGGGGCGCCTGAAGCCAAGTATCTCCTCAGGGCTCCGGTTGCAGGGAGGAGCCCTGACTGGCCGCATGTGGCTGTGCCAAATGCCGTGGTGTTTTAACGCCGCGGCAGCAAGGGAGAAGGAAAAGGTCTCCTGAACCCCAAGATATTGCCACCTGCCCACCCGAGGATGCAAGGGGGGGAATTAAGTCACCCCCAAAAAGACGGCCTAGCCGTTTTTTCGGAGGTCAAAAAAATATAAGGCCCGGCCTTATAATGTCAGAAACACGGTACTTCTTTTAGACAGATTATGTCAAATTTTAATTTCTCTAAGTTAGAGCCACCCTGTCTTTTGATTGTCTGCAATTATGAAAAGGGTTCATTTGTTCAAGTTTCATTGTCATACTCTTTCTGTTAGTCGTTACCAAGCTGGGTTAAAACTCTGCATTTTTATTTGCAAGTGTAGGGATTAATGTTCCCCTTTGCAAAAGTCATGTTAAATATCTGTTCATCCCAAATTTCCCAAGAGGGATAATGCTTATGCCTTTCAGCAAAACCAGCCACAGAGGCCTTAGCAAAAGCTGAGGAAAGGCATGAAACTAGTAGCCAGACTAAGTTAGTATGGGCCACTTGTATGAGTAGGTAAGCAAGTCCAAAGCCTGCTGGGATAGAGGTCTGACATTTCAACATCTACATCTTCTCAAGCAGTTATAACGGGTTGACCACTGAGATGCTGTAACAGTTAAGACTGCTCATGAACACAAACAGAATGAATGAGTGACATTTCCTGGTGGCAGCAGATAATAAACTAGAAAGGAGAAAAAGCAAAAGCTAATTCTCACAATTCTTCTGTTGCTAGGCAGCAAATATTTGTAGTTATTTTGGGGGAGGGCAAGTTGATGCGATTGACAGCCTATTTCAGGCCTCCCAAAACTTAACCATAGCGGAGAACCCATTTGTGACTATACAGCACACACCCTTTACAACAAGGAGGAAGAGGCAGAAGTCAGCCTATATCTTTGTAGAGATCAGATTGAGATTCCCATTATCATTTATCCTCAGTTATGTTGGTGGGGTGGATGTTCAACAGTATCTAGGAGAACAGTGTTTTCCATCCTTACTGAATAGGGAAAAGTAACCTGACAAATATGAAAACTAAACAAAATTAAGTCCTCTAATCTTGTGGAGATCTCAGCTGTGAGGAGCTAAAAAAGAAGCTAAAAAAGGAGATAAGTTGCTGGAAGGCATGGTGGTTGGCTGGGCCTACAAGCTGTCTTGCTCCAACAAGTTGATCTGATTCAACCATTGTGTTCTTTGCAGTGAAATATTCTAATAAAGTTGAGAGCATCACAACACTTGATTTGTGTAAGTTGATACATAGCCAGCACCCAACCAGAACCTGTCTGCTGTCCAGAAAGAATTTTCTCAAGAAGTTGCTCTGTTTCTGCTGTTTTGTCTCTACTCATTACCCAAACTGATATAGATAGCTAACAGGCAACTGTCCAGGACTCTGTTAATTTCCCCAGGCTTCACTAAAACAATCAGAATTTTTGCAACCATGGGTTTTTCTACAGAATAGATCTGCAGTATACAGAATAGATCTGATTTAGGTGGTTCTTTCCTCACAATGGGCACTTATCTGTTGCGTCCTATGTGAAACCAGATAGTGTCAAAAATAATCTAGATGTTTAGCCTCGCCCAACCTGAGATGAAACCTTTAGATGCCCCATTCAAGGAAGGGACAGACTATAACCTCAGAGTAGTTGTTGACATTTCTTCAGAATCTGTCTGTATACGTGTTTAATAGAAATTTGCCATATAACTATGGAATGGCAGAAGTATTGGCAATGTATCTGATTAGAATTTATTTAAAAATGGGCAGAATAATCTTGAGCCTTCATTTTTTTATTTATCCATTTTAAAAAGAAACAGTTAATTGCTTAGTGAGTTTCCAAGTAAAAAAATTATACCAGGTTGATTGAAGACTGCTTTTTTAACATCAAGTTTCCAGTTTATTTCAATTGTAGTTTAATTAAGGGAACTCGCTGGCTCACTGGAACAATAGTTTAAAAAAGGGTTTGAAGAGACATGAAATAGCTTGCATGTACATTTAATACCAAAATCAAATGAATGAGTGACCTTGGTTGCACTCCAGGATTCAAATGACAGATCTTGCATTATTCAGAGTTGCTGTGGGATCCAGTAAAGAAAGCATTGGTCTGAGATTAGTAATAGCTCTCAATGGCCCTGCTCAGCCATAGCTCAGGTGACCTTGGGATAGTCATTCTGTGCCAGGTGACATGGGAAAGCAAATGGGATAAGTTAACAAGTTCCCAACCAGTAAATTATTTATATGTAATCTTCAAGGCACTTTCTGAATTTGGGATAATTCAAAAGTAACTTCAAGACAGGTCAGGTGTCTGCCCTCTGCAATTTGGTTTTGATGTTAAAATCTTCCTCCAAATATAGTCTTAGCTGCCTACTGGTAAAAGTGAAAATGTGATCAAAAGCAAATTGTAAATACTAATGAGATAAGATTGTGAAGCAATCTGCACTCTAAAAATTAATGGTGATGATAATTATAACTTGAAAGCAACTGAGGGATAAAATAATATACTGCAACTTTTACCTAATTCTGGATGTGTTGTGCATGAACAGTAAAAAAAAACAACTGTTATATGTTATTTTAAATCTCAGGTTGATGAAATATGTTCATTCTCTATTGTGACTTCATTTTGAATTGACACAGAGGAAAATCTGGCTGAACTCTTCTATATGGTCAGAGTTTAAACTACTGCTTAAAAAGTTACCAGTTTTATGTACCAGTATGTGTATGTTTCTATTGATGCAATTCAACTTCCTTCTTCTTTTTCTCCCTCTTTATTTTTTGATTTGTTTTAGTTTTAGCTTTTTTCTCCTTTTGATATCATAAACAATAAATGTTGTTTTAAAAAGCTGATTTCCTAAATCCCAAAGGTCTGGTATGCATAAGGGAGCCATTCCCATCTTGCTGAATTGTGCCTTCTGCAAAGATATTGTCTCATTCCTCTGTCTCCTTATTGATTGCTTTGCAGGCATTTTCTGGAATCTGTCTTCAAGTGATGACCTCAAGGACCGCCTTGCCCGGGATACTTTGGAGCAGCTCACAAACCTGATCTTGACCCCTCTCTCAGCCTCAAGGAATGCAGCTATTATCCAGCAAAACGCTTCTGAGGCAGAGATCTTCTACAATGCCACTGGCTTCCTCAGGTACTTTAACTATATGAGAATTATAGGGTCTGAAAGAAGTAGGAAAATCCTGATCAATAATAGTCATTGTTGTTATAACCTTTTGGTAAGATTGGAAACAAATGGTAAGAAATGCAAGCATTACCAAATCCCATTCAGCAAAAATAGTTCACAATTAATGTAGAAATAGTAAACGGCATTCCTTTCATAAGTTTCTCGGGCATTTGAGTATGCTCTATGTTGTATGGATAGAAGAGAATATTTGTCAATCTGTATGGTATACTTCCACTAAATATATATGGGAAGTTATTCAGCCATAGTGTTTCTCGTTTATGCTATTTTCGTCAGTATCACCAATTTGATACATAGCAAAGATTAGAATCGGGACAATGGCAACACAGCACATTATGTTTCTGACAGAAGAGGATCAAATTGAATCAGTACTTGAAGTGGAGAGTAATTCATTTATGATAAGTATCTATATATGGCTGCTGGAACATTATGTTGGATTGTAAAGCAAGATACCATGAGAATACAATTCTTACTATGAAAATATTCTTTTCCTCCCCCAAATATAAATCAAATTTTGGTTCCACTTGACTTTGTCAAGATTGTGGCTGAATTATATGATCTATTTTTTGCTGGTTTGAATGCCTATAATTGGCCTTGCTTGGTAGATTAAGTGCAAATGGTAATTCTGCCACAAGTTGCTGATTCCTGGTTCAGATAATATTCTGGATCCATATTTTGCTGCTTGGTGGAGGGGGACAGTTTGCTGAAAAGTGTTCCCTGAGAAATTGTATTTAATAAGAGGACAGAGATTTGAGTTTAAAGAGAGTGCATTGGAGGAATATTATTGTAATGATAACCCTTCCTGTTTCTCCTATAGGAATCTTAGCTCTGCTAGCCAGCAGACTCGGCAAAAAATGCGTGAATGCCATGGATTGGTAGATTCCATGGTCAGCTACATAAATCGTTCACTGGAAGTAGGAAAATCAGAGGACAAGGTGAGAGCTCTCATTTTATTCTATATCTGGCTTGAGTCAAATGGGAAAGTGCACTATTTCCAAGACAAAATTTGTGACAATTTCCTGTGGTTATTTTTTTACATATAATAGATGTGAAATGATTTCTCCACTACTGTAAATATTTAATTGGGTTGTCTTTTCATGGTCCATCCAACATATATTTCCTTAGGTTTAACCTGTCATTTCATTATTTACCTAAATAAATTGCTGAATGAAACATCTACTATTTATGGGCTACTAGTTCAGTAAAGAAGCATTGTAGAAGATTGATACTTTCTAGATACACATTTTTAAGGCAAGCATTGAGAAAAAACAAAGGTGTGATAGTGTTATATGTAATGCACAAGAACACCAACATTTCATAAATTTAACATTCAGATGAAGATTTTGATTAGCATGGGCACCTGCCAAATGCATCTCTGTAAAAAAATATTGCTTCCATTTACACTTTTCTTTTTAGATATAATTTAAAAAATGAAGTACTTTATATTACTTCAAGTACCGTATTTACAATATCAGATCAAGGCTGAGGAGATGTGGGTTTGAATTCATCTTCAGCCATGAAATTCATTAGGTAATCTTAACCTGTCAATAATTGTCTGATTGCCCTACTTTACAAAATGATTGTGACAATAAAATGAAATAAGAAGCCAGTGGCTATGTTTGTAAAACACACTTAACTTTGTTCCTGATTATTTTCTTGGTTTGCGAAGTACATTGAAGGATAAGCCAAAGCTAACCAGAATTAAAACAAATTTAAATAACAAGTTTAGCTTGTTATGCAACTGTAAGCTGCTAAGTTTGTAGTCGACCTTGTTGAGTATGTTGTATGAATACAGCTATTGAAATACACCCCATGCTCCATGTGCAAAGGTGGATGTCAGTGTAATAATTTAAAATATATCATATTATGAATTGTCTAATAGACTAAAGGTTTGGTTCTTCAACTAAAGTTCAATGCTTGATTGTCACTTGGAATAGAGATATCCAGGAAGTTATTCTTCAGCCTAACAGATTCTTGGCAAAAATACAATATGGATGGCTTCTGGCACTGAAACAACCTGAATCTGTCAAAAGGTGATGAAGATTCTTGTTATAAGATGCCTCAATCAAACATTTAAAAGTCAAATAATGCATCATTAAGCAAATGTGTATGTTTGATACAAAAATATTGTAAAATACTTTATGTTTGGAGCTCTCTCCATTATTGCCTAAGGGATCTTATAGCAAGAATCAAATAGAAATCATAACATATGAAATACACTATTAATATCTGAACATCAAATTTAACTCAATTTAGTCTATGCCAGTTACTACTAAAAATTAATAAAATAGAAAATTGCCAGAAATAATATACTATAAAAAGGTTTGCTTTGGTTTTCTTTCTCACAAAAAAATGGATTTTGTCCTCACAGAGTGTTGAGAATGCAGTCTGTGTCCTGCGCAACCTCTCCTACCGACTTTATGATGAAATTCCTCCTTCCTCGCTCCAGCGGCTGGAAGGATATAAAAGGAGCGATGGAGCTAACATGACAAGTGAGCTAGTAGGCTGCTTCAGCCCACAAAGCAGGAAGGCCCGAGAGGTGAGACTGTGAAAAATGCCTTTATGAGAGAGAACTGAGCCACTGGGAGCTGTTATTTCATGGGATGAAAAGAAAATGAGGAAGAAAGGAAAAAAGGAAGCCCCTGCTTGAGAGGAGCCCATAGCACACTTAGCACACCAGTATTCAATCCCAGCCCCTAAAGTCAAGAACAGGCCTCAGTCCCACATCTAGAGTCTTCACTGGCATATTGCTCTGGACAATTTTTTTTCCTTAACTAAATAACAGTAGTGAATCCCCAACACCAATGGGGAGATATTCTAGATCAGTTGGTCCTATTCCTGTTCACACTTAAATGCCAACAATTCTTCTAGAATCGAAATTACCTTTGGTAATTGTGATTGTCGGTTCCTCTGAGTAATGTGCTTCAGTTGGAGGGAATTAATGCTAAAGGATAAGAAAGGCATAGAATTGTTATGGGATGAATAATATCCGGAAAGAACAGTAACTGGGTCAAAAATGATTAGAAACAAGATGTGAGAGAATGGACTTCTTGGGAATGGATTGAGCAATAATAAAGCCTTTTTGAACTGGGTAAACTGTAAAGGAGATAAGATTGTAGCTAAAACAGAAGTTCATACAGCCTCAAAAGAATGGTCATTAAATACTCTCTACTCTTCCCCTTAGCTCCACATGAACTCTGATATTGTAACTTTCGCAGAAGTTTCTAAGGATCCTAAAGGGTTGGAGTGGCTCTGGAACCCTCAGATTATAGGGGTGTACAACAGGCTGCTACAACGATGTGAACTGAATAAGCATACCACGGAGGCAGCTTCTGGAGCGCTTCAGAATATCACAGCAGGAGACCGGAGGGTAAGGCTGACTCCAGAAATACCAGCCTGAATCTTCTGAAGATTTTAAAATAAAGCAATGCATATTAAGGAGAGGAGGAAGTTAAGACTTTAACTTGACGTTTTGTAGGCAACTTGAGTTAGACATGGAAGATGAATTCTCTCATGGTTCCCTTATGATGGTTACATTCAAAGAGCAATATAGCAAAATGAAGTAGGCCTGCTCAAACAATAGAGCACCTCCATTGCCAAAGCTACCAACAACCTTTCCCCATTTTTGTCTTGTGCCCTGAAGGAAAAGGGCTCTGAGGTTTTCCCTGTGGTGAGCTTCTGTTTAGCCAATAATATATAGAGAGAAGATATCTGTGAAGAATGCTTGCTCTGCCTACTTGAGTTTGAACAGTGATTTCATTGAAAACTTGCCCATCTTGTTACAGAGGGTGAGAAAAGGGGAAAACCAATAAAGTTGATTGCAGGAAGGAAAGGAGTGACAAAGCTTCCATTGTCTGCCTAATGCTAAACATGATTAAGGCAGTTAGCAATGGTCCAGAAAGCACGGGGAATAAAGGAAAGGTAAAGAATAAACTGAGTCATCTGTTGCAACAATCAGATATTTCTGGGCAAAGATATATGAAAGTGTTATATTTTTGCTAGAGCACCTTATAGTAGAAGAATCAGTTGGATATTATTTCTCCATTTGTGCTTAGAACACGGGTGTCAAACAACGGATTTCCCATTCATGGAGCTGGGGTGGGTATGGCCTGCGTGTAACACATCTGTCCCATGGGCTGCCAGTTTGGTACCCTTGGCCTACTAGAACATTAGTATTAACTTGGCAGGTGAATCATCATTTACTAGCTCATTTTTTGCTTTCTCCATTGTAGTGGGCAGGTGTCCTCAGTAGGGTGGCTTTGGAGCAAGAGAGGATCCTGAACCCTGTACTGGACAGAGTCCGTACAGCTGACTATCACCAGCTTCGCTCTCTGACAGGATTGATTCGCAACCTGTCCCGGAACGCACGCAACAAGGATGAAATGTGTGAGTTATTCCTATAGGAAAACGCAGCAGGGCCTTGACAAGAGTTCCTTTCATGCAATTCAGATGCTTTACCATCCACAGTGAGACTTTAGACAAAGTACATTTTCTCCGTGCATTATTTGCTAACCACTTTTGTTTCGGATTGGCAGCAACCAAAGTGGTGAGTCATTTGATCGAGAAACTTCCTGGAAGCTCCGGAGATAAGTGGCCTCCAACAGAGGTAGTAGTCAACATCATTGCAGTGCTGAACAACTTGGTTGTGGGGAGCCCCATTGCTGCACGTGACATTGTCTACTTTGATGGTCTGCGCAAACTCTTCTACATCAAGAAGAAAAGAGACAGGTATGTGGGGAATGGCCATCCATACTACATACTGACTTTATCCTTCGAGCAGCATTTTACACTATTTAATTTCTGGGCTCTACTGTAGCTTCAGAAAACTTCCTTATGCCCCTTGTTTCAGCATCACAGAATGTGTTGTTTACTAGATCCAACTAATGTTCAGAAGTAGAATCAATTTGGAAATAGGAGTTAAAGGCATCAGGAGTTCTGATCCCACTTTAGGTACAAAGTCAATCAGTCATTCTCTCTCAGCCCTAGAAGCAGGCAATGGAAAGCCTAAAAACTGCAATCTTGCAAAAAAAACCCAAAACCCTGCAGGAACTTGTCCAGGCAGTCATCTGGAGTCAGCACTCACTCAAAGCACATACACACAATCCTCAAAAGGTGTGGTCCCTTTCAAAAGCAAAAGACAAGTTCCCATGCATAAATCAAGGGCTGGAGGAAGGAAGAAAATGGGCAAGAAAGCAAGCCTGTCAGGCCTCAAAGGTTTTCAGTTGACTTTTATTAAATAATCCATCTAAATGATTTATTTCCAACATTCAAGAGAGTTTTTTTCCCACCCTAATCTGACTTTGTTAGCTCCTTTGTTTCCTAGTATAGCATTCAGACTGATCCATGCCTTTTATCCCATGGGCCTTACCTTAAGAGCCTGGTGGGTGAAAGGTCTGATATACTCAATTTGAAAATGTCCACAAATCTCCAATGGACTCTTCGTGAATGTGCACCAGCTGCCTACAGAAGGCCAAAATGCCTGTGCAGACTGGCCATCTTAGAAGAATGGTTGGCATTTCTGAGGTCTGTGCAGCTAATGCCACTCAGTACTGCATTACAGGAACACAAAAAGGGTTGGCTACTTCTGTCTGCTACTTCAGCCTCCAATCCTCTTAAAAGTAGCAGCAGGTTTCCTGGCTTTGCAAAAGCATAGATCTCTTACTGCAGGGATGCTGCTGAATAAATATTGGAGATCAAAGGGACATAATCCAGGGAATGGGAGGATAAGAGTCCAGCCACAAATGAGTGTGAATATCTTGACTTAACGTCCATTAGTAATTCATGGAGAAGAAATGGGGATGTTTGAGTCCCAGTGTGCACTAGTAACATGTTACAGATTTCTTCTCTTTCTCTAGCTTGGACAGTGAGAAGGCCTCCAGAGCTGCTTCCAGCCTCTTGTCTAACATGTGGCAGTACAGCAAGCTTCATCGGGACTATAAAGCGGTTTGTGTTTTCTCTCTCTCTCTCTCTCTCTCTCTTCTGCCTTCCACAGTGAGCTCATAGCACCTAGGTGTCTTATCGTAGAACCCATAGATGATTCCCTTGGTATCTCTGGGGCTTAGAAATGTTAGCATTTGCTGGATCATCACTGACCTGATGTGTGCTTACGACAGTCTTTTTTATGTTTTACAGAAAGGCTTTCGGAAAGAAGATTTCATTAGCCTGTAAAGAAAAGGCCCTGCAGAAAATGGACTCTCCAACCTTAATTGTTCTCCATGAATCTTGTTAATAAAGCACCACTAAGGACTGTGACGGTACATCACTGAAACCTCTTTTTGCAATCTCTTCCTTTTTAAAGGACCGGTGTCAGATGGCTAATTTGTTTTTAATTTTTTGCATTTAAAAGTCTGTGTAAAGCTCAGGTTTCTCTGCCTTGGCCATCTTACATCACGAAAGTATCCCATGACCGAATATGCAAATTGATGTCCATGCAAATTCCAAAGTCCCCTATCAGCATTGCCAAAGCTATGTCCTGACTTCCAATAGAGCTGGGATTTTAGAATGTATGGATGTCACAGCAGAAATTCCTGACTGCTAAGGATAGTGGAGTTGTTCTTTTAGGTCATGGTATCAAGGGTGCTTCCATTTGTGTTCATGTTTATTGCTTTTTTTTATTCTCTCCCTCCCTGGAACTCCCCCTAAAACTCTCTCTGGTTATTGCATATATTTTCCTACCTCTGTATATTCAGGAAATGATTGCTTGTTTTTAATTTCAAAAGGACTGGCTTATACGAGTTTGAGATACAGATTTTAACCGTATGCATAAACCTATTTGTAAGATTTTAGGAAAGTCTAATTATTGGGAACTGAGGAATGTAGGCTTTTAAAGTTATATTAACCAATGCTCAAGAGGACAGAGTGCTTTGGAGTATAAATTTATGCTGGAGTTTGGTGATGGATTTTCTCATTTTTATTTGAAAGCTGTAATGAGTCTGAAGACATAATTTTCTGGAGCTACATATAGCATAATTTACTTCAATTCTTGTGGGTTAGAAAGACTATAAATGGGGAAAGAAATTGTGGAAAGGAAGTGCTTTCTCTAAGGAGATACTTTAGCTGGGTATCAGTCTCCTTGTAATTTGTACAGAATTTTTCTCTTATCTCAATTGGAATAGGATTGCCTTGGTGAAATTAAAATGTCTGAGACTGTCACACTAAACTGTTTTAGCAACAATAAACTCATAAACTTCAGATCACCCTGTTTTCGCAGTGCATTTTGTTGGACGAAATAACATTTCTACACTACATTTATTAGCACTTTTACTGCCCCACAGCATTGATCCTCATCCTATTAAATGAAGGGTTCCGAGTACTCAGTTCTTGTCTGATGTGTGATGACACTGATGGAAGAGGGCATCCAAGCAACTAGAGAAAATAGTTTCAGTGGACTGGCGAAGGTGGTTTGGTGGGGTGCAGTCAATAAGGGTTGCATTGTCTGATGACTTAGGGATGTGGAACCTATATGGAAGATTGGCCATGAGTGTGGAGTCAGGTTGCTGTTGCCCGTGGGCTGATTGGCTGTTTGGCTCACAGTGATATGGTACAGGAAGGGAGGATGGTAAAAAAATCACCCAGGTGTCAAATATTTCTGAAATGTCACTCTCTACTTTTGTGACTTCATACAATACTACAGTCTGGCACATGTAATGAAGGTACTGAGCTGCTTGACTGTTTTTCT
Organism: Laticauda colubrina; assembly: GCA_015471245.1. Classification (NCBI taxonomy): domain Eukaryota; kingdom Metazoa; phylum Chordata; class Lepidosauria; order Squamata; family Elapidae; genus Laticauda; species Laticauda colubrina. The sequence continues at coordinate 13,658,954 of BLBF01000054.1, read as the reverse complement.
CCACATAAATTACCCCACCCCATCCCCAAAATGGCACAAAGTTCTTAGGGAAGGCAGTTCTTATCTCTCAACAAATAGGCCAGCATATTTGAATGAGGTTTTTCCTCATAAAATTTAATCCAATTATTTATTTGAAGCACAAAATGCCAGGGATAGTAAGGCTGTCTGAAGGAGATAAGAATCCTAGGGTAAGTATTAAAATAAGTACTTATCAATAGGAAAGATATGAAAATTAGATCTGTGCAGCAACTTGGATTCAAAGAGAAAAGGGTGATTTGGAGCAACTGTGTTGCACCAGTTGTCAATAAATCAAACATCTTTTCCTGGGAGTGCACATGAGCACCAGGAAGAAACACGGCTTTGAGGATTTCCTGACAAGAGAATCAGGTACCCATATATGATCCAAATTAAAATCCCTGTCCAGCCTTAATGAAAACCACCAGAAACAAAAAAACATATGTTTTATTAGCAAACATTAGGTCTGTGATTAATTCATATCCAAATATGACAAAATGCTAGCAAATATCTTCCTTGTGACTGCAACAATCACAATGTTGAAGAAAGGAGCCAAGGTAATAGTAATAGAGCAATAGTTAGAATGTAATATTGCAGGCTAATTCTGCTGACTGCCAGCAATTTTATTCTCACCACTCAAGATTGACTCAGCCTTCCATCCTTCCGAGGTCGGTAAAATGAGGGCAGATAATTGAGGGCAATATGCTGACTAAATCACTGAGGGCAATAAAGCACTATGAAGCGCTATATAAGTCTTAAGTGCTATTGCTATTACATGCTGGGAAAACTCTGGATGTTTCTCCATTCACACAAACCTTCATGATTCCTCATGTACCTGCTGTAATACCTTTGCAGGCTCACCTTAGTCTTCCATAACACTTCCTGATAGACACTACTGCAAAATCAATAAACAGCAAGAAGCCTCTTTCCAAGTTGATGCATTCCTCAAGCAGTTGTCATAATACAAATATTTGGTCAAGGCATCCTCTTCTAAGCCATAAATTAGCCTGCTGTTTTTGGACTATTTGTTTCCATCTTTTCTGAAGCCTTTGATAAGTACCTTGACTATGACAGACAACAGGCTAATCCCACATCAATTTTTGTATTCCTGATTGCCTTTTCCTTGAAAATCGGAAATATTGCCTGTTTCAAAAATAAAATATTTCCTCAGACTCTCAAATAATTTGAAGGAATAAACAGAGCTGACAAATTAGTGTACCACAAGCAGTGTTTATTGCTTCTGCAGTAACTTTATCTGTGTCACTAGCTTTCCCTCTTTTTAACTGATGGATGGCAGCTTCAGAGATTCTGGAGTTACATTATTCATTTGTTCCATCTGAGCTGTCAAGAGTTTGTGGCTCTACTGGAATGTCTTTCAGAACAGGGCAGTTGTAAAAGATCTGGAAGTACTGTATAAATGATTCAGTCATTCAATTCTAGAGCCCACAAATATGCTGTCTGCTTTTCTGCTATCATTCATGTTGAAATTTACTGCTGAGGAAACATAATAAGTGCAGAGATTGTGACGTTCTCAGCAATATATAAGTTCTTCAAGTTCTTTTGCAATACTATTCCAATAGACAGTCCATTTTGTTTTGAAGCAGTTGTCAACTTGCTAATTAAGTGATCAATACAGAGTTAAATCTTCTGAGAGTTTGCAGTTTTCATTCAATCAAAATCTATGGTTGGATTCAGTGTCTTCCAATGGGATAGATTTTTTTTTTTTTGCATGCTTGTTAATTATCTCTGACAATTGTGCCTAAATCATTTTCATCATCCACATGGAAAACGGTGACAAAAATTAGTTGGAATTCTTACTGGCAAGTAAGTTCTTGTAACTTCACTCTTCCATAACAATTGGTGTAGCTACATTATGAGCAGTTTACATTAATCAAAGTAACAGGACTGCAGTAGGTGGTGGAAACAATGCCTCTTGTTGTCCAGATGTCCATGAATGTTGTTTGGAAACAGCTGCTGATTTAGAAATAGTGGAGCACTGATGTATTGTTGCTACTGGGTGAAGGTCATTTTAACTGAGGTTTTAATTGGTGCTGATTGGATGTTTCCAATCATTAGCTCATTTACTTCTACAAATGATAAGAGGCACAGGCCATTGTCAATTATTGCTCCAGTACCAAATTTGCCCAAGATATTTTTCCAGCCTTGCTAGTTGTTACTACAGCATGAGTGTTTAAAGTCACCAATGTTCAGGATTTATTACCTCTGTGCAATGAATCCACAGTTGTTTATAACTACGTATAGAATAAATCTTTTGCCTCATTCCTCCTTCTGGGAAGCATAATTAAGCACATTCTTATTGTTCCTAAAAGTGACAGTTCTGCTAATTGACTCGAAGCTGATGGAACTTGCAATCTTTCAGATGCTACGAAAATGAGGCCAATATGCTCAGGGTGTTTGTCTCCACAGTAATTCAAAAGACATCTCATTGTCACTGTCTTGTATTCCAGATCCAGTAAGATCCCATTCTGATAATGCCAGAATTGAAATTCCATACTGAAATACTGTAATTCAGGAATGATCATTTCACTATGTCTGACCTAGGAACCAGTTTGTACATTCCAAATGGCCAGTTTAAAATGGGGTAGGTTGCTTGCTTTTGGGGGGGGGGGGTAGAGGTGTGGGGGCGTATTCCCAATTTTATGTTTAGCTACATGCCATTTTTCATTGGCATTCTGACTTCCATTATGCAACACTGGATCTATCAGGTAACACCCCCACCCCCCCAGTACAGCAGCAGCATTTTCAATGGGACATTTCTTTTTCATTCCCATAGTTCCCAATCACCTCCTTCAGTTGGGCTGGCGTCTGCCTGCAGTTGCCTGCAAGGCTTCCTATGTATTCTTCACATAGAACATTTTCTCTAATTTTTTAGCTACCAAAAAGGTGGGCATGGATTGGAAAATTAAACCAGGGTGAAAGAGAAAGCAGGTCTGTATACTGGGCGCTATTCATCTCAAAGAAATGTGATCAGTTTTGATAACTGATCTCTTGCTCTGTTATGTATTTGCTTCTTTAAGGTGACACATTCACTAAATGCCTAAGCTTCACCTGTGAAATACCCAACAGGCAAGCACGCCAGAAGAAACCTCCTCCCACAAAGTCAGTTTAATGAATGAACTTCTACAAGCAGACACATGTCCAATGAGCAGGGGGAAAAAGTCTATATGAATAAAATAATTGTGAAGTCTTTCTCCCGGTAGGCAATGGTGTTGAACAAATAAACTACCTACAGAAAAATCAATGACATTTCAATTATGAGGAGGTCAAGGGAGAGTAGAATGTTTACTATATGATGCTTTAGCAATTGAATCCTAGGAGGAGGCATGCATATCACCCTGGGAAAACATCTACTTTCTGTCTAGGACAGGTACTTATGGTTGTATCTTTCTGGTACCATTGTGCTCAATTTCAGGCAGGATGCTTGAGACCAATGTTTCAAAATTAGACTGTTAAATTTCTCACCCGCTATCTTCTTCTAGAGATAAGATGTAATAATCCAACCTGATCGTTGTAATGATTAGAACTTAACATGTTGAGCAGCTAGATAAAACCACTAATTGGTTAACCTACTTCTTTCACTGAGACCATCTTTTTTAAGAGCCAATTTTTTGCTTTTCCTAGCAGGCCTGCCAATTCTCCATCAGAGCAGTGTGGGTGCCATGCCCGTGGTGGAGACTGACTCTGAGGGAGAAGAGGAACAGCCGAGAGAGGGAGTGGAAGTGTGGCTCGGGAGGTTGTGGAGGAGGCTGGGGGAGGGCAGAGGCCGGCTGAGCAGTCAGAGGACCCAGGCCCATCCCCTATCCATCCTAGGGCACGCAGGGAGGAGAGGATAAGGGAGAAATATGGTCTACTCAGGAGGAGAGGGCCTTGATCCTCTTCATGGGCTGCAGGTGTGATGACTGAATAAGAGTTTGGACCTGCGTCTGGGCAAACACTGGAAACAAATCGTGTAAATATCTCCAGTTTATAGTTCCTGAGTTTGGTGTTCTTCCCAGTGTATGTTATCTCTGGACATCCTCCAGCCCTATCTTGCCTGGTTTGTGTTGCTTTTTTCCTTCTTTGTGTAACTCTGTGGAAAGCTTTTTTTTGTCTTCTGTCAAAAATATTCAGAGCTTAGAAGCAAACTGAAAGAATAAAAGGGGCTTCACCTGTTTTCTGCGACTATTATGTATCCCACCCAGGGTCATCACAGTGGGATATGTTGCCTTGGCCATGAAAATGGTTGCTCAAATCTAAACCTAGAAGAAAACTGGACCATTGTGTAATGTTCAAGACATAGTTTCAACCTTTTATGTACCAGATACAGCTACACAACACATTACCTTGGCTGTGTTCATCCAACCAAATCCCAACAGCCTAATGGGATGGCCAAGTTTGTATAACATGTTATGATAATGTAGTTTAATTGGTTTTAGTTTGGTAATCTGCTTTATGGTTTAAGATAAACATGGCTAATTTGGACTGCAGTTGAGATCTGAACAAATAAGAAGTCCTTGAATCAATCTCTATAAACTGCAAATGACAGTACTGTTTCTTAATCTTTGTTGGAGGAAGGCCTTACCTCTTTCTCTGTGCTATAAGAAAGTCTGAACCATCATAGGAGAAGCCTGAGCCATGTAAGAGGTGCATGTGAAAAGTTAAATCCAAGGGAATGAAATATAATAGCTCTGGATGGGTTTAACAGAACTCTCTGGAGCAGGGTTTTCCAGTCTTGGCAACTTTAAATATACACAAATTTCAACTCTTGGAATTCCCTAGGCAGAAAGTGAATTCTGGGAGTTCACATCTATGCATCTTAAAATTGCCAAGATTGGGAAATCCTGCTCTAAAGAAAAGACACTGAGTTGATTATCTGAAAGCTGCTGTAGAGGAGAGCCAGGGCTCTTGTAGCCTTAACAAAAGGATAGAGATAAGCCTTTTAATTGCACCTTTTTCTTCTTGCCTGTAGGACAAATTGAACCTGTTTAAAATCCTGTCTCTTTACAGTATGTAACCACAACTGATGCAAATAATAGGAAGTCTGCTTGCCTTCAAAATTCTTCCCTTCCCAGTGGCCTTTGCCCTCCTACCAACTGGATAATTAGAGCAGTCTGCTCCCCAGCTTGGGCGTTTGCTGGCTACCCATCTCCAGCAGACTCATTTGTTACCAAGTAACATAAAAAAATGTGACTTGTCACTGGTGTTACTTCCTTTTTATGTGATTGGTATTGTTATTAACTTAATAAGTACACTTCTCCTGTTCCACAGCTCTCTAGCAGAATTTCCAGCACTGCCACCCAGTTATAATCCCTAGAATTTTTTAAGGTAAAACACTGCTGTTAATAAAACTGGTAAGTACATTGTCCAGGTTTGTCCAAGTAGGACAGGCTATGAAAGGAAAACATCATTCTTGACAATGTCAAGGTCTATTTCATCTCATTCAGGTTTGGATAAACTAGGAAAACACCTTAACTCTGCAGTAGAAGGGATGAGCTCATGTTTCCCAAGATGTCTGTTAAACCAAAAAGCAATTTAGAATGGGAGTATTGAAGTAAATGTACCATGACACAAAATAAAAGAGTGCACACAAACAAAAGGAATAGGAAGGAACCTTATTGTTCATACAAAGATCATCCTTCTTAATTTCAGATCAAATGTCTTGCCAACATAACATGGGCCAACTGTTTCTAATTCTTGCCCTTAACACTAGCAACAACATTGAACTCAAAATCTATAACAAGGGTCTTCCAACTTGGCAAGTTTAAGACTTGTGGACTTCAACTCCCAGAATTCCTGAGCTAACATGACTGGAGGAAGAATTCTGGGAGTTGAAGTCCACAAGTCTTAAAGCTGTCAAGTTTGAAGACCCCCGATCTAGACCTTTGTAAAACACATATACAACTGCATTGACAACAATTAAGTCTTTATAAGAATGCATTACCAGACCATGACCTATTTGCAATCGGGTCGTGTGAATGGTGGGCTGGTGAGTGCACCAATGCAGCCTGACTCTTGGAATGTCTTGGAAGTTACCTCTGTTCTTGTTCGAAAAAGCTGCCATTTTTCCCAGTTCAGCTTTGCTGTCTTGATATTCATGAAAAAGATGGCTTCCGTTTTGATTCTGAGACTGACGCCTGGTAAGCCATCGATCATATCTGCCTATACTTAAAGGAAATGGGCTGCAGATGACTAAAATCACAATGCTTTATTTGCATTCCAATCTTTAAAATAAAAATAACTGCCTTTTGAATCAGAGGTGCTTTTTTTCTTCAAAAAGCAACTGGACTGTTTTTTCCTAGAGGAAGAATAAGAAAATATTTCATTTCCCATCCAAGAAGCAAAATGTTTTCTTCTTCTTCCTCAAAGAAAAAAACAGTCGAGCTGCCTTTTGAAGGAAAAAAGGACATTTGAGACAACTATGACCTGGATGGCTGAGAATCTCCACAGAGAGATGCCTTTTGAATGCACAGACCAGTACTTAAGTACAGTCTAAGATTGGCTTCTTGAATAGTTCCTATGGTTCTTGGTCCCTTGATACATAGAAATTTGTCTGAAAAAAATAAAGTGCATTAGACAATCTTTTGGACAATCTTTTTCTAACAAAAAAAAGAGGAAGGTGAATTTTTGTCATTACAATGATCTAAAAACAAAGAAGCACCTTTCCTAATACCATTGCAAGGTTAACTTTGCTGCTCTCTAAATTAACTTTTTCTTGAGTTTAATTTGGATGAAACTTGAGGGGCAATTTTAATATTCCTCTAACTGCTTCTTAGAAGAGTTAGTCCTAATTTCTGGACTTGAGAAACTTGAGCAGCTATTCATAATCTTAAAAGGAATCTATCCCAATGTGCTTGAATCCCTGATACTCCATAAGACATTAGTTTTACACATATTGATATCATACTTCCCATCTTCTGACTTCTTCCTCTTCTCTTTCCTCTTCTTTCTCTTCTTCTTCCTCCTCTTCTTCTTTTTTTGGGGGGGGGGTCTCTTTCTCAGCCACATTTCTGTATCCCTTCTCCATTTCCCATGGAAGTGCCCTTTCACCTACCAATAGGCATTTAAGGTGTTTTATCCCCTTTTCTCTTTCAAACCACTTATTGAAATTAATTTGGATACTCTTATTATACATAGTTTCCCCTTGGGAAAAAAGGAAGTCTACCAATGCAATCGAGCAAGAGATTTTTGGATTCATGTATATTGAAATATTTCAGGCTGCCTTAGAAGATTTCAACAAACATGAGGGTTTTTTTCAATCAAACTGCATCTTCCCCTCTCTTTATCCCAATTTAAATCCTACATCACTTTAGTCACTACATGCACCTGATATGACCTGTAGTTTCTGAAAGATTACAGAATGCCTTCATACAATGTGTTTACCTGAAAGGCTGGTAACACCACCTGACTTTTGGCTACCAAAGGCTAAGAATGCTTGAGAAGTTGAATAAAACCAATCTAGCGCCCTCTAAATGTATTTCAACCGCAACTTGAAAATTTCTTATAGAAACTAGCCATTCTTTTCATTTTTCTAGCAAAGAGGAGTCTCGGATCTCTTTAGTGTTGATATTTCCCTTTATAATTTCAATTACACTGATAATGTCCAGCTATTAATGTTCACTTCTCACATATCAATGCCCACCTGGAGATGTTAGCAATAACTGAAAAGTTTGCCAAGCCTGTTGCTTAGATAAGTCCCACCGTTGTAATCTGATGCAGGATAATCATCTCAAATTATATGGCACTATTGTAAATAAGATAACCAGACATTCTCCAAAACCTTGCATCTCGCCAATGGCGATTGCTTATAGAATCATGTAGGAGGTTCAGAGGCCATTTTGTACAATTGCCCTGTTTAATGCAGCACCCATCAGAAGGATGCCAAGCCGCTGAGCTGCTGCTGTTTTGTTCCTATCGCCTGAAGTCTTGGCTACTCATAGTTTTGTGTCATCTGAACATTTCTTTCACTGCTATCCTTTATCTAAGTTAGAGAAAGACATGTAGAGAAATGTTCAGAGCAGGTTAGAATTCTGGAGTACTTCACGGACAGTTCTGGATGAAAGAGATTAATCAAGCATATTGTCCTTGCCAAGGAATACCATGCTTATAAAAAAAGAATGATCATTTCTGCAGGAATATCTTAGAAAGCCTTATATGTCATCTTCTGTCACTAGGCAGTAAAAGTCTGTCCTTGCATCATAGTTGCGAGATCCCAGATCAGAAATGTCTATCTCGTTCTTCTGGTTTTCCTCAAGCTGTACCTCTTCCATTGTTCCGAGACATGGACCGTCAGGATCAATCTTAACAGGGGCTGATAGACCTTTGATAATTGGTCTCCGGATTACTGTGGGACAGAAAAGAAGGGATAATGGGATAATATTTGCAAATATTCACTCAAGACTAGTTACTTTGAAGTAACAGAGCACATTATAATTCCCACAAAATATTCAGAGTGAAGCTATATCTAACACTGAATGCATTCAATACTATTTTAAGTAGCTTACTTTCCAGCAAATTATACATTGTTCTGGATCTAATATTTCTGCAAAATGCTATTAAGTCAGCGTAATAATTAAATTACATGAAATACAAGAAATCTATGACTGAGGAAAAATTCTACTGGAGGAAATGAATTAAAATTATTTGTGATCAATACTTCGATTAAAGCTTAAATCCTGTAAGAGAACTCCAACTACAAACCTCTGAGATTTCAAATGGTCTGATCTTCTGTTGGTAGTTTTATACATACTCTGTGCGTTTTACCTCAAAATATGCCTTCACTTGACATAGACATAGTAAAGAGGCTGATTTTTCAACCCATAGGAAACTGGAGAGACTTTTAAAGCTAAAATGAATTTGTTAATTAAATTTGGAAATAACAAATTAGTTACTCTTCACTAATTTATGGTTACAACTTTCAACTAACCTCCAGTTATGCATTTACGGTATGTTAATGTGTTAACATTAGCAAGTGATACTGCTCTGCATATATTATCATGACTGGATGAACAAGGATAGAAATACAAGGGTTTTTGCCCCAAAATTTGGCATCCCAGGTTTGGGGACTTACACCAAACTATATCAGGGAAAGGAGGTGGCAATGTTATTCTGTGACAATTTATATGATTTGAAGCTGGTCTTCACTGTCAGTATGTACGTGCCTGTCTGTTACGTTGTGTTATAGGGAAAGGATGCGAATGCTGATGATGTACTGTCTGCTGGTTGCCCAGCGAGTTCCCTTCCTGAATTTTGGCTGAATATGGAATCTCCCCCTGTCTTGCTTTAGTTAATGGGTGACTTTAATTTCCATGGCTTTGGGGAGGATCTAAGAAAGGCTCAGATTTTATGTCTTCCATGGCAATCATAGGACTTTCCCAATAATCTTGGAATTCACAGTTGTGGACACAAATCGAACTTCATTTGTATCAAAGACATTGACAACTGAACTGGAGATGGAGAATGCAATCTTGAGTCTATTGCAAAGATCAGATCACTTTCTGATTCAAGTATTTCACCAGTGACCTCCGTAGGCTCAATTAGGATGAGCTACCCTTATGTCTTGGGATCCAGAAGGTTTTTGACATAAGTTTTCCCATTAATCTTGTAGGCAGTCCTATTAAGGGTCTGATTGAAGATTGTGAACATAAGGGGCTGGAACACTTGACAAGATTTTCCTCCAGCAATCAACCCCCAAGTTGCCAAGTCTGGGAAGGTTGAAGCAATAGGAATCATGCCTTGAGAAAGTCAGGAAGTGAGCTTGACTTAGCACAATAAGAACTAAAGCTGTCCTGTGCAGGTTTACTTCATCTTTATAGTATAGTATCAGTAGGTTGTCCTGTGGAGTAAGGTTACTTAGGGAGCGAGCAACAGGAACATCAGCTGCTTGGCCAGTATGGCTTCATTCAAAAGGCTGTAAAAATGGAATTTTTTATAGGTATTCCACAATGCATGAAAACTGAAATTGCCTCATACTGGTAATTGCCTCATACAATGGATGGAAAGGTAGTTGTTATGAGTTTTGTGTTTTTTTTATTGTATGTTATGTTTTTTTTGTTCATACAAATATGAACTGCTAGTCTTTTTGTTATTTATAAATAACAAATAAATAATAGAGCAATAATAAGAACATAGGAAAATGCATTCAGATTCAGTCCACAAAACCTACCTAATCCAGCCTTCTGTTCTGCAATAGCAGGCAAAATCCATCCAAGGGCAGAGACTGTATGAAGAAATTCTTCAGCTAATTTATAGATAACCCTACACAAATGGTGAATTTGGAAACTACCAAAAGCAACAGAATCAGAGAGAAGAAACAAGTTGCAAGGTTCAACTCAATAAAAATATATCTTGTGCAAAGACCTATATACTACTACATAGTGCTTTAGAACACTCCCAGAACAGTTTACAAATGTCAGCATATTGCTTCCAACAATTTACTGATCACAGAAGGATGGAAGGCTGAGTAAACCTTGAGCCAGTCAGGATTAAACTCCTGGCAGTGGGCAGAGTTAGTCTGCAATACTGCATTCTAATTATTGTGCTACCAGGGCTCTTAAAAATATATAAACTAAATATTTATTCTTAGCTTTGATTACACATTTATTTATCTACATTTTATGCAAAAAACATCACATCAGATGGTGCTCTGAGTCAAAATTAGGGACAATTTGAATGGCTCTTAGCCTTCATGCTCCAACTGCAGCAAGACACTACATTGCTTTCTCTCCTTTCCTCAAGCCATTTTGATTACTCTTGTCTACATTGCCCATCTTCATATATATTTGCAGATTTTGTACGAATGTACTGTGCAGGAGAAAACTAGAAGTTTATGGCTGGGTAAAAGTGCAGATGTAATTCAGCCTGTTCTTCTACTTCCTTCCCTTTCCTTAATTCCCAATATTGTCAACAAAAGAGCAGCACACAGATGTTTGCAATCTGTCCTCAGAAATGCAAAGTTTTTTTTTCTTGAGATCTAATTTGTATTTAATTATGTCAGCTAGATATATACATTGTGATACTAATGCCATTCCATAATTACTTCATTTTGTACACAAATATAACTCATCATGTTTGGCAATAGAATGAGTCATACAACTATTTCCACTGCAGAATTCTTCTTCAACATGAATTGCTCAGTAATATTAGGAGCCTTGATGGCTAGTATTCAGCAGGTAACATGCCAAAAGCAAGACATTCTGTGGACACTTGCCCTGTAATACAGACAGGTTCATTATCTTTTCTTATTAATGATTTGTTGATTGTATTATTATCAGATCACACTGCCAAGCAATCTTTGGATACAAAAGTTAGACAAGTTATCTTGATTATATTTTGTGTGCATTTTAAAAAGGTTGTAAAATACAGGTTGACTGAAATCAGAACTTATTATTTCATTCTGTATTTGTATTTGAATTTCCTTTTTTAATTCTGATGTTTTGGTTGGGGAAAAGACAAGAGAAACCAAATTATAATTGCTAAGAGATAATTTTCATGCAAGTTAGAGAGTAAGATTTGAGCATTCAAAGATGCTATTGTATAAGACAAATGAGAGCTTCCAATAAACTGCAGACCAATGCAGTGACATGAACAATCCTTATTCATGATAGTGAACATAGCCCTTTTGCAAAATAAGGCAACCACTGCTGCCACAGCTCATGAACTGCTTTTATTTTTTCCAACAATTAAAATTGGAGACTATAACTTGAACTTGGTTTTCTGCTGCCAGATGCTGGTAAATCTTTCATGAACACTAAACTTATTTTGTTCCTGTTGCTAAAGGGCCTGTCACATTGGCCAACGGATGCAAAACGTTTGTAAAAAGGACACAGCGGACGAGAAAATGTTCCATCCATTGTTATCCGCTCTCAAAAGTGCCCCGAATTTACATAAGCAGAGTGGACAACAATGGAAAGGAACGGACGGGGGGGGATGTAGAGGGGATGGAAAGCGGATGCTCCACGGAAGCCTAGCGGATGGAAGCGGATGGCACATCCGCAGGACTTCCGGGGGAGCACAGCGAAGTGGACATGGAACAGAAGGAGCAGATGCAGAGCGGATGCCGAGCAGATGAAGCGGATGCAGAGCGGAAGTCTAGCGGATACACAGCGTTCACTGCACATGCGGGGAGGATGCATTGCGTCAGCCCCGCGGATAAGAAGGGAAGCAGCTCGCAAGCAGGTCACCATTCAGAGGAAAGACCTGCTGCCAGACACAGCTCCAGCCAGCCAGCCAGCCAGCCAGCCAGCCAGCCAGCCAGCCAGCCAGCAAGCCAACAACCCAACAACCATGGGGAAAAAGAGAAAACCTCTGCCATCTTCTGCCAGCCCTAGCAAGAGGGATAGGGCCACCATCCCACCCCCTGGCTCTGACTCTGCTTCTGCTGGGGCTTCTGCTGCTCGGGCTGACTCTTCTGGTGCTGGAGCTTCTGCTGGCACTGCTCCTGGTGCTGGTGCTTTTGCTGGTGCTTACTCTGCTGGCGCTGCTCCTGGTGCTGGTGCTTCTGCTGGTGCTTACTCTGCTGGCGCTGCTCCTGGTCCTGCTGGTCCTGCTGGTGCTCCTGGTCCTGCTGGTGCTCCTGGTCCTGCTGATGCTGCTGGTGCTCCTGGTGCTCCTGGTGCTGCTGGCGCTGCTGTTGTTTACTCTGGTGCTGCTGATCCTGGTGCTGCTGGTGCTGCTGGTGCTGCTAGCGCTGCTGCTGCTGCTGCTGCTGGTCCTGCTTTTGCTGCTACTGTTGTTGCTGCTGGTGGTGGTGGTGGTGTGGAGGAGCAGCCCCTACAACCTCGAAGCCCCTCTGATGAGGGCCCATATGGCCCTGCCAGAGGGAGGAAGAGGCAGACGCGTGAACAGGAGAGGAGGCAATACTCAATCAAAGAGGAACATGAGGATGAGCTGCTGGAATGGCTGAGGGAGAACGAGTATCTATGGTGGAAGGGACACAGGCTCTTTCAAGACACCAAAAGGAAGCAGGTTGCTTGGAGAGAGAAGGCGGAGAGCCTGGGCTACACTTCGGAGGTGCTCCTCGGGTGGTGGAAGCACTTGCACACCTGGTACAGGAAGCTGCACTTCAAGAAATCTGGCCAGGCCACGGTCAAGCTGATGGACTGAGAGACCTACGTGATGGCCAAGTGCAGCTTCTTGGAGGGTGAGATCCGCCACCGAGGAGCAGCCCCTCTCACAACCCTCTCTCTCAGGCAGCCTGCTGAGAGCCAGTCCTCTTCTGGCAAAGAGTCAGCTCCTGTGTCCAGGCAGGTATCTGTGGAGTGTCGCACGACAGAGAACCCCCCGACAGCTGCACTACCCGTGGTAGAGCGCATGGAGGACCCCTTGACGCAGTGGGAGTAAGGAGAGGGCACTTCCACCACAGGCCAACCCACATCCACCCCCAGCTCCACCTCCACAGAAAGGCAGAGAGGCAGACCGGAGGGGCAGAGCCACACTGTCCTGCTGGAGATCAGGGACACCATCAGAAGCAGCGTAGATCTCCTCTCTCAGCTGGTACACACCGACGTGCCATCCTCCAACCACAAGCCCTTCCTCACCTACATCAACCAGACCCTCATGAACATGTCGGAATCACAGTACCAGGTGGTAAAGGACAGCATCACCGATCTTCTTCACAACCCTTCAGACCCAGCTGAACCTGCTCCCACTCAGTCCAGGCCTGCTCCTCCACCCCAGGTGATGTCACTGCCCTTCCAAGGCTTTCCACAGGCCCTCACCTACCAAGGCTACGGCTAGCAGGAGGTCCAGCAGCACAGGCAGCCCTTCCCAGTCCAGGCACAGGTACATCGTACGCCACCATTGCCACCGATGCCACTGATGCCACCGATGCCACCCACGCCACCGATGCCACCCACGCCACAGATGCCACCCACGCCTCTCCTCGCTCAGCTGCAGACCAGACATCCCCACTACACTGCTCCTTCCTCCACCCCACAGCCAAGCCCGGCCTCAGAACATCTGTCATCGGTATTGGGGCTGACACCCCATGTCCTGGAGGAAGGGGCTCTCAACATCACAGGACTGAGCCAGCTCTCTGAGAGCTTCCTCCACACACCGTCCCCTGTTGTCCTCTCAGGGCCAGGCACCCCAATGACGCCTCAGACCAGCACTCCAGCAGCAGCCACCTCCACAGCACCTGGACCCTTCACCCCTGAGACTGGGCATGCCTCAGAGTGACCAAGAAGAGTGCCAGAAACTGGGTGGCTACCTATTGACTTTATCTTTGCTTTGGACACTTGACTTGGGTCATTTTCCTTTTACAGCTTGTTATTAACAAAGATTATCTTTGCTTCACACATTTGCTTCATTTATTTTAGTCAATAAAGTCTTGGTGGAAACTTTTAGAAATGGTTTAAGCCTTTGCATGCTTGTGGGATGGATTAAGATAGCAGTGGGATGGGCAGGGATACCTTTGGAATGGGTAATAGCTGTGGGATGGGCAGGGATACCTTTGGGATGGGTAATAGCTGTGGGATGGGCAGGGATACCGGTGGGATGGGCAGTAGGATAGATAAACCTCCAGTGCAAGCATAGTGGGACTGTATGGTCCACCCTCCCAGGTGCCACACCTATGGCCCTTTATTTTCAATAACAATGTAATCATTGATCCACACATTTCAAAATAAACACAACTCTTCATTAAATGTCCTGTTCATTGTAGGGCCACTCAACATACATGGCCCAATCTCATCAGTGTAATGAGACAGGCTCAAGGAAGCATCCATTAAGTATCTATCATCCTGTCTTGCCACTCCACTGCTCCAGGTGGGGAGTTGCACCAGTGTTTCAGGAGGTTGCGCTGCTTCTTCCCTTCACGTGAAGCTCTGTTGGGGCCTTGCACATCCAGAGTATCTATCAGGTTTCACCCTTGCCTCCATTCACCAGGCTCCATGTCCCTATTGCCTTGTTGGAGGTCCACGAGCCTGTTCTGCAACACTGGGTAGCGGGTGCGCATGAGATTGTGCAGGATGCAGCAAGCTTCCATGATGTTCCTCACGGTCTGTGGGCAATGCTGCATGGTGGTGAGAAGTACCTGGAACCTGTTGACCAGGATGCCAAAGGCGTTCTCCACCACTTGCCTTGCCCTGGACAGCCTGTAGTTGAAGATCCTCTCTTCACGGGTGCGGCATCTGGAGGTGTAGGGCTTCATGAGGTAGGTTCTGAGGGAGAAGGTGTCATCCCCCACGATGAAGTAGGGCACATCTTGTGTGTCGTTGGGCAGGGGGTCTGGATCTGGGAAGCCCATGATGAGGTTGCATTCCAGCCTCTCCTTGAGGTGACTGGCGTTGTATACCTGGGCATCTGAAGATGAGCCGTTGCCTGAAGCATCGATGTACATGAACTTGTAGTCAGCATCGACCATGGCGAAGAGGATGATGCTGAAGAAGCCCTTGTAGTTGTGATAAGTGGACCCTGAGTTGGGTGGAGCTTTGCAGGCCACGTGCTTCCCATCTATGGCTCCAATGGTGTGGGGGAAGTTCCACTTCTGATACCACTGCTCTGCAACTTTCTTCCAGCCTTCTTCAGTGGAGGGGCACTGGAGGAGTTCCTCCAGGTATTCTTCGATGATGGCCTGCACCACTTCTCTGACCACAATGCTGATGGTGTTGTGTGGCACCCTCCAGCCATACTGCATGCTCCTGTACGTGGTCCCTGAGGCCAGGTGACGCAGAGTCAGTGCCACCTTGAGCCCAGGTTCCAGGCTGGACCGGAAGTTGGTGCTCTGCTTGGTCAGCCTGGGTCTCAGCCGTTCCACAACTTCGTGAAACATGGCTGGAGGCATCCTCAGGAAGTTCTGGAATGCACGAGTGTCTTCGTTCCTCAGCTCCACCATCAGCTTGTTGTACAGTCCGTACTCTGCTCTTCTCCCGATCCATCTTTGGACCCAGACACTTCTTGGACGCCTCCTTTTCTTCGTGTAGAACAGGTGAAAGAGCCTGTAGATGACTTCGCACTGTTGTAGAACGATGGTGGCTACCAAAAGGAGTGTGTGACGATCCATGGTGGAGATGACTGGATGTTGTGGAAGAGCAAGAGCCAGATGAAGGCTGAAGAGGTCTGCACAGCAGGGCTGCTGGACTGAAAATGAGATCCAGGGGAGTTCCTCCCCTTTTTTATAGGAAATGTAGGTTTTCCGCTAGATGTCCTTTTGCATCCTCTAGACATCTGCAGACATCCTAAATATACGAGATAGGTCCCCTCTGCGAACGTTTTTTCTGTTTTAAACGCTTTGTATGCGAGCTGCATCCGCTTTCATCCTTTCTCCGTCCATGCTACTAACGCTTTGTGTCCATTCGACGTCCGTTTCGCTTCCTCCCTGTGTCCGTTTTCCGCTGGAGCGGATTTGAGTTGTGCAGATGCGCAGCGGATGCCTAGCGGATATAGCGGACGCGTAATGGATGACGACGGATGTAGAATGGATGTTCCTCGTATGCGTTGCAGATGCAGAACGGACGCATTTTCCGCTCAAAAAGTTTTGTGCAGCTCAAAACATTTTGAGCAGATGAAATGTCAGTCGACGGATGCTGGACGGATAGAGAGGATGAAAAACGTATGCAGTGAGTACAGAACGGATGCATCGCATTAACCAACGGATGGCAAGTGTTTCTCTCTGTTTTACATCCTCTTTCCATCCATTGGTGCAGTATGACATGGGCTTAAAATTAAAATGTATTGCCTTGCAAGCAGTCTGTATGAGCAAATCCCCAGTGCCAGGACTGGTTCATTAAATCTTCTGGATTTAATGAATGCCCACAGAGGTATTTTCATACCATTGATCTAATGTGCGCCCCTAGGCCTAAATGCCTAAAAATGGAATAATTTGAAGAAGGTACAATATCTCCAGGTTTCAGGCTCTTCAGAATAGAAGCAGAGTTATTTAATGGCTACTTTGCCAGAATGGCAGGGACGTGTTCCAACAAGCAACAGTGAAGAACAGATTAAAAGGGCAGTATTGCAGCTTGTTGGAAACCCAGAGAAACTTCAATGTTATTTTGAATGAGTTGGATAGATCTAGAGCTGGATAAATCTAGAGCTGGATAGATCACATCTAGGGTACTCTAGGAGTCAAGTGATAGTCTGGCCAAAGCATTATAAATTATATTTGAAAAATTCTTAAGAGGGATCAAATGTCAGATGACTGACAGAGAATAACTATTGTTCTTCTTTTCAAAAAGGAGGAAGGAGGATCCAGCAACAACAGATACCTCAATCTGACATCAATATTTGGACAAACTCTATAGAACCGTGATGGCGAGCCTATGGCCATCAGGTAGAGGTTGTCCAGAAGAACCCCACTGCGCATGCATGCGCCACTGCCCAACAGCTAATTGTTGGGTATCTGGTACACATGCGTGGGGGCAGGGGGCGTGGGAGATGTGCACTCATTCACAGATATGCAGCACGCAGGAAGGGTCACGTATACATGCGCAGGGGACAAGGGGGCCTCAACACACATTGCTTTCTGGGTACTGGCATGTGAGCGTGCATGCAATCTTCAGCATGGGAGCCGAAAAAGGTTAGCTACCACTGCTACAGAAGGTCATAAAAGCAGCCCCTAAGTACCTTGAAAGCACTGAAATAATTACCAGTTATCACTGACACATTTTTGCCTGAAACAAAAGAATTAATTTTATTATATTTTCTTTTAAATTGGATAGCCTGTTGAGTAGAATGTGGGAAAGTTGTAGAGGAATACATCTAGATTTCAACAAAAAGCCATGTGATGTTCTGAGTAGTAAGTTAGTGAAGTAAAAACTGAATGGCATAAGAATAAGTGGAGACATAACTGTCTCAGAAATTGCAATTAAAGACTGCTCATCAAGCTGGAGAGTCCTTAAGGATAAGAGTCCTTACCGACTGGAGCGAGGGATCAAGATGGGTACCATAAAATTCAGCCTAAGATAATTTATAATACACTATTTCTGTTAATCACTTGGATCAAGAAGTGGCAGGGATGTTTATCAAATTTGCATATGGGAGGAAACTGGCTAAGACAGCAAGATGGCTGTTATAACATCGCAAAGTATCTGGATGTGTTAAAGGAGTGGGCTGAATGTAACCGAAGGAAAAATGCACAAGTGAAGTTCTTGTTTGAGAGAATGGAAGTCAAGGACACCAATATGTGATGGGATACCTCACTTAAGAATAGTACCTTTGAAAAAGGAAAACACAAAACAATTTTAAACTGCATATGAATCAATCACATGATGTGGCTTGGAAAATGGGAAATGCAATTTAAGTTGTAACAACAGAAGCAGGGTTTCCAGATCAGGGAACCTAATATAAAAAGAGGCTTCTAGACCGCTCTTCATTTTTGTTCCAATCATGGGAAGTAATTGTTCTATATTTTATTCTACTTTGGTGAGATCCCACCTCAAGTAAACTAATGTTGTGAACACCTTCTGACTTTAAGAAGGGGTCAAACAAATTGGACACGGTATAGAGAAGAGCAGTTAGGTTGACCAAGAATATTTAAATTCAATGGAAAGAAGTCCATATTTATCTTTCAGAGAACTGCGGTGAAGAGGATATGAGGACAGCCTTCAAATACCTAAAGAATATCAAAAGAAGAGAATATTTGTAGCTTGAGGTGAACTGTGGGGTCCTTGGTGCTCTCTGAGCTTGACTGTTTTCTTGCAGACGTTTCATTATGAAAGCAGGAAATATCCTCAGTTCTACAAGGGAGTGGGCTTTGCTCTCATTTTATATATAAGTGCCTTGCCCTGTCGATGTTGGTGGGATCTTAGTGGTTCCTTAAGTTGTTGTTTATTATTTGTTTCTCTGAGCTGCTCGATTGGGGGATTGTTTAACTTTTGGATTGTTGGTCTAATGTTAATCTTGGTATTAACCTCTGCTCCTCTGGGTGTTGATTGCTGGTGAGATGTTTTGGTCTTTTTATTTCCTGCTAATTGGTGTTCATGGATGAGCTCTGTTAATCTTCGGCCTGTTTGTCCTAGATAATAGCTATGTCAGCATTGGAAGTCTCAGAGTTTTTGATTGGAGTTGGGGTTTTCTGGAACCCAGACAGGCTGTTATAGTCCTTACACTGTATATTGAAGATGACTCCTGTTTTTATGAGTCACAGTGGCACAGTGGTTAGAGTACAGTACTGCAGGCTACTTCTGCTGACTACCAGCTGCCTGCAATTTGGCAGTTCAAATTTCACCAGGCTCAAGGTTGACTCAGCCTTCCATCCTTCTGAGGTGGGTAAAATGAGGACCCAAATTGTTGGGGGCAATATGCTGATTCTGTAAACTGCTTAGAGAGGGGTGTAAAGCACTGTAAAGTGGTATGTAAATCTAAGTGCTATTGCTAAGTGCTTATTCTGTGGCTGCTGGGTCTTTTGGTTTACTTGGGATATTTTGGAAGTCTTTAGTAGGCTTGTGTGATATGGTGGTGTCATGTGGTTGTAACAGTTTGTTGGTGGTTTCTGAGATGTTTTTGATACATAAAGTATGTCATGCAGAAGAATATATATCAGTAAGAGTAGCTCAATACTGCAGCCAATTATCCAGAGATGTAAGAGATTCAACTTCATTGCTTATGTTTGATTGAGGCTAGACAGAAATATATTAAGCCTGCTTTAATTTGGATTCCTGCACTGAGGTGGTCTTGATGGTCTAAAATATAAATATCCCCTTCCAATTCTGATTCATTCTTTTTATTGCTTTCTTTTTTCAGTTTTGATATATTGGCATATATATGACACAGGAAGTTAGAATGTTACTTAATGAAAAGATTATATGCCACCCTCCCATATTGCTCCATTAAAATAAAATTATCACAATAATTAAAATGCAATCTCCATCTATCTACAGTATATACCAATACACAATTTATGGTTACTGCGAATTGTTTTATGGAAACTCCTGTCTTGCTTGCTGATCAGTATTTAATATGAATCTATAAGCATATATGGATTAATGAGCATGCCACAAAGTATGCTAAGGAGGTTCACTGGCTGTAATATTTTTTGACTTTTACACAGACTGAGGCCAGAGGTGCTTGCGCAAAGCAGGGCTGGTTAAACTGATGCCATTCTACCACCATTTGGTCACTTGGAAGTCACAGAAATAGCAAAGAATGGTGCTGAAGGCGATAATCAATCAAAAATATTAAAATATTAGGCGAACATGTCCTAATATAAACATCATGAAAGTTAAGCTACTTTAATTAGGGTGACTTAAACTAAACTGTGCAAACCTGGACTGGAAGAAGAGAATTTCTGAGTTAGAAGTAATTCTCAGGGGATACATCCTTTTTCATTTGTCTCCACTATAACTTCAGAATGACTAGATTTTATCTTTTGTGAATGAATGAAAAAGATCTATTTATTAGGAGCAAAATGGAAACAAATGTACATAACACAGACAGGAGTCATTTTCACCTTTTTGCAACCCGCTACAAAAAGCCTCATTGGCTCTCTTGGACATGCACGAGAACACACATGGTCTTTTTCAGAGCACGAGATCTTATCCCAAAGTAACTGCAGTCAAGAGCATTCAACTACTTTCTAGCAATGTGCAAAAACAGGCACTTGTACCAGACAAGCCAAGGAAGCTTCTTTAGCCAAGATGTTACCTTATCTAGAGAAGCCATAAGGTGGACCTACTCATTTAGGAGAATAAACCTGGCTGCCTTCGCTCAAGTCTTCAATTCCTAAAGCTATCTCACTCTTTCTGCCATTACCAGTCAAGAAATTACTTCTTTGCTTTCTATAAACAGTTGACTAAGTGAGTGAGGTTCTGTCTTTTCCATAGAATGTGTTGCTTAATCTGCTCAAAATGATGAGTTTAGCCAGACTGCTGAACTCATTTAGGTGTCTGTGAAAACCTTATGTCTTGACCCATTAATGCTCTTGTTTATGGTTGCCTTTTGATACTTTGGCAATTCCATTTTTTCTTTCTTTCAAGCATTAGCTCCAATTGTCAAGACTTTTCATGGAATAATTAAAGAAGAAAGAAAAGTAAATCCCCAGCAGAATCGATATGATGAACATCAATTATGTCACAATGATATTTTGTACTAGAGAACTGTGCCCCAGTAAGGCTTGCTTTCAGGGATAGGATTCTACCAGTTCGCACCTATTCACTAGAATCTGTTAACATTCTAAGCAGTTTGGAGAACCAGTTGTTAGAAGAAATTACTGGCCTAATCCTGCAAGGAAGGCAGGAAGGAAACTTTCTGGTGTTGCTGACAGAAACTGCCTCTCCGTTAACCCTGATTACATTCTTGGCAGGACTAGACTTCCTGTCTCAGAAACTTCTCTGGAGGTTTTTTAACCTTCCTTTGCTGGTACTTTGCTTGTGTGGAGTTATTCAAACTTACAATGGCACTGAAAAAAGTGACTTATGACCATTTTTCACACTTATGACTGTTGCAGCATCCCCACAGTCATGAGAGGCCAGGCGAGATGTGTGCCTTGATGTGAGTGATATTGAGTTGGCCACATCCAGCCAATAACATGACCACCAAGCCATGTCCACCCAGTCACATGACCAAGCCACGCCCACCACCAAAACCATGCCCACAGAACCAGTTGTTAACAATTTGAATCCCACCCCTGCTTGCTTCAGAGCCATTCTGTTAAGAAACAGCGACAGAGCTAATATGATATTGTGTTATTACCAATGTCTCCTTCAGGGTGAGAGTCCCCCTGGAATTCTGGATAGTTGCTATGAAGAATCAGCATCGGATCCTTGTCTTCCTGGAGATAGGTTTGAGGATCCCCCCTGAGGCCTTGATAAGATACTTTCCGTGGCAAGGAGAGGCACAGCTCCTTCCAGAAATCCGATGCAATTGCCTAGAACCAGGAAATAGAGGGGAGGATCCAGATTTGTCATATGCTCACCATCATAAGGACTCTTTTCAGCAATATATCACAAAACTCTGACTTGAGAATGTAGAAACTGTGCCTGGCTTCCAAAGGACTGAACAAGGAAGATAAAAAGCCTGTTACTGGGAATAGTTCTCTGAGCAGTATCTACATTCAGCTTTGTTTCATCTCCGAGATGAAACATCCTGCAAAACCAGAGAAGAGCAGTGTTAGCAGCCAAACCTACTTTTTCTTTAACCTATGATTTTAATGCAACTGTATATTTTATATGTGTGTGTATGCACTTCAAGCCAGTTTTTCCTTCATCGTTGTAAAGAAAAAGCAGAAGATATCAAGGGATATCTCAAAAACTGTAGGGAGATCAAGCAGACAGCAGCTCTGCAAAAATTCCCTTCCCTGTTATTCCTGGACACCCTGACTTTCTTGCGCTGAATGAGATTACTTACAAAAATCCATCATTCCATTTTCTGCCAGCTATGTTCCTGCCAAATAATTCCAGTTCCACAAACATAACTTTTTGTGCAACGAGTGACTTCATGCGATTATGTAAGAGTACAATAGTATCTGGGTAATACTGATTGCAATTGTAGAGGAAGTGAAATTGAAGCACTGTGATGTGTATAATGTAAGTATCACTTACTCAGTTGACTGGCAAAACTACCATAAGAAATTCTTGCCAACTTTACTATATTTTCAGACACAAGGAGGCATCAGACACCTTCCTGGATATGGCCCTTGCTTCATCTTTTTCATTATTTACTTCTGTATCACTGATCTACTGCTGCAACCTTCCTTGAAAATGAGTGGGGTGAGTTGAGACACAGAAAATAGACCACATTGCTTCTAACTGCCATTGGCTGAGGCAAAATGAAACTACCTAAATAATGAGCAGCCACGCTGTTCAAACGTATAGGACAAATGTCACTGGAGACATGGCAATACCACAGCATCTCAGGTTATGGAAAGCTTTTCCTGTATGAATACCCCATTTATGCCTAGAGCTCTCACTCTAAACAAGGCAGAGGTGGTGCCAGATTCTCCCTCTCTCCTGCTCTTTCCATCTCTTGTCCCTGTGCAGTATATGAGTTTACATTATGTCCAGCCAGGTGCCTTCATCTCCTGCTCATCAATAATGTCTGCTTCTCTTTGGGAAAGGAAAGATGATCCCATCTATTCAAGATATTTGGGGGGGAAATATCTTTTTTCATCTGTGCATGGTACTTTTAGGATGAAAAGTCCCATTACTGATCCAGGAAATGCTCTTAGACTGCCTATTGAAGGTTAAGAACAGAATAGCCTTTTCTGGGCATGATAAAGCCTCCATCTTTCAAAAATCTGGCGATAAACAATAACAAAATACAATATTTGTTCACTGAATATTAGCAGCACTTCTATATCTCAAAGATGTCACTGTACTACGTGACAGTTTTATAATATGGTTAGCAGCAAGGATTTCAACTGTCTAATAATTTATGCTGAGGGCATTCTTAAGGAAGCACATAAGCAATGATATTAACAGGCTGCGTAGCTTTGTGCATACACATATCCCAGCAAACCTAAATCTTGCTGTGCTGCCTCATCATGGGGAGTGTTCTTGAGAAGGATGACTGAAAATGTTGGGAGTATATGCCAAGAGTATATACTGTATTCCTAGCAGTGTCATCCAAAACATGAAGGTCATCCCAGCTGCCCAACTAAAGCAAGCAGGGACCTATATTAGGCAGCAGTAATATAGAAAGATGCTGGAGGGAGAAGATTTAGTGACAATGGCAACTGGAACTGAAATTTCCATTGCTAAGTGGTGTAGTCATAAAGCATGATATTAAGTGAATACAATGCTCAGCAATGACAATCCAGAAATCCCAGTTGCTGCCCTAACCCCAGAAGCATGGGGATTGTTAAGCAAAAGGAGACAGGAGTCCCAGGCAAGGAGTAAGGGGTGTGTGATAATGGGTGCCATGAGCCTGCAATAGGGATGCAAGCAGGCCAGCAAGGGCAGTTGATGGGACAGTGGGGGCTGCAGACTGGTGCCCAATGAGTGTGAGCAGGTGGAAGGTTGCTGTAGACAGAAGTATGCTATGGAATGTAAGTAGGGGTGTATTCCTAAGATCCTTAGGATCTCATACTCCACAGTTGTGCTTTTGGGGAGTAAAACTAGCCATATGATCATGGGATATTGCAACCACTATAGTGTTTGACAAGCACCCAAAATGTGATCTCATGGCTGCAGGGATGCTGCAACAATCAGAACTTTAAGGACTGTCATAAGTGCCACTCATTTGGCACCCTCACAACATTCAAGGGTCATTGAAAGAGTGGTTGTAATCTTATAACAATCATCCAATATAATAAACCACTCATTTTTTTCAAGAAAGCCACGTGGGTAGAAATTATAAAATGATTGATAATATAGTGCTGGCTGATGGGCCTCTCAGGACAAGTGACACTCAACATACCATTTAAAGAAACATTGGAGTTTTTTTTTAATGTAGTAATGATGTTGCATGGTTAGATTAAGCCACAAATGTAATTGCTGATGTTGACACATGGGGGAAAACAATCCAATGCTGCAAAGGCAAATAAGAACACGGAATGTAAGAAACACAAACATGGTAAAGCTCAAAGGCAGTGAAAGATGAAAAAAAATACCCTACAAAATGACATATATCAACAAATTGAGATTGCTAATTGGAATTGGACACTTTCAGTTAGAAAATCACACTGCTTATTAGGAGATTTTTAAAAATGAAGGAATGGCATTGCTTTTATAATTAGGAAGGCCATAGCACAAACAGTGCCTGGCTACAAGGCAATCAATAGCCAGATAATACCAATTTGGTTTCATGGACACTCCTTTACTATAACAACCATCCAAGCTGATGTTCCAACCACTGATACAGAAAAAGAGGTGGTTGATGAGTTTTAGATCAAGTTTAATATAAAATTGTCAGAACATGCAAGCAAACTTGTGATTAAAGACCGGAATGCCAAAATTGGAAACATTAAAAAGATGTTGTTGAAGTTTAGAGCTTAGGAAACCAAAATGAAGTAGGAGTCTAACATATAAATGTCGGTGATGCCAATGATTTCTTCATACCTAATATTACCTTCAAATAATTCAAATGATGCTACAGAAATGGATATCACCAGCAGATGTGCATAAAATTAAATTGACTACATTATTACTAAAATAACAAGGAAGAGCTAAATTATAGCATCAAAGATATGGCCATATGGCTGTGGAACAGATCGACAAACTGGTCATGTGCAAGTACCAAGTTAAGCCAAAGAAGAACACCAGCCAGTTTTCACAGTATGTTCTTGAACATATACCAACCATTTTCAAGGAGAAGATCAGAAATTACTTTGCAATCCTGAACCTCATTGATAGAGAATCAGAAGAACCATGGAAAACTCAAACAGGTTGTTAAGGATGAATGTGAAAAGAGACTGCCAAAGATGAAACAGAAGAAAGCAAACTGGATGCCAGAACAAACCAGGAAAATGGAGAAGCCAAAGCCAAGAAAGACAAAAAATCTCAGAAAGGAACATAATAGTTTCAGAGAGAATTTAGAAGAGACAAGAAACAGCATTACAAGAATAAATAGAACCACCAGTCCTGGACAATGGAGATACTGAAGTGGTAGCTACTGCTCTTCAGAATCAACCATCAACAGTAAGAGAACAATCTTTCAAGAAATACACTGCAGACAAGAATTTTGTAGAGCAGCAATGAAGGCCTTGGAAAAGATGCTGTGAGATGCCTGTACTTAACAAAGATCAGAATTGTGCAAACTATGGCGTGCTCTGGGACCCTCTATGGAAACAAAAGTTGGGTTTGAAGGAGGAGGATAGGAAGAATATTGATGGTTTGAACTTTTGTTGGAGAAGACCCTCAAGGATATTGTAGACAACAAAGAAAACAAATAGATGGGTCACAGGAAAAAAAATCAACCCACAGTTCTCACTTGAGGCACAAATGAGCAGACTCAAATTATCCTACTTTGGAGAGATTATGTGAAGACTCAGCTCTCTGGAGAAGGCTTTAATGCTGGGAAAGGGGGAAAGAAAAAGAAGAGGAAAAGATGAATGGGCAGAGTTACAGAAGTGATGTGTGCCCTGTTGGAAGACCTGAAAAAAACTGATTAGGGAGAGATCATGATGGAGAAAATCTGTCTATATACTTGCTAAGAGTTGACAATAACCTGATAGCACCTAATAAGTCAAAAAGCTTGTATAGGAACAGGACAAGAGTATTTTATTGAATTGACTGCTTTTAAAAAAACAGACAGCCTTTTCTTGGTGATTATAACAGGAAAAGAGCAATATCCTTTTGATTAAGGGCAAATTTGTTAAGAAGTTAAAATGAAAGGAGAGCAATGCATAATTATGACCGAAAGTAAAATATAACTAGGCATTAAACATAAGAAAAATATGCTTCTCATTTACTGATATTTCTAAATTGAATAGGAGCAGAGCATTAAATCTTTCATTCTGACTCTCCTTGAATGAACAAGAGAAGTAGGCTGTCACTCTGATCTTAATCAGAGTGGGGCTCCGGATTTAGTTATGTTTTTCCCCTTATACCAATAGAAAGCAATTATACTGAGAGTATGCTATTTGAGTATATCACTCTCAATAAAATTAACAGAGAGTAATTGATGTTGGTATTAGCAAATTTCTTTTAGAATGTATTTCAGTTGGTTAAAAAATAGTCTGTCTGATTCAAAGTCCACAAAAGCTGCATCAATTTATTTATGTTAAAATGAATTAAATGATCAAGTACAAAATTTGCTCTCTAATTTTGAACCGTTGACTCATTTTCCGGTAGTTTCATCAAGCAGCAGGACCCATTTCTCATAAGTGAGAAATATTTCACATATATTTTTTAAAAAAATATATTACACTGATTGGTGTTTAATTTATTAGTCCCTTTTTTTAAGAAAACTGGGATCAGCGTTCTTAGAACTTATCTTGATAGAATGTAACCCTTTATATTTCTTGAATGAAATGAATTAGCCATGACAGAAAAGCTTCCATCAAATACCACTTTAAAATCTCTCTTGAGATAATTTCTTCTTGTGCTGCCTTATTTTTGAGGAGATATGTTAAATGAGAGCTTTATTTTGGTATTATGAGAGGGGGATCCAAATCAGGAGCCCGAGCTATTAAGATCAGTGACAGCCTTGCTTCTCTTGTTCATATAAGGAGAGTCAGAACAAAATATTAACACACTGCTCCTGTGCAATTTAGAAATATCAGTAAATGGGAAATTTATTCACATTTGTATAGCTTTCATGCACTGATTGCAAATTGCAGAGCCTCCCATGTTGGATTTAGATGGAAATTTTTCAGATAGCAGCTCTGTTTTTGAAACAGGATTTCTTGTTATTAGTATTGCACAGGAGGCAGATATTTCTACAGTCTTCATTTTAATTTCCTGATCACTTTTATTTACTTATTTAGGATTCTTTATAGTGTAAATTAAATCATGCTGTTCTTCTAATGGGTAATAAACTGCAAAAGAGGAGGTTTAAAACTAAAATAGAGTTTTAGTTACTCTACAGTTTATCAGGATCTGAATATGTTAAGCCTTAACAATGCCGAAAGTGTTATTGCTCTCTTGCATATCAAAGTATAATCTCCACATGTTGACAAACTGAAAGGTCCACCTAAACTCCATTTGTGTGTATGTGTGTGTGTGTGCGTGTGTAAAATTTTAAAGATGAATTTAGCACAAAATATCTGTGTAAATGTAGTCCAACCACCAGGAAATGGTTCCTTGCTACTGATGTTGATAGTTAATACGTGCATGCTGAATAGAAGCAACAAGGATGATGTGACTGAAAATGTCATTTTCCCTAGGAGCATCACTTATTTTGGTATATATTTAAAAAAAAACAGTGGGCACCAACAAACAAATATAGTACAGACCAAATTTTTCTGCTAGGTCATGTGACTCAAAACTAAAAACAAATTCACTTCAGAGTAAGAACTGAGATCCTCACAATTCTGAAAATTACATGAAGACCATTTTGTGATGATCTCCAGATTTTGGCCAGTCTTCTACCTCCTCATGGCTGACATGCTTCTATATTTCAATCAGCTATAAGGATTTTGGAAAACGTGGACAGAAAATAGAAAGAATCACTCTCTACAACTGTGAGAGAAGTCTGGAAGAGTGAGCAAGGCAAAGAAGACAAAAACTTCAAAGAACTTTTCGAAAATGCCTTGTTCTGATATCACACAAGGAAAAACAAAAATCAAACAATGTCCCCTCCAGATTTTAAATGCACCTCT
Organism: Laticauda colubrina; assembly: GCA_015471245.1. Taxonomy (NCBI): domain Eukaryota; kingdom Metazoa; phylum Chordata; class Lepidosauria; order Squamata; family Elapidae; genus Laticauda; species Laticauda colubrina. The sequence continues at coordinate 13,630,804 of BLBF01000054.1, read as the reverse complement.
GTTCAGCGTAATAAAGAAGAAAGGCAACCGTCTGAAAACTGCATAGTAAGAATGAAAAAAGATGCCTTTTACTAAGAAATGTAATATTTAATAAAAACACAGGTAGTCCTTGATTTATAACCATTCCATTTGTGCCCATTGGAAGTTACAACAGTATTTAAAAAAGAGATGTATAACCATTTTTCATGCTTACGATCATTGCAACTTCCCCAACAGTTGCAGTGATCGTAAGATGCTTGGCAACTGTTGCAGTGTCCCAAGAATATGTGATTCCCTTTTTGTGACCTTCTGACCAAGTCAATGGGAAAACCAAATTCATTTAACGACCATGTTACTAATATAACAACTGTAGTGATACCTTGACAGCTGGGGCAGGAAAGGTTGTAAAATGGGGCAAAATATACTTAATTGTCTTGCTTAGCAACAGACTTTTTGGGTTCAATAGTGGTTATAAATTGAGAACTACCTGCATATAAATATGTGTTGTCAGACTTCTATCAAATCATGGAATAAAGCATTCTGTTCAACCCCGCACTTTGTGGAGAAATCCAAATTAAAGCATTCCTGACAGGCAGCAGTCTAGCTTTCAACAAATCCACTGCAGGAGAACAAAACTTTCCACGGTTTCTTTTCTTGAGAATCTGGTTCTCTTTTTATGTCTGACACTGTATATATGCTCCACCACGACCACCCCATTGGAATTATTTGCATTAGATCTTTTAATGCATTCATTTTCGAATCCTTCCTGAGCTCTTTTTTCTAATTAATTTCCGTTTGGTAAGAAAATAATTTCCTGATGCTCTCGAACAGCATCATACAATTTAGTCCTAGCACAAATCAGGAAATACTACACAGAAAATTTAAATTAGACACTTTTTACTGACCCAGGAGATATTTCCTTCATAAGGAAGGGTGGGGGGGAAATCACATCTTCTGGGGTTTTTTTCCTGTGGAATAAGGATTGTTTCAAATATTCAACTTATTTACTAAGTTTGTGTAAAATTAGTTTCACAACTCAAGATAAGTTTCCATCCCTCCTTCAATAACCCAGTGAAAAAGACCATGTTATTATCCATTTACCACTGATATGAAAACAGAAATAAGACTAAATAATAAACAAGTACATTGATATAATAGTTTTCTACATTCCTGCTTTGAGAATATTTGTGTTTTTTCATCTTCTCTAATCCATATCTTTTATTTGCCTTTGAACTATCTGTGAATAACATCTTGGGTGAAAAACAGTATGTATTATTAATTTTTATTTTTCCTGGTTTTGGTGCCTCATTATGGATTTTTGCTTGTTCCTTTTAAAGACAAGACATTGTAACATTTTTTCTTACAACTTTCTGCAGCAGCACTTAAGACGAATTCATTATGGAGAAAGAGAGAGAGAGAGAGAGAGAGGGAGAGAGAGAGAGAGAGAGAGAGAGATGTGACTTGTAAGACCCAATAATCTATTTTCTAACAAAGATTACCACCTACCAAAATTGAAAACTGCAGTTTCCAGCATCCATCACTAACTATGCTGGCTACTGAGACTATTATCTTGGGAAGTTATAGATTCATTACTTCTGAAATAGTCAATTATGAAAAGTTGCACAATTAGCAAATGTTTCTTATTTATTTTACTACTATATGAAATCAAAATCTAGCCCTCAAAGTATAGCCACAGTTTCTCAATATCTAATGCTATTAGGTAAATAATTAAAGGATTGACGATGGTCCTTCTCAGAAGAGAAGCTCCCTCTAAATTTAGAATAATATCTCAAATATTGTCTTGCTATTCAAAAGAAGAACCCAAAGGATAAGGTTGCAGCTTTTTTGTTCCAGTTTACCATGGAACCAGCATGCCACATCAACAAGGTCACGTCGCTCTTGTGCTGCTTTAGCAAAGTAATGGCTGAATGTGCTATGTCCCGATATTGGCTCTCAAAGACAATGAAGATTGGCTTCCGGGAGAGTTCCAGTAGTCTCCAAAGACCTTCCCTAAAAAAAAAAATAAGACAATGGCTTTGCAGAATTACCAATAAGACTTGGTTTTTATCATTATTTATAGTTCTGCACTCTGCAGCAAAACACTTGTATTTCTTTCATTCATCTAATATATATCATATCCAAGCTTCATTAAGCTTAGTAGCATATCAGTTGCTCAAATTTTAAAAGTTCACATGCAAAGTACAAATTTTAGTCTCCTATGTATCATTTTCAATGTAAGAGAGATTTTACTTGCTGTGGCTAAGATGACCTAGGTCCTAGGAGCCTGTTGTTTTTTTTTTTTTGAAGTGATTGCATGCAAATATTACATTCTCCATGTCTTCTACTATAGCTTGGAAGATTGAGAATGAGCCACATATGCATACTCAGTTGAATAGAATATTTACTGTATTAGTTTTTCAGGTCAGAAACCTTGATATTCAAACCAAACAGTGACCTGCAAAAACTCATGAAACAGAAATTGGAAACCAGAATAAATAATTTGAAAACTTGGTTTGGATGATTGATACAAGCTACATTTTATTAGTTTATGCATCACCGCAAAAAGCAGTTTACAAGGTAGTATAGCATTAAAAAAAAAGACATGAGAGAAGGAGCAAGTACACACACACACACACACACTAAAGAAATGAGTGTTTACTTGAAATTATTGTTGCACCATTCCTGTTCTAAATATGCATAAGAAAGAACCACAATAAGGCGTCGACATCGGCTGACATTCATAATCAGATCTGCAGAAGGTTCTGGAAAAGAAGATTATTTATTTGGATTTTTTTAAATCATTCATCTTTACCTTATTCAGGAGCCTTTTATCATCATCATCGAAATCTAAATTAAGTCCCATAATTTGGGACTTTAAAATGTTGGGATGGAAGATCTCTATCAGATCTCTATTAGAGAATCAGGGGAAATATGTATAAATTGTTGATCCTGTTTAGTTTTTTAATTGCTCCTGATCTTTTAACCAAAGTATTCATCAGGAGCATCTGTCAAATAAGGTATTCAGGGCACATTTTTAGACTGGTTCCTTTTCTACTTCAGGGCTATTCTTGAGAAAAATAGCTCTGGCTGACTATATCTCTGGTGACAATTAAGCTGTAAAGTTCCACAGGAATTTATTCTGTCCCCAGTGATGTCTAACATTTAGATGAAAACATCAGCAGGGACTTCATCAGTACATTGATAACAGCAGGCTTTAGGTCTCTATATTTTCTGAATCAAGAGAATTTGTGCAGCTTTTTGACCGATGTCTGAATGTGGCAAATTTCCTCCCCACCCCCACCCCCAAGAATAGGCAAATAAAGTGAAGCTGAATCCTGACAATAGTGGCACTGTCGAGAGGGCTTCTTGTTCCAGATGGGGGACATTTTTTCTGAAGGAGATGGTGAGTTTCAGAATGTTCCTGAAGCATCATGATCAATGGAGATGCAGTTCTTCTTTTGTAAGGAAAATCTTTTTTTTCTCTATTCCCTGGAGCCAACTGTTAATACTCTAGCGATATCCATTACACCAAGACTCTTCAAATTTGGCAAGTTTAAGACATGTGGACTTCACTCCCAGAATTCCTGAGCTAATATGACAGGAGGAGGAATCCTGGGAGTTGAAGTCTTAAAGCAATCAAGTTCGAAGACCCCTGCATTACACACTATCCTGGTTGTTAAAATCTAATGGTGCTCTGTTGTTATTGCTTTCTTGCCAGGAGTTTGCTGTAAGATGGCCAATTTGATCTAGTGGTTAAGATGGATTATTCAAATATAAAACATATTCACTTCAGTATGTCAGCATTGAAAAAAAGCTACTCTGTTATGAACCTGAGGACAAACAAGCAAATTAATTAGACATTTCTCTTGATCCACTCAAATCATTCCACTGGACAGGACCAAAGTAAAAATACCTAGGTCTTTGTGAGGTAACTCCAAGAACCTGCTGCTGAAATTTAACAACAAAATGTTCAAATTGGTGCAAATTATTTCACCCACATTCCATTTGAAGGAAAGATTAGGAATGGTTTGCTTCTGGAAGTTTTTCTGTTCCTATCTTCTTGTTCCAACTGAGAAATAAATAAAAAAAATCCCTTTTGGTGGTATCTGTGGATGTTTTCCAGCAGTCTTCTGCCAATTCAGAAAGCTAGGCTGTAGAGCCAACCTACCAAACACTGGCCTTTCTTGTACTAGGTTCTTACCTGAGTTGGGCAGAATGTCCTTCTCATCTAAAAAGAGCTTGTAACCATAGCGATTCTCTAGCTGTGGCTTCACTATAAAATTCACAAATTTTCTATCATCCACTGAATCAGCGTAAGATACATAGGCATCGTAAATTTTTCCATCTGTAGAAGAAAGCATCAAGAAATACACTATGTTATATCAACAGATTAAAAAACAAATCAATCTCATATAATTCCCATGATACCGATAGCTTTTTTGTTGTGAAATTTCAAAATGGGATGGAGAGGTGTTAACTTTGGCTTTTGAGTTTGGAATAATCTTGGAGGCAACGTCCCATAAATAGATGGAATGTTAGACAAACTTAAACTGAAGAACAGGACATAAATTCAATAAATTGAATTTTGCTGGCTTCCCTCATCTATTCCACAGATCCCTGGGTGTCAAGAGACAGCAGACTGGCCCCTGCTGTGGCATCTGATTATTCCCATTTAAAAGAAAGATATAAAAATATTGGTTTGGCTAGAATTTTAAGATCCCATTTAATTTTTTTAAAAAACCCTCCTCTCTTATTTCAATGACTTTTCCAAATATTAAATATTCTGAATCAAGAGGAAAAGGGACACATATATACCATTAATTTCTACTTCTCCATAATGATTCTGGTACCAGAGCAGAGCATTCAGCCGGCACTTCACATACATTATAGCTACAAATAGCAGGAGTGCTGCAGCAAAAAATGTGGCTAGCACTGCACCCAAGTGCCCAACAGTGTCTTCTGAAAAAGAAGCAAACAACATTAATTACAATTTGTGGCAAAACAGTACACTGTAGGGTAGAGTTAAAAGTGAAAGCTGATTCTATTGGGGAAAAAACTGACGCATAGCTGTCTAAACAAGAGTAACAGCAACATAATGACAGAGGTGAGCAGAATTTGAAAAATGGAAAGTTAAAATTTTCTGTGGTGAGTATTCCTATTCACAATAAATGAAGGTCTTGGGATGAAGGATGGCTGTGAAGTCAATTTCTGACATACATCAGAGTTGAGCTTATCTTGTTAGCATTTGTACACCGAAACTGGCTTTTAAGTCTTTTTGGCATCTGAAAGCTACAACAGAGTGCTCTAAAAAGAAGTCTGCAGAATACTCCTTTAAAATAACATAGTAGCATGTCCAGAGTCACTGAGGAACCATCCATGCTTAAAATACCAAAATAGGTTTGCCCTCCCCCAAACTTAAAATGTGTAGCATGGATGCTACTCAACGTTTACATTTTTGTTGAGAAGGGGAAAAAAAGTATTTTTGGGCCAAGCTTAACTCTAGCCAGTATAAATGGATATGTTCCTTGAAGAAGCCAAGCCAAACCAAGTTGAAGCTCAATTCCTGAAGACTTCGTAGACACAGCCAAGCAGGGACATTTTTAACAATATGGAAATGAAAGAGTACAGGTTTTCAGCTAATATATTCCATATCTCTCAATGCACTGCCCTGAAATTATTTTACAGGATGGAAGTGGTTTGCCACTACATTACCTTCTTCCAGAATGTTTTTCAACTTCCCAGCATAGTCTACAACCATGAAAATTTTGTTGTTACCTGGTGCCATCATGTGGCAATTTTTCTCCTTAGATTCACAGAGGATAGCTTGTTACAATACTGCTCTTATACAATGAGCTCCTAAGTTAATGATGCTTCTCATTTTCAGAAGCCCAGTGTTTTGCTCACCCTCTTTTAATTTAAGCACAAATATCTTTTATTTCCTCCAGGATATTGAGGGTATATAATAATCCTTTGTTCTACTTTGTGCTCACCAAAATCATCCAGCAGATGGAAGGCCAATTCAAATTCCTACACCCCGTTTTTTAAACTGCATTTATAATGAAAAAGATTATATGAATATTTATTTTGTTTATGACCATACAGCAAATACAGCAAATAAACACTTTAATTCATTAGTTTGTCATTTGATCAACAGAATCAGAAAACTGCTCTTGAATGGATATTTATTATGATTTTGTGAACTCGTTATTATTAAACAATGCTGTGCACATGTAGCTGATGTGATAATCAACAGAATTAATGATAATCGATAGAATTTTCATGACTATTTTCATGGGCACACTACCTGATTTTTTCAGTGTAAAAAGAGCTGTACTATTTCTAATGAAGCAAGCAAAAACTCCATAATTTTCATCAGTCATGTTTAGTGCTAAAGAACTGGAGATAAATATTTTGGTTTCATTGTCACTGAACCTGGAAAACAAACAAACAAAAAAGTTAGCATACTGCTAAATATTGTTATTTTGGAAGAAAAGCAAATGATGAAAATCAAGAAATTTCAGAATTGGGCTACACAAAACCTCCTAAAGCTACCTATGAAAGTATACTGTGTGAATCCCAAAGGTGCTTTTTTCAAGAGGTAACTGGACTTTCTGGTTTTTCTTTGAAAACGTTTCACTTCTCATCCAAGAAACTACTTCACCTCTGACTGGATGGTGGGGAATGGAAGGATTTATACTCCTTGCAGACAGCTGGTCATTTACATTCTTTTAGCAGGTCATTAAGGTCACCTTGATGTTTATCTGTGTTATCAGGATCACCTGAGTAGCAAATGGATGTGGAGCCTTCTTGGAACTGTTGAAAGGACTGTATTGTAGACTGGAGATAGATGATGTTGTATCCCTCCTCCTCTGTTGAAAGAGGGCTGCTACATTTTGACATAGATGGCCTCTATGTCAAAAGAAGGGTTAACATTTATGTCAAAATGGAACAGCCCTCTCTCAACAGAGTAGGAGAGATACAACATTATCTATCTCTAGTCTACAACACAGTCCTTTCAACAGTTCCAAATAGGCTCCATATCAAATAGTATTACTCAGGTGACCCTGATGACACAGATAAACCTCCAGGAGACCTTAACAACTCTCTAAAAGAATGCAAATGACCAGCTGTCTCAAAGAGTATAAATCCTTCCATTTCTCTATGCTTCTATTCCAAAAATCACCAAAATTAGATCAAAACTGTAAAGTAAACCTAACTACAAAAATGTAGTAGAATGAGACCAAAAAGTAGATTCCCCCTTTATAGAAAAAATAACAACTAACAATTGACAAGGTACTGACAAATAAAGATATTTTAAAGTTAAGCCCTTAATTTATGCTTAACAACTTTGCTGTGCTTAATTCTGACTTGAGTGTTTTCCTATCCTGGGCAGTAGGGCTGAAAAGATTGGAGTCAACAATTAATATTATACTAGAGAAGGATAGAATAGAACAACAGAGTTGGAAGGGACCTTGGAGGTCATTTAGTCCAACCCCCTGCCCAAGCAGGAACACATAACCAATATAATACTGCTTACAGAGGTGTTCAAGGGGGTGGGGGAAGCGAGCCTAGGTTTCTATAGATTCTACAGCTGAATAATATCTGCTTGTAGGTCAGACTATTTATGAACAATTATCGACAATCAATAACAAAATGAGCTTAAAATATCTTTCCAGCTTTATGCTCAAGGGCATTGTGAGAGTCGTCCACACATCACCTAAAGAATTGAGAGTGAAAGAACTAAAGGCTAGGTCACACTGGCCGACGGATACAAAATGTATGTAAAAAGGACACCGCGGACAAGCAAATTTTCCATCCGTTGTTATCCGCTCTCAAAAGTGCCCCAAATTTGCATAAACAGAGCGGACAACAACAGAAAGGAACGGACGTGGGGAGGATGTAGCGGGGATGTAAAGCGGATGTTCGTAGGAAGCCTAGCGGATGGAAGTGGATGGAAGCGGATGACACATCCGCAGGGCTTCTGGGGGAGAACAGCAAAGCGGACGCATAGCGGAAGGAGCAGATGCATAGCAGATGCGAAGCAGATGGCGCAGATGCATCATGGACGCCTATAGGATGCATAACGGATGTGTAGCGAATGCAAAGCGTTCACTGCACATGCGGGGAGGATGAATTGTGTAAGCTCCATGGATATAAAAGGAGGCAGCTCGCAAGCAGGTCACCATTCAGAGGAAAGACCTGCTGCCAGAGACATCTTGAGAGAACACCATGGGCAAGAAGAGGAAGCCTGTGCCTACTCTTGCCAGCCCTGGCAAGAAGGACAGAACCACCATCCCACCCCCTGGTGCTGACTCTGAAGCTGCTGCTGCTGCTGCTCCTGGTGCTCCTGGTGTTGCTGCTGGTGCTTCTCCTGCTGCTGCTGCTGTGGTGGACCAGTCCCAAGGCCCTCAAAGCCCTGCTGCTGAAGGCCCTGAAGCCCCTGCCAGAGGGAGGAAGAGGCAAGGCAAGGAGAAGGGGGAGAGGAAACAGTACTCCATTTCCGAAGACCATGAGAAGGAGGTGCTAGAATGGCTGAGGGAGAACGAGTACCTGTGGAGGAAGGGCCACAGGCTCTATCGCGACACCAAGCGGAAGCAGGCAGCATGGAGAGAGAAGGCGGAGAGCCTGGGCTACACTTCAGATGTCCTCCTGGGATAGTGGAAGCATATGCACACCTGGTATGGCAAACTGCACCTGAAGAAATCCGGGCAGGCCGCTGTCAAGCTCACTGACCGGGAGACCTATGTCATGGCCAGGTGCAGCTTCCTGGAGGGTGAGATCCACCACCGAGGAGCAGCCCCTCTGTCAACCCTCTCCCTCAAACAGCCCACAGAGACCCACTCCTCTTCCAACCAGGAGACAGCTACAGTGTCCAGGCAGGTGTCTTTGGAGGGCCCCACGACAGAGACCCCACCCACAGCTGCACTCCCCGTGCCAGAGGATGTGGAGGATCCCCTGTCTCAGATGGAGCAAGAAGAGGCAGCCACCAGAGACCAACCCACCCCCAGCTCCACCTCCACAGAAAGCAGGCAGAGAGGCAGACCGGAGGGACAGAGCCACAACTGTCCTCTTGGAGATCAGGGACACAATCAAAGCAAGCACAGATCTCCTCTCCCAGCTGGTCCACTTTGACAAACCATCCTCCAACCGCAAGCCCTTCATCATATACGTGGGCCAGACCCTCATGGACATGCCCAAGGCCCAGTACCAGGTGATGAAGGAGAGGATCACAGCTCTTCTGCACCACCCTCCAGGCCCAGCTGAACCTGCTGCTACCCACTCCAGGTCTGCTCTTCCACCCCAGGCGATGTCACAGCCCTTCCACAGATTTCAGCAGCCCCTCGCCTTCCAAGCCTACCACTACCAAGACTTCCCACAGCAGAGGCAGCCCTTCCCAGTCCACACCCAGGTTCCTCGGACGCCACAGACGCCACAGACGCCTCACCTGACCCAGCTGCAGACCAGACAGCCCCACTACACTCCTCCTTCCTCCACCCCACAGCCAAGCCCTTCCTCAGAACATCTGTCATCAGTCTTGGGCCTCACATCCCAGGTACTTGAGGAAGGGCCTCTCAACCTCACGGGACTGAGTCAGCTCTCTGAGAGCTTCCTGCACACACCATCTCCTATTGTACTCTCGGGGCCAGGCACCCCAATGGCGCCTTAGACCAGCACTCCAGCAACAGCCACCTCCACAGTCCCTGGCCCCTTTACATCTGAGACCATGGGCATGCCTCAGAGTGACTGAGAAGAGTGCCAGAGACTGAGTTGTTACCTGCTCACTTTATCTTTGCTTAAGACACATTATTTGGGTCATTTTGCTTTTTAATAAAGACATACAGTTTGTTATTAATAAAGGTTATCTTTGCTTCACACACTTGGTTCATTTTTTTTACTTAATAAAGTGTTGGTGAAAACTTTGAAAAAATGGTTCAGCCTTTGCATGCTTGTGGGATGGGTAAGGATAGCTGTGGGATGGATAGCTGTGGGATGGGTATTGATAGCTGTGGGATTGGTAAGGATAGCTGTGGGATGGGTAAGGATAGCTGTGGGATGGATAGCTGTGGGATTGGTAAGGATAGTTGTGGGATGGGTAAGGATAGTTGTGGGATAGATAAACCTCCAGTGCAAACATAGTGGGACTGTATGGTCCAAACCTCCCAGCTGCCACACATATGGCCCTTTATTATCAAAAACAATGTAATCCTTGATCAACACATTTCAACATAAACAAAACTCTTCATTAATGCCCTATTCATTGTAAGGCCACTCAACATACATGGCACAATCTCATCAGTGTGATGAGATAGGCTGAAGGAAGCATCCATTAAGCATCTACCATCCTGTCTTGCCACTCCACTGCTCCAGCTGGGGAGTTGCACCAGTGTTTCAGGAGGTTGCGCTGCTTCTTCCCTTCACGTGAAGCTCTGTTGGGGCCTTGCACATCCACAGTGTCAATCAGGTTTTGTCCTTGCCTCCATTCACCAGGCTCCATGTCCCCATTGCCTTGTTGGCGGTCCACAAGCCTGTTCTGCAACACTGGGTAGCGGGTGTGCATGAGATTGTGCAGGATGCAGCAAGCTTCCATGATGCTCCTCACAGTCCCTGGGCGATGCTGCATGGTGGTGAGAAGTACCTGGAACCTGTTGGCCAGGATGCCAAAGACGTTCTCCACCACCCGTCTTGCCCTGGACAGCCTGTAGTTGAAGATCCTCTCTTCATGGGTGAGGTATCTGGAAGTGTTGGGCTTCATGAGGTAGGTTCTGAGGGAGAAGGCGTTATCACCCACGATGAAGTAGGGAACATCTTGTGTGTTGTTGGGTAGGGGGTCTGGATCTGGGAAACCCATGATGAGGTTGCGTTCCAGCCCACCCTTGAGGTCACTGGTGTTGAATATCTGGGCATCAGAAGCTGACCCGTTGCCTGAAGCATTGATGTACATGAACTTGTAGTCAGCATCAACCATGGCAAAGAGGATGATGCTGAAGAAGCCCTTGTAGTTGTGATAAGTGGACCCTGAGTTGGCTGGAGCTTTGCAGGCCACGTGCTTCCCATCTATGGCTCCAACGGTGTGGGGAAAGTTCCACCTCTGATACCACTGCTCTGCAACTTTCCTCCAGCCTTCTTCAGTGGTGGGGCACTGGAGGAGCTCCTCCCCATATTCTTTGATGATGGCCTGCACCACTTCTCTGACCACAATGCTGATGGTGTTGTGTGGCACCCTCCAGGCATACTGCATGTTTCTTTATGTGGTCCCAGAGGCCAGGTGGCGCAGAGTCAGTGCCATCTTCAGTCCAGGGTCCAGGCTGGGATGGAAGTTGGTGCTCTGCTTGGTCAACCTGGGTGTCAGGCACTGCACAACTTCGTCAAACATGGCTGGTGGCATCCTGATGAAGTGCTGGAATGCACGAGGGTCTTCATTCCTCAGCTCCACCATCAGCTTGTCATAGAGTCCAAACTCCACTCTTCTCCCGATCCATCTTCGGACCCAGACAGCTCTTGGACGTCTCCTTCTCCTTGCGTAGAAAAGGTGAAACAGTCTGAACAGGGCTTGGTTCTGGTGTTGAATGATGGCGGCTACCAAAAGGAGTGTGCGATGATCCATGGTGGAGATCAATGGATGATGTAGAAGAGCAAGAGCAAGGCTGAAGAGGTCTGCACACCAGGGCTGCTGGACTGAAAGTGAGATCCAGGTGATTTCCTCCCCCTTTTTATAGGAAATGTCGGTTTTCCGCTAGGTGTCCTTCCACATACTCTAGACATCCTCCAGACATCCTAAATATCCGAGATAAGTCCCATATACGAACGTTTTGTCCATTTTAATGCTTTATATACGAGATGCATCTGCTTACATCCTTTCTATTTCTGTGCTTCTAACGCTGTGTGGACATTCCGTGTACCTTTCGCTTCCTCCCTCTTTCTGCTTTCCGCTGGAGCAGATGTGAGTTGCACGGATGGCCAGAGGATGCCGAGAGGATACATCGGACGTGTAATGGATGACAACAGACGTAGAACGTTTGTTGCCCGTATGTGTCACGGATGTACATCGTACGTGGCGGAAAGTTCATCCGCTCAAAAAGTTTTGTGCAGTTCAAAACTTTTTGAGCAGATGAAATAGCAGTAGACGGATGTTTTACGGATAGAGCGTATGAAAGACGTACGCAGTGAGTACACAACGGATGCATCGCGTTTTCCAATGGATGGCAAGCTTTTTTGTCCGTTTTACATCCTCTTTGCATCCGTTGGTGCAGTGTGACATGGGCTTAAAGGAGAGAGGAAAAATATACAAATCTGACTCCCACAAAGGGAAAAGACAAGGGGAAAACAACATCGGGTATACCTGTTGAGAATCATGAAAATAAACAAGAAGCCTCCTTCCCAAATTAGGATTATTTTATCCAACCCAGCAGAGTGATTCCACAGAACCAAAGAAGGTGGAATTCCAAAAGATTGTCTTTAAAAGCTTCTGTGGTGAAACTACTGTATCGGTGTCCTGTTGTTTCACAGAGGTCTTCAACTTTTGGAGAAGCTGAAGTGGAATCATAATAGATTTATTTACTTAGGGTTTTCCACTAATCAGTTCTCACAGGCTCTGAGCAACGTACAGCAACCAACGCAACAGAAGACTAAAAAAAAGAGACAAATTCAACTGCTAACAGAACCAGTCTGTTGTGCCACAATCTGAGGACTGAATAAAAGCTGTCTTGTTCTCAAATTTTCTAAGGAGTCATTTTTATGAAATGTGGCTACTCACAAAGGTTGGGGTGATAGCTCTGCTCCTGCTGTATTCTCTCTTTGAGTAAGAATATCAGAAAGAGAATAAAAGGCACAAACAAACAAATACACAGACAAAAAAAAATCTAAATATTTATATATATATATATTCTGCTGTTCAGAAAGAGGCATCCAAAACTCCAAAATAGTTCACCGTGTTAGTGTCATGATTTTTCATTTGTTCTTATTCAAGCTATTGCCTTGCCATTATTCTAACCGATGGGTGTCAAACTCAAGATCCATGGGCTGGATCTGGCCAATAGGCTGCTGGATCCGGCCTGCAGGACCAACCTGAAAACAGCAAAGGACCTGCCTGCGGTGCCTCTGTCAATGAAAACGAAGCTCCATTTTCTCTGTTTTCAATGGCAGAGGTTTGCAGGAGGCCATTGCCGCAGAAAACAGAGCTTGGGAGCCTGGCCATGCCCACCCCAGCCACACCCCGGCCCCTCAAGGTCAAACATAATCTTGATGCAGCCCTCAATGAAATTGAGTTTGACATGCCTATTCTAACCACTTCTCCCATCTTTTGTTTCCTGCAGCAGTTTGAAGCTGGTGGGCAGGTGGACGGACTCCAGATATTAGCACAACTGCTGGTGATAGAGAAGTTTAGAACAGGGGTCTCTAAATTTGGCAAATTTTAAGACTTGTGGACTCCCAAAATTCTGCAGTCAGTTCCCTAGATCAAGTGGAAGAGGAATAGAGAAAGATCATCCTATAGCTATCTATTTGGGCAAGTAAATAACATTCTTCAGTTGTTTCTCAGCTCTGCCTCTTCTATGAGCTCTTTCCCTCATTGCCCTTTCTAAACTTACTAGGCATTGCAAAGAAGTCTCATTGGCTTCACTCTAATGATTACTGAATACTTTAAAAGTATAATAATACTCTTGAATCAAGGTTAATTCATGATTATAAGGACACAACCATGCAGTTTCTGTACAGAAACAGTTTGCCATTTTCTTCTTCTGGAATGTTGTCAACTAATGTTCAAGTTCTTGGAGTTAGAAGGACATGATCAGAGATTTGGATGGCATGGATATTTACAGTACGATAAAGAAAAGTTTAATGTGGATTTTAAAAATCTTATGTTTGACATATCTTGTGAGAATAGAAATTCAGTTGGTACTTGAAAACACCTTTGTGGCTCTCGGCGCAAAAGTATTCTATAGCTAACTTATCATGAACAGAATTTTATCAAGGGGTATGAGATATTTTCAGCTTCTCTATCTAACCTACAGCCATGACTTCTCCTGGTTTTCTCCCATCCAAACACTTAACAAAGCCCTACCTGCTCAACCTCTGGGCCTAGCTAAAATTGGTTGGCGGCAAAAGAACCCACCAACCCAGGTTGTAGCCAGTTTCTATTTTCATTTCCACCCAGAAAAGTCAATAGACAAATGCAAAAGTTCTAAGAAGAAGGAGGTTGGAGAGCAGATTGCAGAATCACAATTTTTTAAAAAAGATGTTTGCATTGGGGGTAATACATCTGAAACATATCATTTTGTTATTGGAGAAACATAAATTATTTTTCCAATAAGAATTTGAATTGATTACTGAGTTCACAAGAATCTACTGCCCAGATTCCCTGGATGGTAGTAGGCATTACCCTGATGATGGTAATATAATACAGCCCATGTCATCCTCTCATATTATTAAATCATACAAATTTTCTATATATTTGTGTCACTGAGCACTTCAGCATTACTACACACCATAACTCCGGGAAGGTGTGTTCATATCTATTCTAAAACTAAGACAACTATTCTCTCTTTCTCCTATTAGACATACAATAATTTCTCATTTTAAAACAAATCTTTTTCTTTCTGTTTTTTTTCTTTTGCATATATATGCCTTTTCTAAAATTCAGTAGAAGTATTCTTTCCTAGAAATACAGCAAATGTACCTTCAACTCCGTAACATCAATTTCACTGCAAATGTGCTTCACATTCCAGAGAAATCAGCAGTAGGGAGGTATGTAGGTATGCCATTCATTAATTCATTCAATTTCTATAGCTGCCCATCTCAGTAAATAATGCAAAATTCAAAAAATATATATTACAATCAAAAATACTAAAAAAACATAAAAACATTAAAAATATCAAAAATAAATATACATAGCAGCCATGATACTTAGCCAATTAGCAATACAGCCAGGAAATAGGACCTTTAACACATTCAGCTCCCAAGGCTTAGGAACAGAGACAGGTGTTTCGGGTCTTATGAAAGCCTGACAGGGTTGGGGTCATTCTAATCTCCAAAGAAAGTTCCATTGAGCAGGAGCTACTGGGGGGAAAACCTATCTTCTAGTTCTTTCCAGCCAATACTCTTTGGTTGATCTGCAGTATGAATGGATGGATGGATAGATAGTTAGATAGTAGATAAATAGATGATAGATAGATAGTTAGATAGTTAGTTAGATAGATAGATAGATAGATAGAAAGATAGATAGATAGATAGATAGATAGATAGATAGATATAGTCTCTTGAAAAAGGTGATTCCTTGGGTATCCCAGTCCCAAGGCATGTAGGATTATAAAAGTAACCACTAGCATCTTGAATTGCACCCAGAAAAACACTGGTAACCAATGCAGCTCACACAGAGGTGTTATTATGTGTGCCATCTGTTTGGCACCATTTACTAAACTCACAATTGCATTCTGCACCAGCTGAAGTTTCTGAATGATCTTCAGGGGCAGCCCCACATATAGTGTGATGATTGTCTTAAGAAAATCTTCAGTTTGAGAGACTTCCTATCCTCCTCACTGCCACCACTGTGCAACCAAATAAAGATAATTTTACATAAAAGTTTTCTTACCAGTGAGTATAAGAAGCACGAGTGTCATTGCCTAAGAACTGATTATCCTTCATCCAGTGTAGGTCAAGATCACAGCCCTTACTGAAAGGCAGCTGCACGGTGCAGTTCAGTGTTATTTGACTTTCCAAAGCTTGCTCCATAGTTAGATTGCTAGAAGGATAAAGGAAGTGGGGAAGCATACTGCAAAGATCTGTTAGAAGAACAAAAATATATACATATATATTAAAAAAGGGACTGAACTTCCAATTGCATTTCACAAATCCTCTACTGGGTTTTTTACAGCTGGTTAACAGATAAAGTTAAGTCTAGTTTGGTTATGATCTGCATCCCCACTCCCTTTGTCACACTGATTTCCCTATCTTGTAGTAAAATAATAGGCTCAGCAACTGGTATATATGTCATTATATATATCCCTGCCCTTCCATTTAATATAGAAAAGTCACGGCCCACAATCTCAAGAAAACAGGCTATTTCTTAAATGAAAAACAAAACAAAACATTGAGGACATGGTAGAGGAAAGGGAGAGAGAGAAAGTGCTTACACACAGCTGTAAGAAACAATAATTATGAAGTCTCACATTAATTATTAACTTTTATATTAGCAGTAACTAAATTACCATTAATGCCTGTTCAGAGTCCAATAAAGGTCACTTTCTAAGTTAGTTCCTCATCCATAACATATGAATGGAACTTCCTTTTTTAACAAGTTAGGGGATAAAAAAAATCTAGCTGACCTTAGCTAATCTCAAAAAATCTAAGCAGAATTGGAGCTGGGTAATGCTTGAATGAGATAACATTCAGAATTTGTAAGGCTGAGAAGACTATATGACTGTCCATCTCTCAATCCAAGATGGGCAAACCACTTCTGCTGTCAACAAATCTACAGTACATGCACCTGTCCATAAAAGTCAGACAGGAAGGACTTTTTTGTGTATGTGTCTTTGAGTCAATGTTGAGTCAGGTGACTGATGCGTCTAGCAGTTTTATTGGCAAGATTTTGGAAGTGGTTGCTGCTGCCTTCTTCCTAGGACTGAGTATGTATGGCTGACTCAAGGTCATCCAGTTGGTTTTGTGCCTAAGGCAAAACTAAAATTCACATTCCCAGTTTCTAGCCTGATGCTATAACCAGTGCACCAAACTGATTCCTGAAAAAAAAAAAAAAATTCTTACATAATTTCAGAATCCTTGAGGGGGGAAAATTTCCACTATTTGAAATTATTGAAATTCATCATCTAAAGGTATGTAAGGAAACCTGGGGAGGTGGGATAATGATGTGGAATAGTCGCAACATACAATGTATCCTGTCTACTATACTGTAATCTATATCTTTTTTCTTTTATAGCCCTTCTCTTCTCAAAGCCAGAAATCAAACCTCATTTCTTTTTCTTTTTTTTTAGCACAAATGAAATCATTTTGTAGAAATGGGTATTTGTGCATTTATTAAGTCAATTCATACTATTCTATAACTCAGATAGCACAGAGCAGAGGTGGTATTCAGCAGTTCTGACCAGTTCTGGAGAACAGGTAGCGGAAATTTTGAGTAGTTCAGAGAACTGACTGGAGATTTTACAGGATCCTTCCCCTGTCATGCCCACCAAGCCACACCCATAGAATCGGTAGTAAAAAAAATCTGAATCCCATCACTGGTACAGAGGGCAAAAATATATGAAAGTGCAAGCTACTCAAATTGTGGATATACATAAAGAAGTGAGAGGACCTATCCTTTAGAGTGACATATACTCATGTACAATCCTTATTTGCCTTCTAAAGAAAATAATATACATATTTTTATTACAGAAAAATTCTACTTTTGATGTCAATACCCAATTCCTAGTCAAGGCAGAGGGACTTTTGAGATTTTTGTTTGGTTATTTTTATTTTTAAAAAAGTAAAGGGCTTCCCAGTGGCACTCTACAGGTAGATCTTGACTGACCAGTTCTGGAAGTTTATTAATAAGCCCCCAAAAAAGGGACTTATGACCACGATTTGAAATTCTGAAGGCTGCCTATCCCCAGGGTCATCTGACCGTATTTTGGGCACTTGACAACTGATCTGCACTTACGTTTGAAGCATCCTGTTGTCATTTAACAATTTACATTTCTTTCTACAAACTGATGTTCACTTCCAAAACATACCCATAACAAACAATGGGTTTGCACTGTTAATGCATTCATTAACAACATCTGCGTTAAGACTGCCATGTTTGCTGAACGACTGTTGCAAAAAGGTTGTAAAATTGTCTACAGTCCCCCGATGACCCACTTAACAACCATCATGGCACAATTATGAACATAACTCATGGACTATCTGTATTCTAAAAGTTACCATATAAAACAGAAAGGAAAGAAAGGAACCACTCCTTTAATCTACAGGAACTAAAAGAGAAGACTTTTCCCACTTTAGTTTAGAGCCCAGCAACAATTTTTACATTATCAGTTACAAATGATGATCAAAATTAGTAACACTGGTAGTATGCACAGAAATCATAAATAAAATCACATGTAACAAATACAGAATAGCAAGGCTTATCTTGGCTTATTTTGCAACTTCACCCATCTCTCCTCACCTATTTCTAATTCCATTACTCATTATTACAGGCCAATTAAAAAAATATTTCCTCTTTTTAGCAGCACCTCAGTAACAATAGATTATTCTTCAGTCATTTTTTTAACTGCACAAATTAATTTGCAATCTGTTTTTACAAGTGTTTATGTTACCCTAGATGGAATATAAAAGCAATGAAGACTTTTTTTTTTTTCTTTTTATAAGCAGATGTCAATTTCTATACATTTTCTACTCCAACACACAAAACAAGCTAGAAATAAATCTTATGGCCAACAGAATGCTGTTGCCGAAAGCAGACAGGTTGCACCTTCTCTTTCTCGTGAGTAACTTTCTATAAGGAAACTTAAGGAATTCAGTAACATAGTGAAATTCACGCACTGCTGCAAAAAGAGCCAAAGAAATGGGATCAGGGCATTATACAATGACAGGATATCACATATTTTGCCTTACTAAATCAGCCAACATGAATACATCAAAAAGGTTGAAAGTGCAGCTCAGATGACTCAGTGCCCTTACTCAGAAGGAGAGAGTGAGGGGAAAAAGCTAAGCCAAACCTGCTTTTTGGTAAGGTACAGATCAACTATGAAATCTTCTAAAAGCTAAAATTAGACTGAAAACTGGTTTCTCTCAAAACACCCAGTAGAATTTCTTCTCCTGAGGTTAGGGAACATGGCTACCCTCAAAGCAAAATGATCACTTCTCTCACTTCTTGTACTCACCTGCCATGGTCCAGATGAATAATAAAGGATATATTTCTTTGATTATTCAAGTAAAGGGAACAGGTGTAATTGCCTACATCATTTCCCCTGAGGAGATCAAAGGTGAGGTATGCAACTGTATTCTGCAGTGTGCTGTGCAGGTGGCCGAAGGAGGAGAAGGAGAAGTTAAGCTGGTGGCAATCTTAGCTCCACTGGACGCTGAAGTCAAAGGCAGACTGAAGCAGTTGATTATCCAAAGGGCAGAACAAATGATTAACAGACTCTTGTTGGATCCAAATGGTGTGATCATACAAGCGATCTGGGTCCACCCAGGATAAATCAGAAGCTAATGGAACCATCCAAGAAATAAGTTAGTAATAAAGCATATCACTTAAAGAGCAACTGCTATATTCCTATACTGTAGAATCCATTCATACCTTTACAGCAAAAAAATCACTACCAACTCCTTAAAGCAGAGGTGGGTGACTATGGCCCCTTTATGACCTGTGGACTTCAACTCCCAGAATTCAACCCCATGCATGGTTGGTTCAGGAATTCTGGGAGTTGAAATCCACAAGTCGTAAAAGGCCCATATTATCCATTCCTGCCCTAAACATTCCAATCATTTGCTTGTTACAGGAGTTACTTAGCAGCAAAACTAGAACAGAACATTCATCATGAGCAGAATATATCATACATTCATATACAGATATGATAGTAAAAAATAAGTTATGCCACAGATTGTCTGTCAGTCTTTAAATCAATGTAATTAGTAATATTTCTCTTAATGGTGATGTTTTTAAACATGAATAATTTTCATTGCCAGCGCATAAAGAGGAGATTGGACAACAGTTTGTCTGGAATGGGGTAAAGTTTCCTGGTTGAGCAGGAGTTGGGCTAGAAGACCTCCAAGGTCCCTTCCAACTTGTTAGTCTATGTTCTAAATCACAAAGGCTAGATTAACCTTTGTTAATGTAAAAAAAATGATTTTTTCCCCCTACTGTTCCCTCTATAATATTTCCCCAAGAAACACACACAGATTCTGGGAAAAACAAAGGAAAACAAGTGTTTTCCAGAAGGAAAGAAAAATATCAGATGTTTGAAGGTAGAGAAGAAATTAAAAAAAAAAATATTATTAGCATTCTGTAATTATTTTTAGATCTGGAGGCTTCTTTTTTTGACACACAATGGTTCTTGGATTGCCATTACTGACATGAAATTGTAAATATGTTTCTTTAATAAAGTTAATGCATGATCATCAAAAATGCATATGACTGCAGGAGAGTAATGCCATCTACACATAGTAGTTTATTACTATTGATACCCTGCCAGCACTGACATGAAATTCAACTGATGTCCGGCAGTTAATGTGCCAGTAGCTTACTATAAGACTGTCAAAGGACAAGCTCAAATTACAAATCCTTTACCAAAAGCTTTTGCTAGTTTCACACATGGAAGTCAAGCAGGTACAAACAAAAATGGATGGCCAGTTATAATCAAGAGCGAACCAATTTTTGTAATGTAAAAGGTACCTAAGGCTACTATAAATTGTCTATTTAAAACAGAGTATTAAATCTTGCCAAACTCAGTGGGACATATGCCAAATAAAGAAACACACAGCCCCTGGGGTGGGATTCTATTAGTTCGCACCTATTCACAAGAACCGGTTGATCACATTCTAAGCAGTTCGGAGAACCGGTTGTTAGAAGAAATTACTGGCCTAATCCTGTAAGGCAGGCAGGAAGGAAACTTTCTGGTGTTGCTGACAGAAACTGCCTCTCCCTTAACCCTTGTTACATTCTTGGCAGGACTAGACTTCCTGTCTCAGGAACATCTCTGGAGGTTTTTCCCCCTCCTTTGCTGGTACTTTGCTTGTGTGGAGTGACCATTTAAAGTTATAATGGCACTGAAAAAAGTGACTTATGGCCATTTTTCACAATTACGACTGTTGCAGCATCCCCACAGTCATGAGAGGCCAGGCGAGGAGATGCGTGCCTCGATGTGAGTGATGTTGAGTTGGCCACGCCCAGCCAATAACATGACCACCAAGCCAAGTCCACCCAGTTACATGACCACCAAGCCACAACCACCAACTAAGCCATTCCCACAGAACCGGTTGTTAAAAAATTTGAATCCCACCCCTGCACAGCCCCTTTGTTTGCTGTCTCATAAGCAGAATATAAAGACCATCTACAGCAGGGGTGGGCAACTATGACCCTTTTGCGACTTGTGGACTTCAACTTCCAGCATTCCTGAGCCAGCATGGTTGGTTCAGGAATTCTGGGAGCTGAAGTCCACAGGTTGTAAAGGGCCAATATTTACCCATTCCAATCTACAGAGTAGTTCTGCCACTTAAATTTTGTCATGATTTTTCTCTTCTATTCAAAAACTACAGATGAAAAAGAATCCAAGGACTTTGCCATTCTAAGGAAACCTATTTCATGGCCTCACTGCCAAGTTAATATGTTGCATTAAAATATTGGTTAAACTTAAGGACTTTGCTCCCTGCAGAAGTTCTGTTCTTTTAGCTAATATAAATGAACCCTTATAGCAAGTCTATGCATTCCAATAGGGAATGCTCGCAAACTCAGATTTGCCATAGACGTTTATATCTTTGACAGGATAGCTCTTAAACAATTTAATTTTTTTCAGATCTTTTTCAGCATTTAACTTTACAAAGTGGATATCTAATCACTTTCTGCAACCTTCTGATAAGTAAAGTCAATGGGGAAACCAGATTCACATGACAGCTGTGTTACTAATTTAACAACTTCAATGATTCACTCAACAAATGTGGCAATAAAAGTTGTAAAATGGGGCAAAACTCACTTAACAAATTTCTCACGTAGCAACATAAATTTGGGGCTCAGTTGTAGTCGTAAACTGAGGACTACCTGTATTAAGAAAATTGAGTTTAAGAGCTAGAATTACCTGAAATTCAGGTTAAAAAAAAATCACTGTTCATAGATTGTATACATTTCCTTTTTTTCATTCCTGGGTTATACATATCAACTGAGAAACCTCCTAAAAACGTTTGACTAGATTTTTAGAATAACAGTTCAGGGATAAGTATTATAGACTTTATTTTATCGGCCCAATTATTGTTGTAGACAGCACTTTTTAGCCCAGGCACTCTTTGGGTGAGTCTGGTCCTAGAAGTCAATCTAGAAAAGGCTTCATGGGATACAAAAATGTTGATTTCATGATGAGAAAGTTACCTCCTGGAGTGTGAGGCTATTACTGAGAAACTCCTATTTTTAGTATTTACTAGCTTCGTTTTAACTAACATCTAGCAGAAGAGAAGGCCTTCACAACAAATCTTAATACCTAGCTAGATTTGTTCACATGGCTGTAGATAGTCCTTCATATAACCTGGTCCTAAATACATTTTTATGGTTAGAATTAGATTTCAAATTAGGCCCAGAAAATGGACAGCTAATATAAATAGCACAAAACTTCTTGAAATGTGCCCGGTCAATACTTTAGTAGCTGCATTTTAAACCAGCTATGCTTTCTAAACCTTCTTTAATGAATACTGTTCACTGTCATTCAAGTTCTGCCAATTTTTGAAACATTCATCCAAGTAACTGAACTTTTAAGGTCAGAGCCCAAAGCAATTAATGACAAAGGTAGCTTAAGTAGTAAGGTGGGGGGAAGAGAGAGAAATGTATAATTGGAAAGAACACTCTGTTAACCTTCAGCTCACCAGATAGCTCAAAGAATAGAGAAATGATTTTGTGAACAATGTGGCTACAGCCTCCATACGAAAGCAAATGAAAGCAAATTTACTTTATCTCACAAGCCCAGCCCTATTGTTAGGTAGGCTGAACTAGCTCCTTCAAGTGATAGAAGTTGGAAGCAAAAGGTGATATCCCTCTTGACCCTCTCATCACTTCCCCCTTGAAATTCCTTTCTGTTCTGATTCTCCCTGAGGTGATGTTTTTGTGTCAATAATGACAGCTTTCTTTTCTCCCTCAGTATCTTCTCCAATATGTCACAAATAAGGCCCAAACATCCACCACACTGGGCAACAGCACAGCTTTTCCATCAGTGAACAAGACCGCGTTTGTTGGCTGTTCTAGCAAGTAAGATTTATATCCATGACTAAGAAGGCCTGCACACCAGCAAATATACAGGTGGTCCTCGACTTACAGCAGTTCATTTAGTGATCATTCAAAGTTACAACAGTGGTGAAAAAAGTGACTTATGACTGTTTTTTACAATTATGAATGTTACAGCATCCCCATGGTCACATGATCCAAATTCAGATGCTTGGCAACTAACTTATGACAGTTGCAGTGTCCTGAGGTCATGTGATGCCCTTTTGCAGTTTTATGACAAGCAAAGTCAATGGTAAGCCAGATTCACTTAACAACCGTGTTACTAACTTAACAACTGCAATGATTCACTTAACAGTTGTTGCAAGAAAGGCCATAAAATGGGGCAAACCCAACTTAATAGATGTCTCAATTAGCAAGAGAAATGTTGGGCTCATTTGTAAGTCAAGGACTTCCTGTACTGCAAATTTAAATTTATGGATGGAATATTCTGTGAAGAGAGTTTACATCAGGCATTCTCACATCATAAAAAGTAAGCTTGGAAAGGAAAATCAATTATTTCCTTTATTCTTTTTTAATTGGCTACAATAAATTTACATGAATGACTGCCATGGAAAATACCTTCTTCTAAATAAGTAACAGAAAGTACATCAAATACAGCATTCTGACTTTATGTTGATACTGAACCACAGCAGAAGCAGTCTTCCAGAATTTTTCTTTTGTGATCTCATATGTAGGGATGATTCACACAAATTGACACTTTATGGTTCGGCACTGCAAAGCTTAACTTCAGCCAGCTGCCTTTGGGCAGATCAATTTTATTCCACATTTCTTTTGTTTAAGGCAAGACAGAATTTATCCCCTTCGGTGGTGGGATTCAAAATTTTTTACTGCCAGTTCTATGAGCGTGACTTGGTGGGTATGGCTTGGTCGGTGTGGCTTGGAGGTCATGCCCATGGGTGGGCATGGCTGTGTGATCATTGACTGGGGTGGTGTCAAAAGATAGAAACTCACTTTCTGGAGCAGGGGGTTGGACTAGATGACCTCCAGGTACCTTCCAGCCCTGGATTGCTGTGCTGTTTCAAAGCATCCTCTGAAGTTGTGTCTATTGCAGGGGGTCTTCAAATTTGACAGCTTTAAGACTTGTAGGCTTCAACTCCCAGAATTCCTCCTCCAGTCATGTTAGCTCAGGAATTCTGGGAGTTGAAGTCCACAAATCTTAAACTTGCCAAGTTGGAAGACCTTTGGTCTAGTGGCAAGGTTTGTGGTCCTTCCTTCCTCTCCTTTTTCCCCTCCCTCCCTCCCTTTCTTTCTTTTTCTTTTTTTTCTTTCTCTCTTTCTCCCATCCCTCCCTCTTTCTCTTTTTTTGCAGCACCTTCCACACCCCATTTTTGGCCTAGTGGACTTCAGTGAAGCCTCCTGGGAGCAAAAATGGGGCCTGGTAGGGTGTGCAGCACCCCCCACAGCACCCCATTTTTGGCCTAGTGGGCCTCAGGGAAGCACTAGAAAAAGAAGCATTTTGAAGTGAAGGGATGAATCAGCTGTGCCCTGTGATTTAGATTATCTAGAAAGCCATAAATCCAATGATTTCCTGCTTTGTAGCTAATCTAAATCATGTGGCACAGCAAATACCAGTTTAAATGAACTGGTAGCCTTTTTTTACGACCGTTTCAGCTAAACTGGTAGCATTTTTTACTACCAGTTCAGCCAAATCGGGCCGAACTGGTAGAACACCACCACTGAGCCCCTTCTTCATATTCACATCTATTCTGTATATCAGAATTGCAACACAATTTAATCTCATAATAATGCTAGCTCAAATGAAGGTGCAAGCTGTGTTATGTTTCAAATAAAGGAATCACCCTTCCCCAATCTAGGCATTTCCCAGCTGAGTTCCATAGTCTATAGTCAACATGTCTGAAAGATATCTTAATTGAGGAAGGTTGCTCTGAAAATGGAAATGCAGAAAACAATTGTGCTCTTCCACTGTTCATGCTGCCATACATTTCCCAGCTGATGAAGCAACCAAACCCAGTCAGTATTTTTGCATTAAATATAATTCATGTGTACTGCACAGTCCTAGCTTTTCTGTAATGCATTGTGTGAGTTTTCATGATCAGCAGGTTTTTCTAGATGACCACCCAACAGAAGAATTCATTGTAAAAAATTACCTGGTTCTAATAATGCAGAAAGCCTTGTATGTATTGGCTTTATTTTACACATTCACTATATTACTTTCATTTTGCAAAGAACACAAATGGCTTTTTGCTTAATAGGGTTGGGCTGAGAAAGAGTGAAAGAGAAAGAGTGGCCCAAAGTCACCCCGACAGCTTTCATGGCTAAGGCTTTCATGAGACTTCAACTCACGGTATCTTTGCTTTCTAGCCTGGTGCCTAGACCAAACTGGCTCTTTTAAATGGCAGACTAGATTCTAATCCCAACACAACCAATTTATATAGTTTCAAATCTGCTTGTTAAAAAATATTATTAAGTGAAAACATGCAAAACCTGCTTTCAGGTATGTCTGGATTAAAGATATAAAACCTTGTGTCATACTGTATTACAGCCGGGTCAAATGTACCTAGTTATCCACCTCTACAGCACTGCACTGATACCTGCTCCTGAACTCATGGCAAGAAGAGCTGAAGTCTGACACATGAATGTGATCT
Organism: Laticauda colubrina; assembly: GCA_015471245.1. Classification (NCBI taxonomy): domain Eukaryota; kingdom Metazoa; phylum Chordata; class Lepidosauria; order Squamata; family Elapidae; genus Laticauda; species Laticauda colubrina. The sequence continues at coordinate 13,605,250 of BLBF01000054.1, read as the reverse complement.
ATATTACAGTGGAACTACCACTAAAGTCATATGGCTGCCTCTGATTAATTGCAAATATACAGATAGTCCTTGACTGACGATCACAATTGAGCCCCAAATTTCTGTTACTAAGCAAGACAATTGAATTTTGCTCCATTTTATCATCTTTCTTGCCACAATTGTTAAGTGAATCACTGCAGGTGTTCAGTTAGTAACATGGTTGTTAAATGAATCTTGAATTGACACTAAATGAACTATTATAAGTCAAGAACTACTTTCCAAACTTCTAACGATCTTTCTAGAAAGCTAGCAGTAATACAAGAAATGGAAAAAAATAAACAAACAAATGGCCTAACAAATAAAAGTACAGTATGTTAGGAAACAAACAAAATTGATCTATTCAATCAGCTATGTCTGAGCACTGTACTGAGAGGCAAATAGACTCTCTGGCCTACTCTGAGAAGATAGCTCTAGGCATTCTCTACAAAGGCCTTGTTCACTCTGTGCTTGAGTATAGTAATTGGCTTGTGGAGGTCAGACAGGATTTGGATTTCTGAAGCTCTCTGCACCCAATAAAAGAAACTTTATTGAGGAGGATACGAAAGGGGCAAGTAAAAGCAGAGAGAAATCAACCACCGTCCACTCCCAGAAATTCTGCAGAAAAGTGGTGATATCTGAAGGTGAACAGAATTTCAGGAAACTTCAGTAGCAATTGAGTAACAATGTTCTTTATAAATTAGGCAGCTTACAGTAAAAAAAAAAATCACTTTGATTAACTCTTCTGAAAGGCAAGGAACAATATCAGGGGGGAAAAGTCGTCTATTAGGAAGACATGAAACTAATATTCTGAGCTGTGAGAAGCAATGATTGAAATAGGTCTGTCAAAACAAAGTTCAAAATACAGCCTTAAATACTAACAGTATTTTTGCATGCAAAGCATGATTTCCAAAAAGATATTTACTACGCCTTCAAAAAGGAGAGACAGTTGGGTTAAATAACAAGAACTGCACGGAAAGGTATTCTGACTGGAGCAAATAACAAAGAAGGGAATGGAAATTAGTCAAATGGCATGTAAAACTCAGGCTATTCATCTTTAAAACTCAAATATAAGGATTTTCCCACTGACCCCTCCACTGCCATCACCAAGAGCAACAACTTCCCTACCTTAACAAACTACTGTTCTTTCCTGTCCAACCCCTCTGGCAAGGCAGAAAGTAGAGGACAAATGAAACAGTCCAAATTGAGAGAAATTTTACAATCATGTTAACTTATTCATGAATAACACCCTGCAAATTGGAGAAAAGAGTGAGAAGCATTACCTTTCTATGGCTTCCCTCTCTTCCACTTCTAGAGGCAGATAGGTAACTTCAAAAGGCAATGAATTCTTGCGTGCCCTTGCTATACACTCCTTTATTGCCACAATTTTAATCACATGATTATCCAACAGACCCGGCCGGTTAAGTTTTCTCCCCTTTTTATGACCTTGTGCCTTTCTTTAATGACTTGTTCCTTTTCTCTGTCTCCAATCACAATCCTCCAAGCCTGCACTCCAGAGAATCAGGACCTCCTCCTTGTTCTCATTGCTCTTCCTGTTTTTCCACCTGCATAGATCGGAAAATGCAACTTAAATATTTCAAAAAACAGTAAAAGCTACCCAACCTGTTGGTAGCAGCCAAGCATTCAAGTAGAAGTTTACTCAATAGCTATGAAACAAGTTTCTGAATAGCTCTGCAGCTGTGAAGAGTGCAGCTTTGTAACAATGGGTCAGCCAATGTTCCTGAAACTTGGCAAGGGTTATTTTGAAGCAGTTAATATAAAAAGAAAAAAAGAAAGAAAGAAAATATCTCAAGGAATAAAGTAGAAAACCTCAATTGACAAACAAAAACAGAGATTTGCTTCTATATAAAAGAAAACTTTGCAAAAATAAGCAATAACATGTAACAATTACTAAACATTGTGTCCAACAGTGGTAAAACAGGCTGAATCATTTAGACTATCCAGGCTTCTCCCCTCTATTTTGCATGCATATTAATATAATAAACATATCTGTAAGTTCAAGCCCTGAGAAAGTGTTCTATGAGCAACAGTTCAATTTTGGAAGAAACCCACGAAGAAAGTGACATTTTCTCTCACAGAAGCATTTGTGTTTCAAATATAAATTTGGAAAATTGATAGACACCCCCCCTCACTGTCTTGTAGTCAGTTTATTACCTGATTAAAATTGCCACTCATATCTAAGCATGCACAAAAGATAGCTATCACTTCTTTGTCACTGAATGTAAATAGCAGTAAACTGTTTATTAACAGATACCTTATCTATGTTAAATATTTCTGACCGAAAATTCCAAAATAACAATTGAATGTCGTATGTGAAAGTATGCCCATCTGCTCAGAAAAAAAGCAAATGTGAGCAGAGTGCATCTTAAGGGGAAAACAGAGGAAGCATTTTGATTAAATTGCGTCTTGTAACAAGTTTCATTCTCATGGGAGCCATTTTGCAACAGGACAAGTTTTTGCATAGCCATATTTCTATTAGTGTATCTTGTAATATGCTGTCAAAATTGCAGCTGTGCAAAACCAGCCCTAAAAGGTTGAAGCTCCTGAACCTCAAGTGAAGTTAAATCTTGTAATTTTCAGCTGTATCAGAATTATGTTTCAACAAATCCACTTGATAACAGGCTGAATGTAATACTTATAGTCCTTAATGTTGCCAATCAATAATTGGCAAAAAAACCAAAACCTACAATAGCTTTTGGAACACTTTGTACTCTAATTGTGAAGAGCAGTTTGAAAGTGTTCATTGTTCTTTTTGTAAAATGCCAGGTATCTGCTATGATCACTGAGCAATTCTTTTTTACTTTAGAAAGTTTTAGAAATTAGGTGTCACCATGCACATTTAATACTGTTTGATTGTATAAACCTAAGATAAACCCAGAGTTCTTCTATATCACATGACCTAAAATGGACACCTAACATCAAAAACGTCATCAAAAAAGCACAACAAAGTATGTTCTTTCTGCACCAACTCAGAAAGCTCAAACTGCCCAAGGAGCTGTTGATACAGTCCTACAGAGGAATTATTGAGTCTATCATCTGCACCTCTATAACTGTCTGGTTTGGTTCTGCAACCCAGCAGGACAGACACAGACTTCAGAAGATAATTAGGACTACAGAAAAAACAATTACGACTTCAGCAGCAGAGTGGTCAATGAATGGAATACACTGCCTGATTCTGTTGTTACATCCTCTAACCCCCACTCCTTTAACCTCAAACTAACCACTATTGACCTCACCCCATTACTAAGATATCTGTAAGGGGCATGCATAAGTGCACCATCCCTGTCCTATTGTCCCCATTTATTCGTACCTATTTCCTGTATTCTTACTCATGTTTATACTTATACCTATTATCTTGTAAGTGATTGACAAATCAAATAAATAAATAAATTACTACCAACCTGCCTTCAATCGAGGACCTGTATACTGCACAAGTAAAAAAGAAGACTGTGAAAATATTTAGAGACCCCTCACATCCCGGATATAAACTGTTTCAACTCCTTCCCTCAAAACAACACTTACAGAGCACTGCACACCAGAACAACTAGACACAAGAAGAGGTTTTTCCCGAAAGCCATTACTCTGCTAAACAAATAATTCCCTCAATACTGTTCAACTATTAAAAGTCTGCACTACTATTACTATTAACCTTCTCATCACTCCTTATCACCCATTCCTTCCCACTTGTGATTGTAGGACTATAACTTTGTCGCTTGTATCCTTAAGATTTATATTGACTGTTTCTTAGTAGGATTTGATTGCTGACTATCCTATGACTATCATTAAATGTTGTACGTTATGATTCTTGATTCTTAATGAATGTACCTGCTCTTTATGTATACTGAGAGTATTTACACCAAAACAAATTCCTTGTGTGTCCAATCACACTTGGCCAATAAAGTATTCTATTCTATTCTATTCTATTCTATTCTATTCTATTCTATTCTATTCTATTCTATTCTATTCTAT
>BLBF01000054.1:13579578-13601235 GCA_015471245.1 Laticauda colubrina | reverse complement strand
ATTCTATTCTATTCTATTCTATTCTATTCTATTCTATTCTATTCTATGAGTCACTGTTATGAGATGGGCAGCAATAAAATTGGACTAAAAATAACTTAAAAGCAGTAGTACAAATTATTTAACAAAAACTGAGAAACTCTCATCAAAGTTAACAATACCTAAGTGTTGTTCATTTCCTTAAGAAATTATGAGTTTTTGTTATGATGTTAACCATATAGACTTAACAGTATCCTTATGCATTGCAGGATGCTATCCAAGAATACAAGTACAGCCAATAAAGACTTGAAAAACTAGTTGAAGTATCACTGTAATCAGTTTAATTTGATTTCATAGAAATCTTTCCTTCTCTTCCTCTCACTCTCCCCTGCCAGTAATCTGAATTCTTTATTGATAAATGTGAACACAATCCTGTTCACATTAAAAATAAATTACATTTTGTCAGTAAAGCATGTTTTGGAAATAAGCATTTTTAAGATTTTTATAAATCTATCCTAATTTAGAAGCAGGCCTCAATGAAATGAGTGGGAACAACCTCCAAGCATTTTAGGAAATTATGCCTTATCTAGGAATTCCAAGAGTCTTCAGATTAAAGCAGGTTTTTGATTCAAATCCAGATTAAATAAAAGACAAACCTCCCACTTACCTGCACTGGATAACAAGAGACTGAGATGTAACGCTTATATACGAGGAGATAGATTTCAAAATATAGCCCTAACTCAATACAAATTTTCCATCTAAATTGTTTTGTTGCATTTTTTCCCCCGACTACAATAAGAGATCAATGTATATTGGAGGCAATGATCTCAATATCACCTGGTTTGCCAGATATATTTTGTTTTGCTGAGGCTGAAGTTTTGCACACAGGAATAAAAAAGCAGGGCTCTCTTTCTTTCTAATGGAAGAATCCTTATTCCTCACTCCTAAAATCCAACACTTTTTTTCTTGCAAAGAAGAGAAATGGGCCAGAGAACTAGACGTGATACTTTAATTAATTCGACCAACCTCTTTCAGGCAGCTTAACCGACCTTATACCAAAGGCAACCTCCTGCTAACCGAAGCCAATACTCTGAGTTGCTGATACAGTCTTCAGTATCTTTTTTGTTGCTAGGAGAAACTGTGCCCGGCACTCAGGTAGGTCATGGGGTGGTTCCTCATAACTTTTATGACAAAGCATTCTGGGTAATGTAGTTCGGCAGTTCCCAGAGTTTGACATATCTTTGTGACAAAAAACTACAGCTCCCAGCATGCACTGGTCATGCACAACTGAGTAAGGTAAATGTTTTATATTTACTCAGGGTGTGTCACACAGGTGATAGAACTGATAGAGAGAGTCTGATATTGATCTAAGGTGTTTCTGGAATTTTACTCCTGTGCTTTGTTCCCGGAGATTAAGCATTTAATTTACTGAGGCTTTTTTCCCCCAAAGTAAATGTATATGGGGCTGAGTTAAAACAATGTTAGTGGGCTTAGAAACTACCATTTGGCTTTATTTTTTGAACTCCAGATTTAGGAATGCAGGCAGCTGCTCACTTTCGTAGATAAGCTACTAGATGAACCGTGTACTTTGAAATGTCCTTGCCTTAAAACTACCAATCAATGCTACTTAAATAGAAAAGGGAATATTCCTGCTGAAATATTTTAACAGTCTGCAGAGTCAGGAAAATGGACTAAGATCATAAGAACATTGTATCTTCACTTGTGTTTCTGGTACTTTTGTCTTTCTGAAAGAAATATAGGACGCAGGTGAATAGGGCTTGGTTTTCCCCTTTTTGATGTAGAGTTTGATGCAAACTGTGCTTTGAAATGATGGAAGATGTTGTTAGCATGGGACCGAAATATTTTTTTCTCATTCCCAAAGATATTATAGCAAATATTTTTTTCTGCTGGGCAATGCACTGCAGAACTAAGTAATTATAATTTATCTCCCTTCCTTTTTGGGCTTCTTGACCCATCTTTTAGACCTGATGTTGATTTCATCTTCCATTATTCATTTTTTCAGAATGTTTACTACATTGGGGGTGTTGTTGTTTGTGTTTCATATATTAAACTGTTGGAAGAAATATCCTTCCGGGTTCAGTTCCAAGTGGGGAAAAAGACACTGGAAACATGGAGGCTGTTAGTAAAGATGGCTTAATGGTGGACAGCAGGAACATGGCTTGAAGCTCCAAAGAAGGATGATCACATGCTTCAAGGTGAAAGAAGAGATCAAGAAAAGGGCTGAGGTGCTGAGAGTGCCTGGGTTTTATAACCTTTGTTGGGATTTGAATTGGAGCTTGTATTCTGGTTGGTTGTCAGAATCCCATGAGGCCATGCAGGGGAAACTCTGTAGGCTGCCCTGAATTCCAGGTTTGGTTGAGCCTTGCTGGATGATGATGCACTGAAAGGGCTTTTGGACAATTGCTATAGCTTTACCTGGAGATCTTTGTTATGTAAAGTATTCTGGCCCAGGCCCTAATGGCCCACCCATAAATAAAGGTAGGGGTGAGCTTCTGCTTCTGAGTTTCTACTCTTTTTAGAGGAAATATTCTTCCTTTTTAATAGTTCCCAGGATATTTCATTTTTCTAGGAAATGGGTGAGTGCTAACTTTCTACAAAACTAAGATGCAGGATTTTCTGGTCAATGGTTACGTTTGGCTTGTGTCATTAGACATACTTTAAATCACAGACTTCATCGAATAAGTAGGTAAGGCAAGACAAATATGACATAATTACTCTTGAATATGTATCATTACTTCCCAGATATATAATTTTTCAATCTGTTATATAAAAAAACAGTAACTTTTCAAAAAGGTTTAATGATCCAGGGTGCTTTGGAGCTTCAAGAAGTGTACTTCCATTATCCAGTCATTGTGTAACATTGGCACTAGCCTTTCTGAAAATATGTTTTATTAAAACCAGATTGTTAAATGGTCTATCAATGGCAAATGTAGAATTCAGTGTAAAAACAGTCTTAGCCTTCTCCAATATATTGCTTCCAGATGAGAATGCTAACTGTTTCTTGTGGGGAACACAGACCTCTTAAATGAATTATGAGAAATAACAATTGATTAAAGTAGCGGGGGATATTTGGGTGGTCTTGTTTTGGGGGACAAATTCAATCTATGACAATCTCCAAAGAGGGAGGGCTTGCTTGGGAGGGAAGAAAAGTTAGAAGTGCGCTCAGGCTTGGCATCTTTTTTACCTGAACACTGTTTAAAAATATATTCAGCGTCTTATCTAATCTTACTGTATTTTCCAATATATTAAAACTGGGAGACAGTATATAGCATTATGGGCATCTTTGGGTGTTAATTTGTTAAAAGTCTAAAGTACTGAAGTGTTATACTATTTGACACTGACAATCAGATACACATTAAATGTACTGGAAATCATACCTCAAATAACTAATGAGATGTAAAAAAATTGTTACTTCTGGATCTTTGAAAATCACCACAGCAATAGCTACTTTGAGACAGAATGTGCTGAAAGTATTACAATAAGAGGAATAATAGTCAAGCTTCAGAATCAGTATTAATGATGCCTGTAATTTCATTTTTCTGGTTTTGCACTCCCAAACATAAATTAATGTAATTTACACGAATGAGTCAATCAAACTAACCCTACATATGGAGAAAATTCACTGCAATAGTAAAAAAACAACAACAGTGTCCTTCAAAATAAGCCACCTCTTATTGGGTACATTGCCAACACACATAAAACATGCGGAACTACAAAGTAGTGACTGTTCTTGCATAGCAATATAGTTGCAGGTGCTAGGATGTTTCTTCTGCTAAATGTGCCCTAATAAAAATTCTATCTGTATTAGAGGGACCCTTTAATAGAAGTTGCCATACTAAAGTAGACATGATTAGGATGAACCTCCGCTCCATTCATTCAATACAGATTGCATTTCAAACTCTGAATATTAAGTACTATACTGCTAATGGCGGCTGTCACCCTGTCAATATAAAAGCTTACATTCAGAAGGAAGGTAAGGAATGTGAAAGGCAGAGCATTAAGGTCTACTACAGTAGGTTAGAAGAGAGCACATTTGGACATATTGCCTTATAATTATTAACCCATTTTCAAGATGGAGTATCTTGCCTCTTGGAAAATTTGACTTTTTATAACTTACATTTCTTTAATCACAACAGTCAATTGATGAATTACTCACTTTATAACTTTTTATTTTACAGTTTTAATAGCTTACCTGTCATGTCCTTGTTGGAGTCTGAATCCCAGGAGGAAGACGAACAGCTGACAGGGTGGGAGTGTGGCTCCTTTGGCTGTGGAGGAAACTGGGGAAGGGAAAAGTCCAGCTGGGCAGAGCAGGGAAACAGGTAGAACAAGGGAGAGGGAGTTCAGAGGAAGCCCCCCCCCTCTTCATCCTAGGGCATGCAGGGAGGAACGGAGAAGAGAGCAACATGGGTTGTGTGGCTTGCAGGGAAGGAAAGGGCCCGGATTCCCTTCATTAGCCATACCTGGGAAGAGTTTAAAAGAGATGCATGCTAAGTGTGGCATCTGCTGGGAACAAATATGAGTTTATCTTGTGTTGACTTTGGTTATCTGTGTTGCTCGCATCCTCCCAACCGTGTTGAATTACGGTCCTTCCTTCATGTCTGGAATTCCTTCTCCTACCCTGCTGGACTAATTACCTCATCTTGCCTTGATTGGACTTATAGTCACAGTTTTTGTTGACCATGTTTTGGACTTGATTCTCTGCAGTCAAAGGCTGTTCCTGGGAGAGTTTTTATCCAGCCAGAAGGTAACCAGGACATTGGGGGCAAAGTTGGAGCTAATAAAGGCGGTCCGACTGATTATCTGACTGTGTTGCCTTTGTGCCATGCCCTGGGTCATCACATTACTTAATGTTTGAAGTACAGTTGCACAGTTCTAAGCACTTAAAAACAACCTCTCTATATAAAAAAGGATGGCAACAGGATCCAGAAGTTATTAGCCAATTTGGATTGTTTGATTTTAAGAATAAATAAGCCTTTTTTTCAGAATTTCAGAGAGAAACATTGCCACATTTGATCTAAAGTCCACAGCTTTCTATGGATCATGGAATTCTGAATGGGATCACTCCTGGGTTACTTGCTAAAATCTATCCAACTAAAATAAAGCTCCAAAAGTTTCATTTTTATTTCTTAAAAATTTATTTTATAAAATACTTTAATCCAAATTTCATATGCATATCATGACAATGTATTCTTTTTTTAAAAAAAATCTTATTTTAAACAAGTTATAAACAGGAATTTCAAATCACATTAAAAGTTCTTGGTCAAACAATCAACAGAGTCAAGTTTTTCATGTTATCTTTAAGACTTAACTTTTCAGAAAAAAACATCCTTGAACAAAATGTTTTCATAATTAAAGCCCAAATTTAATTTGCCATCGAATTTAGAATTTGTCAGAACATTAAACTTTGAAATGAAATGCTTGGCATCCATTGTAAACTCACACAAGTTAAGTATCTATCTATCATTTGGTCTTTGTATGCTCTTTTGAATCTAAATTCCCAATTATAAATGTGACTTTCAGTAGCCAAATAATATAATTGTCACTCATCAGTGAAATCAATAGTTAAATTTGACTCAAAAGAAAAGCTATACCCAAACAATTTAGAGTTTGATACAAAAAGGTATGGTAAAAGTTCCCCTTGCACATAGGTGCTAGTCATTTCCAGTTCTAGGGGGCGATGCTCATCTCTGTTATCCCAAAGAGGCAGCGCTGTCTGAAGACGTCTCTGTGGTCTTGTGGCTGGCATGACTGAACATCGAAGACACACAGAACCAAAGTGGTCCCTATTTTTCTACTTGCATTTTTTCATGCTTTCGAACTGCTAGGTTGGCAGAAGCTGGGACAAGTAATGGGAGCTCACTCCGTTATGAGGCACTAGGGATTTGAACCACTGAACTGCCAACCTTTCTGATTGACAAGCTCAGCATCTTAGCCACTGAGCCACCACGTCCCTTTTTGATAGTAATACAAATAACTTAATGCAAACAAATTAAATTCACAGATTGGGAAGCATGAGGAAATCAAAATTAAAAGATGATAATAGCAGAATATTATTGACATATTGACTTCAAATTTTATTTATTTGTTTTGTTCATCTATAGGCTACAGATGAAATGTATACTAAATTAATTCAAATTTAAGTTGGTAAAAAAACAATGACTAAATTTCAGGCAACCTTTAGTTTTCAGCATTATTAGACACTTGATTGGAAGGAAAACATAAGCATATAAAAATCAAAATCATTTCAGCAACTGAAGCTCATCTCACACATCACCCAGATTCCAACAAGCTACATTCCTAATAAATTCTCTTTTATATGTATTAATTTTACCACAGTTCTTATCTTTGCTGGACCCAGCATTTTTGTAAACATATCCTTCTGGGATAAACAGGATTCTCTAAATTGATTGAATTAATTCATTTTTGTATGACATATGTTATTTCTGGATTAGGCAGAATGTTCTTTATATATTAGGCTCCAGAATCACTTGCATGAAGAATCTCTAATAACCCAAATTGTAAATGAAAAAATATAAATAATAGAGAAAAAAACAAACACAAAAGAACTCGAATAAAAGTATCTTCTCAACTTCTTATTGGAATGTGGGATCAGGAACTGTGCATAATTTAGACCTGACAATGTATGCATTAGATCACAATAAAACTGCCCATTTTTAGTGGCAAATTGGATTACTCTTAAAACTGATATAGGAGAAACCTATTCTTATATATCAAAATGGCATGCAAAGATTGGGAAAATGACAAGCACCGTAAAGGCAAGAGGCATTTTGAAGTGTTTCTGTGTTAGCTCTCTAAATATAAGGAGCACTTTCAGATTATTTGTAATACAGGCTGAATTAGACATTGGGGTGTTTGGCTAAGGACTCTGTTCGGCAAGCAGCATATGTTTACCCTAATCAAGGATTATCAGCAAATGAAGAATACAAGGTCCTGATATTCAACATCAAGGGTGTCAAACTCAAGGCCCATGGGCTGGATCCGGCCATTGGGATGCTTAGATCTAGTTTGTGGGGCTGCCCTGGAAAAAGCAAAGGATCAGCCCATGGTGCCTCTGCCAAGGAAAATGGAGCTCAGGAGGGATGTGTGTGCCCCTACCCAAGCTCCCCTTTTGCTGGCAGGGGGCTGCAGGAAACTGTCACAACGGAAAACAGAGCTCAGGAGCCTGTTTTTGCTGAAAGAGTGCTTGGGTCAGCACAGGCATCCACCCCTGATATGAGTGACATAATGCTGGCCATGCCCATCCTGGCCACACCCATCCCAGCTGTCAGCCTTCAAGATCTTCTACTATCGCTTTACATCTTTTGGCTGTCATAAGAAACTGGGGGAGGGGAGAGTGGGATGAATCTGGGAAGTGAGCTGGAGGTGTTACATTTTTCTGTTGTGTAAATGAAGGGGGGGGAAGCATACATCAGAGTTAGGTTTCTATTTCTCGCTTAGCTTTCTTTTCTCTGTGCAACTGCAACTCGTTATCAAAGTATGCCAAGGTCAATGGACAGAGGCCTCATCATCACCTGAAGATGCCCACATGATCATATTCACAATTTCTAATTGGAAGTTTCATTTAAACTATTGGGGGTGGGAACACTTCCATCACTTTGTATATGTGATTTACGTGCCTAATTCCTCAGATTCAGAATTCTCTGGTTGCTACCACTTCACTTTCAGTAAAAGATAACTTTTCTCTTAATTAAAGGGTCTAAGTATTTCTTTTTTGGATTTTGAATGGAGCACTGCCTGACATTATTCTGAATCTCACTCTACCAGCCAACCCGGAGAAAACACCCAATTTCCTTCCGAGGGGCCTGAACATCATGTCATCTTCAACTCGTGACCAGGAAGATCTGGGAGCCATTGGAGGGCAAGATTCTTTGCTGGTACAGGAAGCCCAATCGCTAGCAGAGCTCAATCTGGAAGAGGATCCAGCTGTGAAGCCCAGATGGTCAGTGGGGGTTGGCTAGAAAGATCCAGAAAAGCCCCCCCTCCCTCGGGATCACCATCACCTGCCGGTGAGGAAAAGAGGAGCCATGGCAAGAGAAGGAAAAGGGAGAACTCTCACTGAATCAAGCCAGGAGACTCCTTAATGAAGCCTTTGAACAACTCCAAGCTCCACAAAGGTATGAAGGGGAAAGGGGAGTAGCCCCATCTAGAAGCAGAGCAGCCCCCTCTCCCATAAATCAACCCAATCCAGCAGCAGCCCCGGGGCCCTCAGTGGGAGGTGTAATTCCTAGAAGGCATAGAGCTCCTAGGCTGCCTCCGTTAGAAGTAAGATACGGGGGAGATCCCAAAACCTTGGGATTTTTCCTAGCCCAAGTTTGGAGCTATATGGAAGAATACAGGGAGGATTTTCCCTCAGAAGCAGCCAAAGTGAGATGTGTTACCAGGGCTCTGGAGGGAACAGCTGCAGAGTGGATGGTGGCCTTGCCTAATGATAATGCTCCCCAGTTGATGAATTATAACCTGTTCATGACTGCACTGCGAGCTAGATTTGAGGACCCATTGGCAGAGCGCAAGGCCCGGATCAGGATGAAGACTATAAATCAGGGGTGGAGGTCAGTGGCTGACTACACCCAAGAATTTAGACAGTTAGCAGGTCATATCCGAGGCTGGTTCCAAGAAGCCCTGACAGAAGCATTTAAAGATGGTTTAAATGAAGATGTGTACCAGAGATGCATTGCTAGAAGAGACTCAAATGACTTGCAGATGTGGTACTTGCTGGCAGAAGAAGTGGAAATTGATTTAGCCCAAAGCAGACGGCGGGGAGGTTCTGGGTGGAGCAAACCTTCCTCCCCACATCCTCAAGAGATTCCCAAACTTCAGAGGGGAGGAGTGACGGCAAGACCCAACCCCTTTGCCTGTTTTCAATGCAGGAAAGAAGGTCACCGGGCTGTAAACTGCAAAGTCAAGCTGGAACCAAAGGGGGCGCCAAAGGAAGGGGAAAAAACCTGAAAAATCCCCAGCAAAGCCTCAAGAAGCAGCACTAAAATCGAAAGAGATGGCAGAGGTCGCCCCTCCCGCGGAAGAAAAGTCAGACACCCCGATTACCCCTGAGGAGGATGATTTCAACTCGGAAGACGACTTCCTGGTAAGTCCAAGCCTGGGCCCTATGACCATTCCGGTGAAGTTGAGGGTACTCAATTCAGGGGTTGAAGGGGAAATGCTAGCCGTATTAGATTCTGGGTGCACAAGGTGTATAATAAACACGGTAGTGGAGAAAATGGACTTAAAACTAAAACCTTTAAAGGTGCCCGTTTCCTTTGCCCAATTAGATGGATCAGTGGCTGGAGGTTGCCCTGCACGCTTCATCACGGAACATATAGAAATGATCATGGGAAACCACAATGAGACTCTGCGCTTTATAGTGGTCCCTGGGATGGAGCAACCATTAATACTGGGATTGCCCTGCCTCCGGAAATGAAACTCCCCGGTTAATTGGAGAAAGGGGTTGTTGCGCATACGCACCAAGCAACGACCGGAAAAAAAGGGGAGATCTCAGCCGAAGCTTCGGATTCTGATTGAAATAGCTTCCACAGGTACCGAATCCGTGAAAGGGGAGGAGAAAATTCCAAAAGAGTATTGGGATTTAAAGGAAGTGTTCAGTGAGAAGGCCTCGGATGAGCTCCCGCCTCACCGGTCAACAGACTGTGCTATTGAAATTTTGCCTGGGGTGAAGCTCCCGAAACCAAAGTTGTACTCAATGACACCACGGGAATTAGTTTATAGATAAAAATCTGGAACGTGGTTTCATCCAACCTGCTAGACCCCGGGTAGCGGCCCCCGTGTTGTTCCGTGAAAAGATGGCTCCAAAGGCTTGGTGATGGATTACAGAAATTTGAACGCCATTTCTGTGGAAAACGTATACCCCCTGCCTTTGATGAAGGACCTGTTGGCCCACCTAGACAAGGGGAAGATTTTCACGAAGTTGGATTTGAGAGAAGCATAGAATTCGAATTAAGGAAGGGGATGAGTGGAAAACCGCTTTTAACTGCCCGAGGGGCCCCAGCTGTATTCATGCAGATGATCAATCAGATGTTACATGAACATTTATACAGGGGAGTTCTGGTTTATCTTGATGACATCCTTATCTACACGGAAACTCTGGATGAACATGTGAAACTGGTGCGGTCGGTTCTACAGAAACTGTGTGCCGCTAAGTTGTATGCTAAACTATCCAAGTGTGAATTCCATCAAGAGAAAATTGACTATTTGGGATATCGCATTTCATCTGAGGGCATAGAAATGGATCCAGAGAAAGTGCGTGCCATATTGGAATGGGCTCCACAACGTACCATAAAACAACTTCAAAGCTTCTTGGGATTTGCAAATTTTGACTGGCAATTTATCCCGACTTTTGCTAAGATAGCAATGCCCATCACAAATCTCTTAAAAACAAAAGGGGAGGTGAAGCCAAGGCCGAGTAAGCTGTTGGAGTGGTCCATGGAGTGCCAAGCAGCTTTTGAGAAGCTAAAAAGACTGTTTGCTGCAGAACCTATACTAAAGCACTCGGATATGGAGGCTCCTTTCATGATCCAAGCTGATGCGAGTGATGTGGCCATTGGAGCGGTGTTACTTCAAATCAATGAGAAAGGGACCTTACAGCCTTGTGCGTATACCTCCCATAAACTGTCTGAAACCGAGAGAAGGTGGGCCGTCTGGGAAAAAGAAGCTTTTGCAGTTCGTTGGGCCTTACGGACCTGGAGACATTTCCTGGAAGGAGCAAAACATCCATTTGAGGTATGGACTGATCATAAAAATTTGGAAGCCTTAAAAATGCCTCGGAAGCTGTCCACTAAACAAGTTCGCTGGGCCCAGTATTTCAAGCGGTTCAATTTCTCACTGAAGTACATTCCAGGGGGGAAGAACTTCATGGCAGATGCTCTCTCTAGACTACCCCAATATAATAGTATTTGCCAGGAGGTGATATGTCCAATTGTTTCGACCAAACATCTAGCTGCCCCAATGATCACCAGAACCCAAAAGAAGAAACAAGAAGTGGATTTATCGAATGACCTAACCAAACAACTAAAAGCTTTAAAACTTGATGATTGGTTCTTGGCTCATTCGAAAGACTATATAGTTAGAGATGGTTTGGCTTGGGTGGGGACCAAGTTGTATGTGCCACAAGTGCTGAGAGGCCAAATACCACAACAAGCTTATGATTCTAAAGCAGCTGGTCACTTTGGATTTGTGAAAACCTTACACCTGGTTAAGCGGCAATTCTGGTGGCCTACTTTAAAGGACATTGAAGTTTATGTAGCTAGCTGTCCCATTTGTGCTTCGGCAAAGAGACCTCCTGGTAAGCCAGCAGGGTTGTTACAAAATGTTGCTAGACGAACAGCCCCCTGGAAGGAAATCTCTATGGACTTTATAGTAGAATTATCCAAAAGCAGTGGAAACACGGTTATTTGGGTAGTAACCAATTTGTTTTCCAAACAGGTACATTGCATACCTTGTTCCAAAATTCCATCTGCTAAGACGTTAGCTAAACTGTTTATTTCACGTATCTATAGGTTGCATGGTGTTCCGGAACGCATAATCTCTGACAGAGGGGTCCAATTTACCTCAAATTTTTGGAAAGAGTTCCTGAAGTTGATAGGCTCTGCCCAGGCCTTAAGCTCCGCCCACCACCCCCAAACCAATGGGGCCTGTGAGAGGACTAACGCAGTGTTAGAACAGTATCTTAGATGTTATATAAATTATCAACAAGATAACTGGTCTGACTTACTACCATTTGCTGAAGTGGCATATAAGTAGTACTGGATTCACTCCGTTTAAAGTGGCTTCGGGACAAGATTTTGTACCCATACGTAAACTTCCTCGTGAAAGGCCTAACATCCATTCGTTGGATGAATGGAAAACTCAACTCCAACTTAACTGGCCAGTAACACGTAAAACATTAGATGAGGCCCATCAAGCTCATAAGAAATTTGCAGACAAGAAAAGATCTCCACAGAAATTATATAAAGTAGGTGACAAAGTTTTCCTGTCCACCAGATACCTGCAAACCACTCAAAAGTCAAAGAAGCTTGGTCCTAAATACGTTGGTCCTTTCACGATTGAACGGATTATAAATCCTGTAACAGTCCAGCTGAACTTACCGAAAACTCTTCGACGAATTCACCCGGTTTTCCATGTTAGTTAAAACCTGAACATACTTCTGATTTAAGACCCATCCAGACTGACCCTCCCATACCAATATTGATTGAAGGTGAACAACATTTTGAAGTTAAAGAAATTCTGGACTCTCGCAAATGGAGGGGTCAGCTCCAGTATCTTGTAGCCTGGAAACATTTCCCTTCTTCACAAGCCGAATGGGTTAACGACACCGATGTTAAAGCCCCTAAGTTGATCAAAGCATTTCGTTGCAAGTATCCTGATAAGCCCTAGGAGTGTATTCCTTTGTAATTGTCTAATGATTAATTATTGTCTTTATATTTTTTTCCTCTCTCTCTTCTAGGACTGACAGTTTTCCTTTTTCTAGGAGGGCCGAATAGCTAGACCACCGCTTATGTGTCAGGCTGTGCTCCATTCAAAATCCAAGAAAGAAATACTTAGACTCTTTAATTTAGAGAAAACTTATCTTTTACTGAAAGTGAAGTGGTAGCAACCAGAGAATTCTGAATCTGAGGAATTAGGCGCATAAATCACGTATACAAAGTGATACAAGTGTTCCCACCCCCAATAGTTCAAATGAAACTTCCAATCAGAAATTGTGAATATGATCATGTGGGCATCTTCAGGTGATGATGAGGCCTCTGTCCATTGACCTTGGCATACTTTGATAACGGGTTGCAGTTGCGCAGAGAAAAGAAAGCTAAGCGAGAAATAGAAACTTAACTCTGATGTATGCTTCTCCCCCTTCATTTACATAGCAGAAAAATGTAACACCTCGAGCTCACTTCCCAGATTCATCCCACTCTCCCCTCCCCCCGTTTCTTATGACAGCCGAAAGATGTAAAGCGGTAGTAGAAGATCTTGAAGGCTGACACCAGCCCTCCCAGGTCACGCAACCCTGATGCAGCCCTCAATGAAATCGAGTTTGACACCCCTGTTCTACATGAAGTGAGTGACTGTTCAGGGATTTTCTATAGTACTGGATTATCAGTCTGAGTTAACAAGGGAAATAACTTGTCTGAGTAGATGTTAACTGGTCACAAATGATTTCCTGACTGTAACTTCTTACAGAAGAAAATGGAACATTTAAAAAAGCTTCTGGCCTTCTGCAATGCTGCTGACCATGACATGTCATCTGGTCACTGTTTAATTTTTCCTAAAAACACTGACATTTCAAAGCAGTTGTACCATCCAAAGTTATTTTGGTGACAAAATATAAAATTCAAGAACAGTGTCAAGTAATAGACTGGGTGTGGCTGCAGATCTCTGCTAGCTTCTTCAAAGCTTGCAGCACCTTTTCATTCAGCACTTGTTGCTGTTCACCATGTTTTGCTATATTTCCGTGGAATCATCCATTGCTCTGAAATACAGAGAAGTAGTTTTACAACTTCAGTTGCACTTAGCAGCCTTTGCATTATATATAATTCAATGCAACAATTGGGACTTTAAGAGGTGTGGCCTTGCTTACACTGATATAGGGAATCTTAGGACACCCTTGTACATCTGTCAGATTTTTTACAGAAAACTGAGATACAAGGATATAAGAATGAATGTGAATGTGGTATAGAAGTTGGAACTTCAAAAAGAAACCCCTAAAAGTGTTTGAAATATGGACATCATTCCACCAGATAGTATATAAAGTTCAATTTGTTTTCCCATGAACTTCTATAGATTGGCACCTGTATTTTAGATGCGTACAGACCACTTTCTCCAATTAGAAATGACTTGCCCAATATGCTCTTTCTAAAAAAATTATTGATGGCTCCCTTCATAAAGTGAGGGAACCCGAGGTCAGGACATGCTATTTTCAGTCGTGGTTTCAATTCTGTAGAACAGCCTTCGCTTGGAACCTAGTCTAATCTCTTTATCATAGATTTTAATTGCATTGCTTTAAATGCATTGTTATTGAATTTAGTTGTTGGGAGACCATGGAATTATGGCAGTAATTTAATGAAGAAATATATGGGCGCCTCCGATATATTTCCTGAGCCACACCGTGAAATGGACATTATATAAATCAGTTATGCCCCAAAAGCATAATAACTCCTCCAAAAGAAGGTAGGTTTATACAGTATATTGTTTCTTTATGTAGAAATAGACACAAATCCTGTGCAATGCTTAGTTTTCTCTCTTATTAACCAGTAGTAACCAATTTCAGCAGTAATAAATTCAGAAAATTCTATTTCCTAATACCTTCATGAATGTATCCATATGACACACTTGTGTATATATGAGTTGTGTTTATTCATACATTCATGTATGAGTTATGTTTATTATACACAAGAAAACCTATGACTCCATGGATCATCATTTCATATTTCCTTACCAGATTCTTCAACATCTTCAATAATGGCAGAACTTTTAATGTACTGGAAAAGTTCTTTAAAATGTAGCAATAACTATAGCAGTAGCACTTAATACTGCTCCATGCTGCCTTACAGGACTCTGAATGGTTTACAGAGTCAGCATGTTGCCCCAAACAATCTGAGTCCTCATTTTATTGAACTCAGGAAGATGGAAGGCTGAGTCAACCTTGAGCCCAATCAGGATGGAATTCCTGGTAGTCAGCAGAGTAAGACTGAAATACTTCATTCTAACAACTGCGCTACCAGATGGGGAGATATTCAGAGATATATCTGCCTTGAAAATAGCTCATGTTGAACTATATAGCACAGTCAAAACACTACAGAAGTTGTCTATGGAGATTTTCAGTCATCCAGGTCATAGTTGTCCCAAAGGTGTTTTTTTTTTCAAGAGGCAACTGGACTTTCTAGTTTTTCTTTGAAGATGTTTTGCTTCTCATCCAAGAAGCTTCTTCAGAGCTGAAGAAGTTTTTTGGATGAGAAGCTCAGAGCTCAGACCTGAAGAAACTTCCTGGATGAGAAGCATAATGTCCTTAAAGAAAAATCAGAAAGTCCAGTTGCCTCGAAAGAAAAAAAAAAAAAGCACCTTTAGGACCACAGGAGTTGGTTCACCATAGTTGAACACAGGACATATTTTATAATATATTGCATTATGCATAGGAAGTTTTATTTAATTTGACAAATTTTAATTCCACGAGACTCATAGGTCCTGGGTTTTGGACACATTCCTCAAGTTAGCCCCGTGAAAGCGAACCTATGGCATGCGTGCCACAGGTGGCACATAGAGCCATTTGTATGAGCATGCGAGCCCCAACCAAACTTACCTGCACTGTGCATGCGAGTGCCTCCCAGATGATTTTTGGCCTGCTTGAGGCTCTTTTCACCCTCCCAGAGGCTCAAAGGAAGCCTCTGCAGCCCGAAAAACAGGCCTTCCGGAAATATGGAAGTGCCCGTTTTCAGCCTCCGGAGGGCCTCTGGAGCCCAGCAGAGGCTGTTTTCACTCTCCCAGAGGCTTGAGGGAAGCCTCTGGTGCCTATTTCAGCACTTCTGGTATTTCCGGAAGGCTCATTTTTCAGCCTCCCAAGGCTGTAGAGGCTTTCCTTGAGCCCATTTTGAGGTTCCTTATTTAAAAATTGTCACCTACAATGTACCACTTCAACCTGTTAAAGATTACACAAAGAGCAGGGGTGTAAAATTCAAGGCACGCGGGCCACATCCAGCTCATGATATCATTGGATCCAGCCCACAGGGCCATCCTGGTCTACCCAATATGAAGTGGAAAGATTGGCCCAGTCTACCCAGTTCAAAGAGGAAAGATCAGCCCAGTGTGGCTTCAGCCCAGTCTACCCAATGCAAAGAGGAAACATGCCAGCAGTTTGGAGAGTGGCATCAAGCTGGCCATGCCCATCCAGTTGGCCACACCCAACCAACTCCCTGAGGTCAACTACAACCCTGATGCGGACCTCAATGAAATTGAGTTTGACACCCCAGACATAGACGAACAGGATTTTTAGTAATACAGGTTATCCTCAACTTATAATAGTTTATCCAGGGACCATTCAAAGTTACATTGGCACTGAAAAATTCACTTATGACTGTTTTCAACCTTACAACCATTGAGCATCCCCATGTTTACATGATCAAAATTCAGACATTTGGCAACTGACCCATATTTATGACAGTTGCAGTGTCCTGTGATCATGTGATCAGCTTTGGATATCTTTATCTTCTGATAAGCAAAGTCATTGGGGAAGCCAGATTCATTTAATAACTATGTCACTAAATTAACAACTGCAATGATTCGCTTAACAACTATGGAAAGAAAGATAATAAAATGGGACAAAATTCACTTAACAATTGTCTCATTTAACTACAGAAATGTTGGGCTCAACTGTTGTCATAAGTCGAGGACTCTATATAGAGAGAAAGGGGGAGGGAGAGAAAGAGAGAGAGAGAGAGAGAGAGAGAGAGAGAGAGAGAGAGAAAGGGAGAGAGAGAGAGAGAGAGAGAGAGAGAGAGAGAGAGAGATCTGTTAAAACCTACAGTGTCCATGTAAGACAACGGGATATGAACTAAATACAGAACAAGTAATTAAAATAAATTGCAATGTTAAATAATGTATTCCAGTTATATAATTCATTTATTCCCATCTGTATATACCAATCACTTTTTACATAAACAAATTAATGTGTGTATGTATACAATTCCCCACCTTTAGCACAAATGGCAAAAGAGAAAAAACACAGGATGGGAACAGATTTCCCAAGCGAATAGCTAATCATTTAGCTGATCTTCGAAGACATCTGAGTTTTGATGCTATGTAGTGTATAGCCACTTGTACCTCTAGTGACGATCTCTTATTCATTTTTTGTATTCAAATTTTGCTATTCTTTCCAGAGTATACAACACACACACACACATACACACATCCAATCTCCTCCTCCTCCTCCTTCTCCTCCTGGCTTTCTGCTTTTAAGCAGGTCCTCCCTTTCTTCTTGATTAAAAAAAAGTGGTGAAGGAACTACTGTCATTTGGACTCTCCTGCCAACAATCTGCTGGTCAAATTAATAATTACCTTTGATAAAGAAACAAGAGCTGCAGTTACTGATTGTATTTCTGAGGTGGGAGGCTTGCTGATACTATACTGATGTTATCGAAAACATTATCGTTGGTTAGTAAGATAAAACACTTTCAGTGTGACTTCCAGAATAACAATGAATGGACACCAGGATCTACTTAAAAACAACTAAGTCTGCTTCCTCATCTCTATTATTAAAACTGGTGTTTCTTTGGTCCCACTCAATGCTCTATTCAATTTTGCAAAACAGAACAGACAATAATCAAAAACTGAAGTGCACTCAGCCCTTGAAAACCTTTTGGAAATCTCTCAGAAGCCTTCCAAATCCATCCAAAACATATTTAAAATATAAGAATAGTGGAATTATTTAATAATAACCAGGGTGTAATTTTCTTGCATTCTAATTAAGTCTGAACAAAATCATTATTTATTTTTGCCCTGCCCATTAGTTTTTGAATTGTAGCTTCCAAGATTCTATTCAATAGTCAGGTAGAGTTCTGAGTTCAGAAAAAAGAAACTTCTGATCTATAAAACAAGTGGTGATTTTAATCCTACAAGGGGTTGCTCATTCTTCATGTTATGTAAGCTCAAAAGTATCCATGAATAGTATGGTTAGTTAGTGCCCTAGTCCTAGTCAGTCTTTTCAAATGAAACAAACACATCCACAAATGTACATGGATGCAACTGATTTGATTCATAGGACAGCAAAGTTATTTAAAGTGGGATCTTCAGGTTCAAATGACTGAAGCTTATATTGTATTTCCAGGATTGTATCCAGGAGGCTTTCAACCATATGAAAAAAAGCTCCAAAACAATTTGAGCAGAGGTAATGTTCTCAATGTTCATCCCAGAGTAAGAATGAAAATGGATTCCAATCTGAGTTGAACTGGGTTTGAAAATCGAGACAGGACTGGCTCCTCAAAAACTTATACTGTACTGTAGGTAGTCCTTGACTTACCAGCACAATTGGGACTGCATTTCTAGTTGTAAGTTGAAGCACTCGTGCTCTTACGTTTTTGCAGCAGCTGTTAAGCGAATCACCACAGATATTAAATGAGTGTCATGCAAACCTATTCTTCTGAATGGGGTTTTTTTTTCCCAGTAAAAAATGCTGGAAAGTAATAAAAAAAAAATAAGTCACAGATCACAGTCATGTGACCAGAGGGTACTACAAAGAGTTGCAAAGGAAAGCCCAGTTGCCCAGCACCCAAAATATCATGTGACCAAGAAGTGGGTGACATGACATTTTACAATGGACAGAAGTGCTTTACAGGTTAGAAAGCACCTGTTCCAGGTCTGGGATAATTCTGAACAATTGCTAAGTGAATGGCCATAAGTCAATTTGGAGTTTATCAATTAGATGGGATTGTTATAGAAATAGCTAGTTTGTATTACTATGTAAATGTAAAAAGTTGAGGTTTGATATTATTATCTTATTTGACTACACTGAAAGGAATCAGAAGTCAATGCCTTTTTTTTCTTTTTTTCCTTTTGTTCCTTCCCTTCTCCCTTCCTTATTTTCTCACTATTTTATTTTATATTTTTATGTTTTATATTATAAACCATGGGTCTTCAAACTTGGCAAGTTTAAGACTTGTGGACTTCAACTCCCAGAATTCCTGAGCTAACATGACTGGTAGAGGAATTCTGGAAATCCACAGAATCTTAAAACTGTCAAGTTTGAAGATCCTTGTTATAAACTAATACAATTTTACACTTGGAAGTGAATGGTTATTATAAGTCAAGGACTACCTGTATTTGGAATAATCAAGACAATTGCCTGCTTGGTTCTTTTATCGTTTACCTCTCTTGCCAATGCACAAGGAAGCCACAACCACAAAGAAGCAGACTCACATTCCGTGATTCTGTCTGTACTGTTCAGAAAAGGCAGTCAATGCTAAAGAGAGTCAATGGTTACAGCATCAACTCAGGGCTCACAAGAGCCAAAACAAATGAGTTTTTGCTGTGCTAATCCTAATCTTTGCCAGTTTATTTCTGGAAAGGTTCTCAGGGAATACACTTTTTTTTTACAATCAAATATTTGCCCGATATAAATATTTAACTAATTAATATGTTCCAATGAGAAAGCAAAGAAGATGTACGGGTAGTCCTTAACCTATGAGCACAATTGAGACCAAAATTGAAGTTGCTAAAGAGAAATTTGTTGGGGGGGGGGGGTTGCCCCATTTTAAAACTTTTCTTGCCACAGGTGTTAAGTAAATCACTGCAGTTGTAAAATTAGTAACACGTTAAGTGAATCTGCCTTCCCCATTGACTTTGTTTGTTGTAGGGTCATCCAAGGGGACACTGCAACTGTCATATATATGAACCAGTTGTCAAGCATCCGAATGTAAATCACATGACTATGGGGATGCTGCGATGGTCGCAAGTGTGAAAAATGGTCATCATAAGTCACCTTTTTCTGGGCCATTGTAACTTCAAACTGCCACTAAGCAAACTGTTGTAAGTCGAGGACTACCTGTATACATTTGGAAAAGATGACTGTCCCCAAATGTCAATCTTGCTTTTCAATATCAGGTTTTTGAGAGTTTTGTTCTTCATAAACACTTACTTGAGTTTTTGTTTTAGTTTCTTGCATTTTTCTTTCAGTTGATCATTTTTAACACTTCTGGGATCATCAGGGACAAACCATGCTGCAATTAGTTTAATGCATAGAGCCACATGCTGGAAAAAGATGAGAGAATTATCATATTATTCCTTCAGGCATAACAGCTGCTTTATCTTCTTGGCAATATTTAATCATCAAGAAAACTGCTCTTCTAAACTACTTGGAACAAGTATTACTTTAATTACTACTGTTTTCCAGTTCAGAATTATAATAGCATTATAAATCAACCATCACACAGAAATCACCATTGATCATCCAGATGCAATGGTCAGGGACCCTGTTTGTGCCAACTCTGATTTAATGGTGAGTTTATAGTTTATCAAACTAATGGTTCGGTTTGCGCATGAAGCCTAAACCCCAAATTTAGAAATCATACATCAGGTCAAATTAACCACATTATGGATCAGCATAACATGTAAATCCAACTAAGATAAGGTGATGCCTTCTTAAGCCCCTGTCACACTGCACCAACGGATGCAAAGAGGAAGTAAAACGGACAAAAAAGCTTGCCATCCGTTCGAAAACGCGATGTACTCACTGCCTCCGTTTTGCTTCCTCTCTATCCGTCCAGCATCCGTTTATGGACGTTTCATCCGCTCCAAAAGTTTTAGGCAGCTTAAATGCGCGGAAATTAGGCTGCTTAAATTGCGCGGAAAATGTATCCAGTTCGTCCGTTCTGCATCCGCTACGCATCCACTACGCATCCGCTATATCTGCTAGACATCCGTTGCAAATCCGCGCAACTCGCATCCGCCCGGACGCAGGAAGCAGAACGGACGCGGAACGGATGCAGAACGGAAACAAAGCGTTTAAAATGGAAAAAACGTTCGCAGAGGGGACCTATCTCGGATATTAAGGATGTCTAGAGGATGCCTAGCGGAAAACCTACACTGCCTATAAAAAGGGGGAGCAAATTGTCTGCATCGCACTTGCAGACCAGCAGCCCACCGGTGCAGACCTCTGCAGCCTTCATCTGACTCTTGCTCTTCCACAGCATCCAGTCATGTCCACCATGGATTGCGATAAAATCCTTTCGGAAGCCAACATCCTTCTGCAACACTGCGAAACCATCTACAGTCTCTGTGAACAGTACTATGGGAAGGAGGCAACCAAAAAAAGTCTGGCTCCGAAGATGGTTCGCCAGAAGAGCGCAGTACATATTTTACGACAAGCTGATGGTGGAGCTCAGGAGCGAAGACCCTCGGGCGTTCCAGAACTTCATGAGGATGCCTCCAGCCATGTTTGACGAAGTTGTGCAGCGCCTGACACCCAGGTTGACCAAGACAAACACCAACTTCCTGCCCAGCCTGGAACCTGCGCTCAAGGTGGCACTCACTCTGCGCCACCTGGCCTCAGGGACCACCTACAGGAGCATGCAGTACGGCTGGAGGGTGCCACCCAGCACCATCAGCTTTGTGGTCAGAGAAGTGGTGCAGGCCATCATCGAACAATACAAGGAGGAGCTCCTCCAGTGCCCCTCCACGGAAGAAGGATGGAAGAAAGTTGCAGAGCAATGGTATCAGAAGTGGAACTTCCCCCACACAGTTGGAGCCATCGATGGCAAGCATGTGGCCTGCAAAGCTCCAGCCAAGTCGGGGTCCACTTATCAGAAATACAAGGGTTTCTTCAGCATCATCCTCTTCGCCATGGTCGATGCTGACGACAAGGTCATGTACATCGATGTTTCAGGCAATGGCTCATCTTCAGATGCCCAAGTATACAACGCCAGTCACCTCAAGGAGGGGCTGGAAGGCAACCTCATGGTGGGCTTCCCAGATCCAGACCTGCTGCCCAACGACACGCAAGATGTGCCCTATTTCATCGTGGGGGATGACGCCTTCTCCCTCAGAAACTACCTCATGAAGCCCCACACCTCCAGATGCCTCACCCGTGAAGAGAGGATCTTCAACTACAGGCTGTCCAGGGCAAGGCGGGTGGTGGAGAACCCCTTTGGC
>BLBF01000054.1:13560301-13574578 GCA_015471245.1 Laticauda colubrina | reverse complement strand
TTCTCCACCACCCGCCTTGCCCTGGACAGCCTGTAGTTGAAGATCCTCTCTTCTCGGGTGAGGCATCTGGAGGTGTAGGGCTTCATGAGGTAGGTTGTGAGGGAGAAGGCGTCATCCCCCACGATGAAATAGGGCACATCTTGCGTGTCGTTGGGCAGCGGGTCTGGATCTGGGAAGCCCATCATGAGGTTGCTTTCCAGCCCCTCCTTGAGGTGACTGGCGTTGTATACCTGGGCATCTGAACATGAGCCGTTGCCTGAAACATCGATGTACATGAACTTGTCGTCAGCATTGACCATGGCAAAGAGGATGATACTGAAGAAGCCCTTGTAGTTGTGATAAGAGGACCCTGAGTTGGCTGGAGCTTTGCAGGCCACGTGCTTCCCATCTATGGCTCCAACTGTGGTGGGGAAGTTCCACTTCTGATACCACTGCTCTGCAACTTTCTTCCATCCTTCTTCAGTGGAGGGGCACTGGAGGAGCTCCTCCTTGTATTCTTCGATGATGGCCTGCACCACTTCTCTGACCACAAAGCTGATGGTGCTGGGTGGCACCCTCCAGCCGTACTGCATGCTCCTGTAGGTGGTCCCTGAGGCCAGGTGGCGCAGAGTGAGTGCCACCTTGAGCCCAGGTTCCAGGCTGGGTGGCAAGTTGGTGTTTGTCTTGGTCAACCTGGGTGTCAGGCGCTGCACAACTTCGTCAAACATGGCTGGAGGCATCCTCATGAAGTTCTGGAACGCCCAAGGGTCTTCGCTCCTGAGCTCCACCATCAGCTTGTCGTAAAATATGTACTGCGCTCTTCTGGCGAACCATCTTCGGAGCCAGACTTTTTTTGGGTGCTTCCTTTTCTTCCCGTAGTACTGTTCACAGAGACTGTAGATGGTTTCGCAGTGTTGCAGAAGGATGTTGGCTACCGAAAGGATTTTTTCGCAATCCACGGTGGACATGACTGGATGCTGTGGAAGAGGAAGAGGCAGATGAAGGCTGCAGAGGTCTGCACCGCTGGGCTGCTGGTCTGAAAGTGCGAAGCAGGCGAGTTGCTCCCCCTTTTTATAGGAAGTGTAGGTTTTCCGCTAGGCATCCTCTAGGCATCCTCTAGGCATCCTCTAGACATCCTTAATATCTGTGATAGATCCCCTCTGCGAACGTTTTTTCCGCTTTAAACGCTTTGTTTCCGTTCTGCATCCGTTCTGCATCCGTTCCGCGTCCGTTCCGCTTCCTCCCTGCGTCCGGGCGGATGCGCATTGCGCGGATGCAGAACGGATGCCTGGCGGATATAGCGGATGCGTAGCGGATGCGTAGCGGATGCAGAACGGACAATTTGGATACATTTTCCGCGCAAAAGTTTTAAGCAGCCTAAAACTTTTGGAGCGGATGAAACGTCCATAAACGGATGCCGGACGGATCAAGAGGAAGCCAAACGGAGGCAGTGAGTACATCGCGTTTTCGAACGGATGGCAAGCTTTTTTGTCCGTTTTACTTCCTCTTTACATCCGTTGGTGCAGTGTGACATGGGCTTTATCTGCTGCAGTATAAAGTCCTAGTTCCTGAGGATAATCTTCTCCTGCTATGGAACTATTAAAAGACAGGTGTTCAACTAAGATGGAACTGTGAAAAGGCAAGATTTCAACTAATAATCTGTTTATGATGGAGCAACTGATACAGATATCAATCACACTTTGCTGAAGGAAACAAAAGCTCTCAGTGTGATACGTCCTGCTGAACTAATCAAACATCCAGTAAAACTATAAACCAATAAAACTCGATTTCATTGAGCACCATATCAGGGTTGTGTTTGACCTTGGGGGCTGGGTGGGCATGGCTGGGATGGGTGTAGCCAGCTCAATGTCACTTGTGTTGGGGGCACCCCTCCTAGGCTCCATTTTCAGCTGTGACAGCCTCCTGCAGTGCTCAGCCAGTGAAAACAGAGCTCAGGAGGGCTGCACATGACCCTCTCAAGCTCCGTTTTTATTGGCAGAAGCACCATGGGCCAGTCCTTCACTGTTTCCAGGGCAGTCCCACAGGCCAGAGCTAAGCACCCTGCAGGCCGGATCCAGCCATGGGCTTTGAGTTTGACACCCCTGCTATAGACCATTAAGGCAAACTGTATTGGCTCTGGATGATTACCCTGGAAGCTGAATGCCAACAACAGTTAGGAAGACCACAATCCAAGTCCACTGCTTGAATGCAGATGTTGATGCCCTTTTCCCATCCCACTCGTTTGCTCTCTATCATGCTCTACTCTCACTCTTACATACAATCCACTCTGCTTTTCTTTCACAGGCGCAAAGGAAGGGAGCACAATGCCTGTGAAGGATGGGATGCTTTTTCAGATAAAGAAATGTAGTGGGGCTTGAAGTTGGGAGTGGGGTGGGGGGCATATGAGAAAGCCTTACAAACAAAAGTTGCCTTTTGGCAGAAGGTTTTGTACATCATCTTCAACAGGGTTCTTCAGTAGTTATCCATGCTCATAGTTTCCCCAAAGCTACTTCTGTTTTGCTCTCTGCACACGACTAGCTCCATTCTTTTGCAAGCCAAACACTTACTTCAAATAGAAATAGAAAGGCAACACGTGCAGCAAAAATGTGCCAAAACTTAATAGAATGGCTATAATCATCACTGTTCCGGTAGTCTCGGTACCTGTAGAAAGTGGAGAGAAACAGGTAAACTTCCCCATTTATTTATTTTTCTCCCTTTCCCAACAAGCCTTCTTCACATACTTTGTCCCTGCTTTAAAATGGCTGTTCTTGCTTCAATAGGCAAAGGTTTTTAGAATGCCAATACAAAGTTTGTTCTAATATTGTTTATTTTAATGTAATTTATTGTTTAACTTCTAAAGAGCATAGTCAGGCAAAACAGAAATACCACAAAATAAATTCTAGTACCTAGTGAATATAGGCAAAACCAGTTTTGGTACAAATCAGTCCTGTCCTTAAAGTGCTGAACACAAATGATAGTAAAGGAGGAGGCGTACATTCAAAAACATTGTCTGGCCTGCTGTGTACTTTCTGTTTTGAATTGGAGGGCACAGGAACATTGATAGGCATTAGACAATACCTGCAGTGGGTTATCTTATTCCCCATTGGGTCCGTCAGATTCACAGCATTCTCAAAGTGCTGGGCATTGAAAACTGAAAGGCTGTGGTTGATATAACCTGTCAAACAGCTACGGAAGCACAACAAAGCAATAGTCAGTATGCAATCCTGTAGGTTGTAAAACAATTTTTGTACAAGAAGAGAATTTTATTTAGTCATTTCTTTCCCCTTTGATTCATTTTAACGTTCAAGGTAACCTTGTAAGATGCTTTGTAGATATAGAAGAAGATTTTGGTACCCCTTCACATCTACCTAAGTGATATACCAAGGTGACTAAAGCAGCCTCAGTACCCTATCCCAGATGAAAATCTGATTGAAATTAATCCAGAAAATCAGTCCATCACTTTTTCAGTCATTTTTCAGATTCCAGAATGGAATATTTGATACTGGGCTATAATTGGAAAGGACTTCTGTGTCAAGAAACAACTTTGTCAGTAAAGGTCTTATAGTTGTTTCCTTTAAAAGCAGCAGGAACAAATCCCAGGTTCAAGGAGATAGATGATAGCTAGATAGTTAGATAACGACAGATGGATAGATGATAGAGTCCTCTATCATAAGTCCTCTTTACTGTACGCACTGCCATGGAATAAGATATCAAATGATCCTGAAAAAAAGCCCCATTCCATGTCCAATCCTATTCATCACAATATATACTTACAATCTTAATTCTTTTGAAGTTCCTATTAACAACATTGATAGACATACCATGTTTCAGATTTCCAATTGCAAATTACAGTTACTTGCCTAATACAATAATTTGCCCTAACATTATAATTTCATTATTAAAACATGAAAGAAAATATTTCATGTATATGCATCTGGATTAAATTAGAAAGTGCTTAAAAGTCACTGGGTTCTTTGATGTTCGAGCAAATGAGATATTTTTCTTCAGTGCAATATTTTTGGTTAAAGAACATGCATGTACTATGATTAAAAGAAGGCCATCAATAAAGGGACAATATTTATTTTTTAATGAGGAAAAGTCAGATATATTCTCTCACGCACATTTTGCAAAATGTGGCCAGTCTAAAAACCTATTTAATTTCCCTTTCTGTGGTTTTCAAGCATTGTTCTATTCGGCTAATTCTAATTCTTTTCTTCATTTTAATCTACCTACCTTTTTACTCCTCTCCATAACCATACACCAAGAGGCCACAATCACATGACACTCACAGCTATTTAATTACATTTTAGATTGCTTAGTAGTGGGAAGCCAGCCTATGTGGTTCATCTTATCATGTGAATCAAGCCACTGGACTGAGTTATTTACAATTATTTACTATAGATAAATATGTCATACAAAC
Source organism: Laticauda colubrina (assembly GCA_015471245.1). NCBI lineage: Eukaryota > Metazoa > Chordata > Lepidosauria > Squamata > Elapidae > Laticauda > Laticauda colubrina. The sequence continues at coordinate 13,570,179 of BLBF01000054.1, read as the reverse complement.
AGGGAAGAGAAGCAACAGAAGCTACAAATACAAGCTCACTAATCCTTAGAAACATACAATGTTTTAAAAACCCAGTTATATTCCTATGATGATAACAATGAGGAGGATTAATCATATTTTTTATTCTAGTAGCCTTAAGCTGAGAGGAAAATTATGAATAATATATTTATTTAAATAAAGAACCAATAAATTAGACATTATATTTAACAGCCATGTTAGAATTTCAGAAAATACTAACTCAATGCCAGTATTGTTCTTCTGCTTGCATGGACTGAATGTATATTGGTACACCAGCATGGGGATGAAATCTGAGGTGATGGCAATAACTAGGCCATTGCCAATGACAGAGAGTATACCAATTATTTCTAGGATGTAGTACCAGATACCTATAAAAGGAGTGAAAAACAAAGGAGATACTGTCTTAGTCAATATATGGAAGAAAGAGAATTTGCTCTAACTGTAATGAATCCTCACCGCTGCCCCACATAGGGAAGAATAGTCCTTTTCCTGCAAACTGCTTTGAATAGCATTATATGTGGAAAATGTGGAATATAAATGAACTATAGGCTGCAATTAATTAATTGGCATAACAAGGATTTTCTTACTCTGAGAGAAAAAGCGATATGGAATAATGTGGTGACCTGTGTGTTATTTAGAGCAGTTACTCAACCTTGGCAACCTTAACCTTGCTTGCTGGGGAATTCTGGACATTGGAGTTGAAAAGGTTGAGAAACACTGATTGATAGAGTAAACTGGGAATGTTGCATTTCTCATTTTCATTCTCCAAATAGCATCTATCTGGATCTTCTTGCTCTGGCCAAACCTAGCTATATCTTGACTTGGGAGGCTGTACTTCAATGGTTTTAGTCATAAGGCTTGAGTTGATGTATTGCTCTGGACCTCAAAGACCATCAAAGCATTTGACTCAATCCCAAAATTCTATCCCCTTGTTTAAAAGCAGCTACATCAAAAGAATACCTTGCTTTTTGACACATGAAACAGGCCTACCAAATGGGCTGGGGAAAAAAAATCTCTTTGATCTGCATCTTACCAATGGTGTTAGCTTTCTTGGGCACCATTCGCTTCTGCAGTTTCACCATTTTGATAGCATCCAAACGAATCTCAAAAAGGTTATTGATAAAGGCCAGCAATGGTGCAAGGGGGAAAGCAGCCACGAAAATAGTGGTAAAGCTGTATTGGATCACTATGGATATAAAGAAAAGGTTGAAAAGAGGCAGGAAATTAAACAACACAAATACTTTCGATAACTAAATTTGTTGGGTCAAAAAGGATATGCATATTCTAGTCCAAGAACTTGCAGGTGATAGAGCACATTAATGTCTATTTCTTTTCCAAGGAAAACATCTGTCATTAAAAAAAACATCTTATGAGAGCTCTAGTTCAGAATGCTTGCACTTTGTAAGTGACAATGCAATACCTTAACTGTACTGGGCATATACAAGTTGGATTCAAGATGTTAATAACATTATCACTATGATCAAGAATATTTCTCTCAAAAATTGGTGATAAGAACTGAAAGCAATCAATGCAATAATACAGGTATTTTATTCTTGTGTTCCTCAAAACTATTGTGTAGCTTTGACTGACAAAACGGCCAGCATTCTAACCTTAGTTTGACCCGCATGGCAGGTTGCTGTGTCTTATAATGTTCTGTGAGCTTTTCCACTGAACTTCACTTACTCATCTCCATGTATTCATCAAACAAGGTGAAGACATTGACTTCATTGAGCTGATAGTTCCACAGCCATTCTTCCTTGCACGAGTCCTGGGATATCTGCTCCACATTAATCCTTTGGGGCTTTCTGCACAGCAGACGGCACTTGTAGGTTAGGGTACTGAAGGGGCAAATATGTAATATTGAGGAAAGTAAAATTCAAAAGATGACAGCTGTCAACTGTTAAGGTGCTCATGAATATCCACGCTTAAGGAGGCCAACAACAGACAAAATCCACCCATCCTGCAACTTGATGACTTCCCCAAATGGGAAACCCCAACTCCCATTTTCCCAAATTCTCAGGTAATCAGATTGCCTTTCTTTTTCACAATTTTTTGATAGTTAATTTTTTTTTCATAAAGGCTAGGATATCTGAACACTTCATAAATCTCTCTCCAAATAACCATTCAAATGTTCTTGCAAAGAAAACAGTTATTCATAGGTTTGATTCACACTGGAGATCACACTTCTGTTCCCTTGGTATTTCTTTAAATTTACATAGCCACCCATCTCACCTGACTTTGAATGGCTCACACATTAAACAGCAAAATCAAACACATATAAATAAAATTTAAAATAATTAACTGCAAGAATTAAAAAATATCAATAGAAGAGAATGTTTCTAGCTCAAGGATGGAGTTCTTGGTGCTCTCTTGAGCTTACTTCTTCAGTGTGATGTTACTTAGTTGGGTAATGAAATGTCTGCAAGAAAACAACCAAACTGAGAGAGCACTAAGGAATTCATTGAAAAAAAAAAAGTTCATGAAAAGGCCAACTGACAGCTCACACACAACACAGCTATCTTGGAGGGTCTCTGTGCCCACAGGATCCTGATGGCACTCTTTGATTGAGCCAATCTAACCTCAGGAAAGATGATGTTGCCAGGAGTCAGTACCACAGCACCAAAGGTTTTCTTCCCGGATCCCATTAGATGAAACTCTTTTGTAGACGGGATCCATAACATGCTCACCTATATTAATGTAGAAACTCTTGGAAAACAACTAGCCATGTTCCATTTAAGAAGTGAGGCAATTTCTAAATTTCTTCTCTATATATGATGAGATGGGCAATTGCCAGATCCAAAACCACTTGCAGATTTCAAAGTCCCAGAGAAATTTCAATTGTCAGCTAAATTTGACAACATATTTCCAATCAAACTTCACTGGGAGAATAAAGAAATCAAATGGGTTAAGTTCCAGACAGGCTTAATGCACCTTTACACTGCAAAACAAATAAAAATGGTGCCTCCTCTGTCATAATAATTGTAATCCTGCAGAAAGCTGCCACTCTGTACATCATCATTATGTCACTGTGCTGCCCTCTGGCTGCGGACAATTTTCTTTTTTTAAGTGCAAAAGCTGCCTAATATCAGTTCAAGAAATATTTGTGCAGTTTATCAGCTCAAGGATTCCCACAATGGGGCAAACTGTTGTAACCATATGCATAAGCCCAGGCACGTGAATGAAGTCCTTGCCCTCGCTCCCTACTTCAAAGTGCTTATACAGAGCTACTATATGTATGCATGAGAGAAGAATCACAATAGTAGAAAGAAAAGACACAGAATGTTGTTATTCCACAATCACCAACTGCAAGAGAGCCTCCTTTATGCCATGGTTCTCCAACTATTCGATATAAAAATGCAGGCTGTATATCTCACAGGTAATGACCCATGTTGAAGAAACTAACTGTATCGCAGGATGTTGTTTCCTAAATGTAGATGATTTAAGCATGTGGGCTACAGCACAACTTCCAAAGGAGGAGAGGCCCCACCCTATTCCTAGATATTGGCTCACCTGGTTTGAAAGAACAAAACTCCTTCCTTGCCCTGAAGCCAAAGAGGTACAATTCATAATTTCTTTTCCCAGAATTGAAATTGTCATTGCATGCATATATATATATATACACACACACACAAAATAGTTTCATTTGAGCTGTAAATGTGCAATGATCTGGAAAAATAAAGAGGGAGATGAATTTGATTTACTTACGGAAGACAGTACTCCATGAGGTTGCTGAAAGTTTGCTTTAATGTCATAATTACAAACATCTGAATGAAAAGGTCTGTCATGCAACCACTGGGATGACACTAGAAAAAGAAAAAGGAATGTGTTGTAACTGAAGTATGCTTCAAATGGGTTTTTTTTTGGTACTCTCACTCTGCAAAAGGCATATGAGGAAAGAACTAGAAAATGATGCACGTCTGTACATTTCTTATGTTTTTGTTCAGCTTTCCCTCTCAAGAGTTCAAGGTAGCATACAAGGTCTTCTTTTTCTCCATTTTATCCTCTCCCAAATCATCTGACCAAATATGACATTGAGAGAGAGTGACCGACCCAATTGGTTCTAAGTACATGATCTGAATTTGTTTTATGTATCTTGCATCCACACCTACCCATTACTGTCATGAACACATGTATGCCTCCTTCTGGTAACTTTTATAGGATGTTCAGAGTGCAAGTCAAAAGTCATACTAAGATTTAAAACCCCTGTCCCACTGCACCAACGGATGCAAAGAGGATGTAAAACGTTAAAAAAAGCTTGCCATCCGTTGGAAAACACGATGCATCCGTTGTGTACTCATTGCATACGTGTTTCATACGCTCTATCCGTCAAACATCCGTCCACTACAATTTCATCCGTGCAAGAAGTTTTGAGCTGCACAAAACTTTGTGAACGGATGAACTTTCCGCTGTGTACGATGTAAATCCACAACATCCAAGCAACAAACGTTCTATGTCCGTTTATCATCCGTTAAACATCCGCTGTATCCTCTCTGCATCCTCTGGGCATCCATGCAACTCACATCCGCTGCAGCTGAAAACGGAAAGAGGGAGGAAACAAAAGGTACAAGGAACATCTACACGGCGTTCGTAGCACGGAAATAGAAAGGATGCACAGTGAATGGTTTGCATCCGATATACATCTGCTAGGCTTCCTATGAACATCCGTTTTAACATCCCCGCTACATACTACCCATGTCCGTTCTTTTCCGTTCTGTTTATGCAAATTTTCACCACTTTTTGGAGCGGATGACAACGGATGGAGCCACCCCCGAAATTTTGCTCATCCGCTGTGTCCTTTATGCATACGTTTTGCGTCCGTCAGCCAGTGGGACAGAATTTTAGCAACAGAATAATCTCCATCTGGAGCCAAGATTTAAACCATCCCAATATGCTAAGAGATGAATAAAAAGAGATGAAAGAAGAAATTAATTTAATAGGAGATCAAGAGAGGAGTGGGAAAAGGGGATTGTAGAAAAGTAGCTTACTTCTTCCAGTCTCCATTTGCCAGCCACACGTACATAAGATCCTGGATGGCCATTAATCCTAATAAGGAAGTGAGATTAAAATATAAATTGTTTCCAATCCTATTTATAGCTTTGATAATCATCATGTATAGAATGATACATAAAAAAATTCCAACAGTGGTAAAATAAACAGCATTTCAAACATCAAAAACTAGAGTCAGATTTTCAAAGGACATGGATAAATGGAGAAGTGAGGGTAGGAATCCTATAGTTTCAGAATGTGGCAAAGTTTTCAATAAAACTTAGATCTTGAGATTCAGCTTTAATATCTACAGATGCCCAATATCTAACTCTCCCAAGTTCACTACTTACTGTTTACCTCCCGAGGAAGAAAGCAACGTAGATCAGAGAAGAGAAATAGTTGAAGAACTGGAAGGTGAAGACTTTAATTGTATAGCTTTTCTCTCGCTCGCTGAATGATCTTGGCCTCTCTAGGGGAAAAAAGCACAAAACTATACAGTCAGTTACAGTCCTTGGGACATCTGGTCTTGTCTCATGCATGCCTTACTCAGTTTCAAGAAAGTATTTTTCATGCAGCATTGAACATCTCTGTAGTGAGTCTTCACTCATTCCCTACAGCAGGGTGTGTGTGTGTCAAACTCGATTTCATTGAGGGCCACATCAGGGTTGTGTTTAACCTCGGGAGGCCAGGTGGGCATGGCTAGGGTGGGGGTGGCTAGATTGACGTCATGCATGTTGAAGATGCCTGTTGTGGCCCGAGTGCTCTGCCAGCGAAAATGGAGCTCAGGAGGGCCATGCTCAGCCTTCTCAAGCTTGGTTCCACTGGCAGAAGGTTGCAAGAGGCTGTTTCAGCTAAAAACAGAGCCTGGGTGGGCCACACACAGCCTTCCTGAGCTCCATTTTAGCTGGCAGAGGGTTGCAGGAGGTTATCATAGCCGAAAATGGAACCCAGTGGGCCACATGTGGCTCTCCTGAACTCCGTTTTCACTGGCAGAGGCACCGCGGGCCAGTCCTTCACTGTTTCAAGGGCAGCCCTGCAGACCAGATCTAAGCATCCCGAGGGCCAGATCTGGCCTGCGGGCCTTCAGTTTGACATCCCTGCCCTCTAGAAATCTTTCACGATCAAGTTGTTTTCCAGTTGTATTGAAATACAATTTGCTTTATCCTTCATGATTGCCCATGCTACTTTGAGCTGCCAGAAGTTACAGTCCAAAACAGCTGGATAGCAACAGATGAAAACAGGCTGCAGTACACACACACACATACACACACACATACACACACATTCAAATAGAAGGATGAATGTACACAGCATCAGATGCTTCTTACCTAGTTTACAGAGAAGGTGTGCAATATACTTGTTCACCTGCAATAGAAATACAAATTATACAAGTGCAAAGTATTCTGACCAAGACTTCCAAGACTGTAATTAAGTACTTGCTTAGTTAAAACAACTCTTGTTTTATTTCAACACTGGGAATTATGTTCATTCCCAGCCCGTAATGAGTCCCAAACAGTCCCTCAAGATAAGCACCCACATTTCTTTCCTTTGAATTGCTGTCAACAACTGAAGTGCCAAATGAACTATAAAAAACCGAAGTGCAAAGTCTGCACAGAGCTTCAAGGATTAATCCGAACAGAACAAACGACTTTGCTTCCTACAAAGATTTCTTCACCTTTGCCTGTCCTTTATACCGAATGGGAAGGGCAATCACCTCCAAGCCTTACTCCCGAGTCACCCCTTTTGTCTCAATTGCTCTTGCCTTCTAGCAGCTCTGCGCACACACGCACTGGGAACAGGCTCCCCTTGTTCCTTTGCCTCACTGTTGCCAGACTCCGGAGGCTCCAGAGTCAGCACCTCACTCCCAGAGGATCCTAGCCCCATCTCTGCATCGGATGCAGTACCCTCATCCAAGTCCAATCCAGATTCCCAGACTGGTCCCCATTCTTCCCCACTGTCTGATTCCGCTGCCATCTGCACGGAACCACAACAAAGAGTGCCTGCAAAACAAGACAGCTGCAAAACAAGCAGCAGTGTGTACCTTGGTCATAATGATGATGCTCAAGTAATGCATCACTGCACCCGTCAGGACTGCCACTGTAGTGGCTTTCTCTTGAAGGAATTTTGAATTGGACTGAGTAAAGATTACTGTCACCACAACCCGGTAGATGACCAAGACATGGGCAACGCCAATCAGCACACATATCTAAAAGAAAAAGAAAAAAGGAAGTATTGATACCACCGAAAAGGAAAAATGAAAATATCAGAACAGTGGATGGCCAGGTGGTCCATCAGTTTCAGATAAGTATGATGAAACTACATCAATTCCATCTAAAGACATGGTTTGCCAATATTGATTAAATAATAAAGTTATTAGTCTTGAAAATGCCATAAACTCTTAAATGTTTAGCTGCTGACTAATTCATATTACCTCTCTGAAAGCTCTGCTTGTTTGTTTGTTTTTTAGGAGGGTGCAACAGAAGGTGGCTTGTGAATCTTTTCTCTCTGCCATTTCTTTCCTATAGAAAGTTCTACTACCCTTAGATTTTGGAAATAATGTTCTAAAAATAAAATTTCCAAATTTCTTTTATTGGAAAAGTTGTCCTGCTGCATTGTGAAACTGAAAATAATCTGCTGATTTGTGACAAATTTCAGCTCCATCTCACATCTATAGGGATTTTCATAAAAGGGAAGGTTTGGTTTTCATAAAAGCTTCCAATATTTGAAACTTATTGGAGAGTATCACAATGGCCAGAATTATTTTCCCCCTCCTTTCCTAGCTCCCAAATGGGATCTGAATGTGTGTCTGAGTTTTGGAGGAGCGGCAGAAAGTCCCTTTAGGAATTCTTCAAAATACAAATTTTGTCTAAAGTGGACCATCTTTTAAGTTTAAGATTATTGATATGCCAGGACAACTGAATGGTAGGGTTAGTTAATGGGAGCAAGAACTGAAATGTAGAAAAAACTTCCCTTTCCTGTATCCATTTCTACTGTTCAGAAAAATGAACTGAGGATTTAAACTGCTGAAAGTGATACTGTCAGCTGTCCTTCTAGAAGATTATTGTGTCACCTGTCTGGGCATTCAGGTTTCTTTATTTGCATGTCAATAAAAGTGATATTAGCATTTTAGTATGGCATCCATACCTCCTTTTAAAGTTTAGCAAACTATGTTTTTCTTTTAAAGAAAGCCATTTCTTCTTTTCATAGCAAGAACTAGCCTTTCCAAAAATTAAACAATAGGGAGCATATTCTGGAAGTCTTTAAAAATTCTTACAAGTATATTGAGATACAGACTGTTCTGTATGGAACTTGGCAGGTTCCAAGTCACTCGTTCTGATTGGCTGAAATGGCCACTTAGGGATTGGTTCATTAAGAACCAATCCGGGAAGCCACCAAACGGCGGGAAGAGTTAAACAAGTGTCATTGGCCACAAGCTGGCAGGCAAGCTGCTATATAAAGGGCTGCCGTGGCTTGGGCTATGTTCCGTATCTTCTGCCTTGCGAGTTAAATAAAATAGTTGTTGTTTGGAACCCGGTCTCACACGCTTCTTTCTGGACGGAACACTGGCAACGAAGGTGGGATCATCGTAGAAGGTGAGACCGAAGCATGCGGCGATCTCAACCGAGCAAGTGAGATGGCCGGTAACAACGCGCCGCCCGCACCCTTCAATCCTGATGAGGAGGATTGGGAAGTGTATATCGATCGCTTTCTTATGTTTTTAGAAAGCAACAAGATGGAAGAAATTTCAGACCAAAGGAAGAGGGCTGTCTTCCTTACACACTGCGGACCGGACGTATTCAAAATGGCGAAGGCGCTGTGAAACCCAGAGATGTCAAAGAGATGACCTGGTCCGACCTGAACCGAATGCTCCAAGCACACTACGCACCGGTGGTCTCAAATTTAATCAAAAGGCACAAATTTTACAAGAGGGACCAGAAGGAGGATGAAACCATAGCAGATTTTGTAGCAGCCTTGGAGGAGCAAGTGAGTTCCAGCACATCGGAGGAGCCTGTGAGTTCCAGCACATCGGAGGAGCCTGTGAGTTCCAGAACATGGACGAGGCAATGAGAGACCGTGTAGTCCTCGGCCTGAAGGAATTAGTGAATAGGCCTACTGAATAGGCCGAAATATAACCGTGGCCGAAGCCATTGCAGAGGCAACTGCCGCCGAAGCAGCAAAGAAGTCAGCAGCCGCCATGCGGAAAATGAACGCAGTTCCAGACCTGCCAACCCAAACCAGGGAGAAGAAGGCAGAGGGAGGAAAGAAACAGCCCACAGCAACAACCCACCATGAGGACATCGAAATCCAGAGTGACACCGAAGACGACGACAAAGATGTCCATAAACTCTATTCAGATAGAAAATGGTGCGAAAAGAGGAGGAATCGGTGGGAATTTCAATGTGTGGGCTGCGGAGGCAATCACCCGCGGGATGAATGCAGGTTCCTCGACGCAATATGCCGGGCTTGTAATAAAAGGGGGCACATCAAAAGGGTCCGCCGCAACAAAAAGAGCTATAGTCCAAAAAGACGCGGCAGCACCCCCCCCCCAGACATGATGACAGACAAGCCGGCAGCAGATGGAACCGCAATAAGAGAACAGGTGACAGGGAAGAAATGCATCAGTCACCATCGGCAATGCCAGGGCGGAAAGCAGAAAGAAGGTTCAGATAGAGGTGAGCATTGAGCATTGATACCTATCAATGGTATCCTGGAATACCATCCGGCGCTAATACCGAACATTAAACAGAGAGAACTACAGAAACAAAAACTAGTGTTAAAAGACTATCAGGGAAATCGAATCCCAGTAGTAGGCCTTGGACATTTTCTTATATTACTAAAAAAAAAAAAAAAAAAAAAAAAAAAAAAATCTTTTT
>BLBF01000054.1:13498998-13550301 GCA_015471245.1 Laticauda colubrina | reverse complement strand
AAAAAAATCTTTTTCTGACTATACCTTTAATCATTCATGCTTTGCGAGATAACAATACTTCAAACAGTTTATTCTATAATTTATCATATAATCATAACAAAACAATCCTAAAAACTCTTCATATATATAATATTAATGCTCTATTATTATATTTTATCATCTATCCATTGATAAAAAAAACCCCAAATTGCATAAAATTGTTTATCTTCTTGTTCTCTAATTTCAAATGTCAATCTACTCATCTCAGCACATTCCAATATTTTCTCAATAATTTCTTCCTGCAATGGCATTTTCTCATTCTTCCAGTTTTTAGCAAATACAATCCTAGCCGCTGTTAATACATTTACAATCAAATATTTCAAGTCTTTATTATATATATCAGGTAAAATTCCTGTAAGGGATAACATTGTTCACCCTAACTGTTTTAGGTGAAATACTAACTATAAATCATAGTTAGTGTATGCAGCTTTAACTGTAAAATAGCAACTGTGGGTGTGGTTATGAAAACCATATAAAAGTAGCAAGGCTACAGCTTGCTCGCTCTCTCTCTGGCTTTGATGATCCCTGATTACTGCTTGGAAGCAAGACTGCATTGCTCAAACGGGAGAGACAACAACGGACTGATTTATGTGAACTGATCTAGGATATTCTACATGGACTTTGCTAACTGAATATCCCTGAATGGACTGACTACATGGTAAATGAATATTGGACTGTTTTTGACTATGCTATAAACTTATACTGGAATAAAATATATTCTTGATAGCACAAGCGTATCTGTTATTTTTACTGTATGTTAATAAACATACAAGCTTAGCTCACTCATTTATCTGTGTGCCTATCTGACTAACGCTGCACATTCTGTTTAGCTTGTCTACCTAACCCTGGTTGGGGAAACCAGGCTTAACAATTCCCAATAAAAAGATCTCTGGTTTCAAGTCTATGTGTTTCTTTGTCATTTTTTCCAACCACATGTGAATTTTAGTCCAATATTTTCTAGCATTCTCACAAGTCCACCACATATGATAGTATGAGCCAGGTATCTGATGACATTTCCAACATTTTTCAGATTTATTCTTGAACATTCTTGCTATTCTTGTCGGGGGAAGGTGCCACCTGTAAAACATCTTATACAAGTTTTCTTTATATGCTATTGACATTGTCATTTTATAATTTTGAGACCACAATTTTTGCCATTGCTCTAAATCAATTCCATATCCAAAATTCTTCCCCCATGCAATCATAGTTTCTTTAACTTGTTCTTCCTCTAGCTTAATTCCCAATAAATAACCATATAACTTTTTAATCACTTTCTCATCAGTACCCATCAATATCTTATCTAAATCAGTCTGTTTATCATAGAATCCTTCCGTTTTAAAATCTTCAAGATATCTTGAGTGTATTTGCGCATATGAAAACCAATTCATCCTTATACCTTGTTCCTCTAAATTTTGGATCGTTTTAAGTCCACCCTTTTCATCCAACAGTTCCCCATATCTAACTGTTTGTTCCTTTTTATAGATCATAGGATAGGAAAATGCTTCAATAGTCGATAACCAAACTGGAATTTTCAAGTTACATTGTTTTTTTATCTTCTCCCAATTTAACCACAAAGACTCCCGTATATAATGTCTTCTGAAATACCCCTGTGTTTTAGTTCCCTTGTACCATAAAAAAGCATGCCAGCCCAACAGTAAATCATGTCCTTCTAATGTCAACAATCTATGTTTTCTTAATGTTATCCATTCTTTGACCCACATCAAACTTGTAGCTTGATAATACAATTCCCAATTAGGCAGGCCAAAACCTCCTCTATTTCTAGCATCTTGCAAAAGTTTTAACTTTATTCTCGCTTTTTTACCTTGCCATATAAACTTCAACATAGTTTTATTTAAATCTTCAAAATAGTCTTTTCCAAGTCTAATTGGTATTGTTTGAAAGAGAAATAAAATTCTAGGTAAAATATTCATCTTAATTGTTGAAATTCTCCCTATTAATGACAATTGTAAATTTTCCCATTTCTTCAAATCTGTAATTATCTGTTGTTTAAGTTTAATATAATTATTCTCTTTTAATGTGCTACATCTTGCTGTCAAATATATCCCCAGATACTTAACCTTGTTTGTAATTTGAATTTTCAAAAGATCTGTCAGTTCTTCTCTTTGTCTCAATAACATGTTTTTTGTCAAAATCTTTGTTTTATCTTTATTTATTTTCAAGCCAGCCATCTCACCATATGTCTCTACCTTTTCCAATAACTTTGGAGCGGTTTCTAACGGGTCTTCCAGAATAAAAGCTAAATCGTCAGCAAAAGCTTGTAGTTTAAATTCTTCCTTTTTAATTTTCATTCCTTTTATATTTTTGTCATCTCTAATATTTCTATTCAACATTTCCAAAGTTAATACGAATAACAAAGGAGATAGGGGACATCCTTGTCTTGTACCTCTTCTTATATTAATAAGATCTGTAAATTCTCCCTCCATCATTACCTTTGCTGTCTGTTTATTATATATGGCTTCTATTGCTTGAATAAATTTTCTGGCAAAGCCCATCTGTTCCAATAATAATAACATAAATCTCCAGTTCACGTTGTCAAATGCTTTTTGAGCATCTAGGAATATCAAAGCCATTTGTTTTTCAGGATGAGCCTCATAATATTCCAAGGTATCCAAAATTACTCTCATGTTGTCTCTAATTTGTCTCTTTGGTAGAAATCCATTTTGATCTGGATGGATAAAATTATTTAAATATTTTTTCAGTCTTTCTGCTAAGATTGAAGCAAAGATTTTATAATCTGCATTCAATAAGGAAATAGGTCTATAGTTCTTAATTTGCAACGGGTCAGCCTCTTCCTTTAAAATAAGTGTAATATAAGCCTCTGACCATGTTTTGGGTGTCATCTTTTTTAACATAACTTCATTCATAATTTCTAACAATGGAGTGTTCAATGATTCTTGAAATTTTTTATAGAATTCTGCCGGAAGCCCATCTGGACCTGGTGCTTTCCCATTATTTTGTCTTTTAAATGCTTCATTTAATTCCATCATTGTTATATTGCTTTCTAACATTTCTTCAGTCTCTTTAGGTATCTTCGGTAAGTTAACATTCTGTAAATACTGTTTAATTTTTTTCTCATCAATATTCTCTTGTTTATATAGTTGTCCATAATAATCTCGAATAATTTCCTTTTTCTCCTTATTACCACAACAAACTTGACCTTGATCATCTATTAGTTTCAATATTTTTCTTGATTCCTTCTCCTTTCTCAGTTTATATGCTAGCCATCTACCTGGTTTATTTGCATCTTCAAAATAATTCTGTTTAGAATTTCTAATTTTCTGTGCCAGTTCTTCTTTCTCTATTAATTCCATTTTATGCTTAATTACATCCAGTTTCAATTTAATATCTTTTTTCTGTGGTATTTTCTGTAATTCTTTTTCAAGTCTTATATATTCATCTTTCAAGGCCTTAGAGGTTTGTCTTTTCCTAATATTCTTTTTTCTTGTATAGTCTATTATCAAACCACTTACATATGCCTTCATTGTATCCCAAACATTCTGTATTGAAGTATCTTCTTTTTTATTTTCTTTAAAAAAAAAAACCAATTCCTTCTCCATCCATTGTATAAAATCTTTCTCCTTTAAAATGGTATTGTTTAATGTCCATCTCGATCTTTTTTTTTGTCCCTTCCATTTAATTGTCATTGGACTATGATCTGCCCAAGTACTTATTTCGATATTTGTTTCTTGAATAGTAGATATTAATTCTGTTGAGATCCAAATCATATCTAACCTGGACCATGATAAATGTCTATTAGAATAAAAAGTATATTGTTTAGTTTTAACATTTCTTTCTCTCCAAATATCTTTTAAGGTTAATTCATCTGTCATTTTAAAAAAAGATTTAGGGAGAATCTTTCTATTTTGTTCTGTTGTTGTTGTTATATAGTCCAATTTATTGTCCACAATTCCATTAAAGTCTCCCATCATAATTATGTTAACATAGTCCAGTCTAATTATTTCCATATGTAGTTTTTTATAAAACTCTTCTTGTTTATCATTCGGAGCATAAATTGCAATCAAGAGTATTTTTTTATTATTATCCATTATTTCCACCATTAATACTCTTCCGTCTTCATCCGTGTAGATCAGTTTTGCTGGAATATCTTCTTTAATGTAGAGAACCACTCCTCTTTTCTTACATTGAATCAAAGAAGTAAATATTTTCCCTAATTTTGGCTGTACTAACAAATGCTCATGTTGCTTTTTAATATGAACTTCTTGTAAGCAAATTATATCAAATTTTAATTTCTCTAATTTGTGAAAGGTTTTCCTTCTTTTAACAGCTGAGTTAAGTCCATTTATATTCATTGTAATCAGTTTTTTTTCTTCCATGATTATGCTTTATATTTAGGTCTAACAGCTCTCGTGGCTCTCACTTCACGTTGTTCTTTACTGTCTACCTGTCCACCTAGAACTCCTTTCTCTTTTTCAATCTCCAGTTGTTCCTCCAGAAGCTCAATTAATGAGATCTCTTTCTCTGCCTCCTCTTTTTTTCTTCCAAAAAATTCTGCATAAAAAAGTTCTGCTTTTTCAATCGAGTCAATTCTATGTCTCTGCTCTTGCCACGTAAAAATTAGTCCTTCTGGTATCAGCCATCTGTAGTTCACTTCATTTTCCAGTAGCATTTTGGTCAAAAATCGATATTCTCTTCTCATCTCTCTCACTCTTCTAGGTATTTGTTTTAAAACTACAATCTCTTTGCTTTTATATTTCAATGCTTTTTCTCTTGCCACTTGTAATATTTGTGTTCTGATGGATTTTTTAGTAAATCTAATATGTACTTCCTTTGGTAGTTTATTTCTCATCGCATATCTTGTATAAACTCGGTATATCTCATCTACTCCGTCCATCATTTTTTCCTCAGTAATTTCCAGAAGATCTGCCAATATTTCTATCATTATCACAGCCAAGTTTTCTCCTTTTTCCTCTTCTATATTTTGAAATCTAAGATAAAATTCTGATCTTTCCATCTCCCACCTCAACATCCCATTTTTTTCTTGTTCTATCACTGTTAATCTAGTGTCAATATTTCCAATCTTCTCCTCTCTTTGTTTTCCTTCTTCCTCAATTTTTTGGAATCTCTCCTCATACTTTCCCATCATTTGTTTAAAATTTTCATCAGATTTCTCTATTTTTTTGTCCATGGTATCTATTTTTATCTTAATATCTTGAATTCCTTGCATAATCATCTGTAAATTTACTTTTTCTTGTTCCTTATCTTGCTTCAACATTGTCTGAATTAAAAGTTGTCCTTCAAGTGGTGGGGAAGCAGAGGTAGAAGCAAAAACGCCGAATGATTTTGGCTTCCTGCTCATTTTAATATTTCCAAGGCTTCAAGCTCTCTTTGACTTTAAATCCAGCTGGTATAGTAACCAAATATAGTCCAAAAAAATCAAAAAGAAAAAAAAAATCCAATAGTAAAAAGCCCAAAACCAAAAAAGAAAAAAGGAAAAAGGAAAAAGAAAGGTCTTCAGGTTCTTCTAGACCCTAATCCAATTAAAATAAATGGAAGAAGCAAAGAAGCAAGAGAAAAAAAAAAGAAAGAGAAGAAAAAAGAAAGAACTCTGAGGCTTTCCCTTTAAAATAAAAAGCAAAAATACTAGAGTTAAAATTTACCAAAAAGGCTGGCGAGTAGGAGTTTCAAAGGTATATATATATATATATATATATATATATATATATATATATGCACTGTATACTGCACTTTATTTCTTTATCCAAGGCTCTTATTATGACTGTCTTCTCCAGCAGCTTCAAAGCCAAGCCTCAAATGTTGAGATATTGATAAGAGTCCAAGAGAGCACCTGTAATAATATTTTACTGTATTCTCCCTCTATCTTATCACATTAAAATGTCCTTGAAAAGAAGTGCTTTTCTCCCCAATTCAAATAAAATATTTTCAAGCCTCTAGTTGGCAGTGTTGCAGCATCTCTTAATACTCTTTCCCCCCCCAGCCAAAAGAAAAAATATTTATAAAGAACTCAAACAAAAGAAAAAAAAAAGATAGTCAAAGGGAGCCTCTATCCTAAAAAGAAAGTTAAAAAGATAAAAAATAAAAATCAAGTAAAAAATAAAAATATATATAAGAGAAAATTCAATCCGGTTACCTACAAAGTCACCTTAAAGTCCTCAAAGAAAATAAGAAAAAAAATCCAAGTCTCAATTTGACATCACTTAAACGCCGCTCAACCAAGGTTCAGTCAAAACAAAAATAAAGCCACAGATTTCTTCTTTGTTCAGGATGTCCTTTCAAGTCTTAATCAATTTATAATGCAAAAGAATTTCTCACCCAACCGATACACGCTCATTTAAATCCCTTTCTTTCCGGAGTTGTCCCGACTTCAGCAGCTTTGGAGGCTGCCTTTCTGCTTCCAGCAAAAGGGCTTCTCCCGGATTAAACCAGAGATTTTGCGATATCTCTGGGATCCTGGGACTGTGCCCTTCACAATCCCCGTCTCTACGGGACGGTTTAGGTCCGTTAGAACCGACCAGAGGCAAAAATATCAGCTGAGATCTCAGAGCCCCGAGATCGCAGCTGTAACACCGAGACGTAGCTCCGCCTTCTCCTCTGGACATTTTCTTGTTGAATTTAAACACCATGCCGAAATCTTGCCTCTGACCATCATTGACCGCGACCGCTCTAGCCTGTTAGGGATCGAATGGTTCGCGCCTCTGGGAATCGGGATGACCGGGATCAACCGCATCACTACATCCAACTGGGAGGAGAACCTACTCCAAGAATTCCAAGATGTTTTCGACGGGACTCTAGGCAAGTACCAGGGTACCCCAATTTCATTTAGCCTAGACCCAAAAATAGACCCCATCTGTTTAAAGGCCAGACGCGTCCCATTCGCGCTAAAACCAAAAATTGACGAGCAGCTAAATAAGTTAATAGCTCAAGGGGTTTTGGAACCAATCGACCATGCCAGGTGGGAAACCCCTATCGTCATACCGGTGAAGCCAGATGGGTCAGCACGCATCTGCGGGGACTATAAGGCAACCCTGAACCATGCGCTCCAACAAAGCGCATACCCAGTGCCAGTAGTGCAACATTTACTGCACTCGCTAGGGGGAGGAAAAATATTCGCAAAGCTCGACCTAGCACAGGCCTATCAACAGCTACCCGTTGATCCCATTACAGCAGAGGCACAGACTATAGTAACACATAGAGGGGCATTCAAATGTAACCGCCTCCAATTTGGTGTTAGCGTTGCCCCAGGCGTGTTCCAAAGCCTCATGGAACGCCTGCTAAACGGAATCAAAGGTGTCGTCCCATACTTCGACGATGTACTGGTCTCAACAAAAAATGCCAACCAGCTAGAGACCAGGTTAAGAGAAGTCTTAACAAGATTTAGGAAGTCAGGCCTCAAAGTAAAGAGGGAAAAATGTGAACTGGCCACTAATCAGATCGATTTTTGGGGCTATTTAATCGATGAACAAGGCATTCACCCCACCAAAAAAAAGTGAAGGCTATCAAAGACGCTCCCAGACCCAAAAACAAATCCGATCTCCAGGCATTCCTAGGCCTCATACATTTTTACAACGTGTTCCTGCCCCATAAGGCAACAATAGCAGAACCCCTACATCGACTGCTAGATAAAAAAACCGCTTGGACATGGGGTCACTGGGAACAGAAAGCCTTCCAAGGTATCAAGGACCTATTAACGTCAGACACCGTTCTCATCCAGTTTAGCAATACCCTGCCTCTGACGGTCACCTGTGATACCTCGCCTTTTGGGGTCGGCGCCATCCTGAGTCACCAACTCCCAGATGGCAGAGAGGCACCGGTCGCCTTTTACTCCAAGACACTCTCCAAGTCGGAATGCAATTACAGCCAACTTGATCAGGAAGCCCTCGCAATCATCGCTGGAGTCAAACGATTCCATGAGTACCTTTACAGTAGACCTTTTTCTATCGTAACCGATCACAAACCTCTTCTTGGAATCCTAGCAGGCAACAAACCAACCCTGAACATTCTGTCACCTAAAATGACGAGGTGGTCTGAAATCCTCGCTGCCCACTCCTACATGGTGCTCTACCAACCCGGCAAAGCCATCCCACACGCCGACGCCCTGAGCCGTTCCCCGTTGCCCGTCACAGAGGACAACCCTGCTCCAACTACCTCCACATTTCAGCTTGAGACCTGCCCAGAGCTACCGCTGACTGCAGCCGACGTCGCGAGAGCCACAGCCAAAGACCCTTTGACGGCGTGCATATTGAACTGGGTAGGTAAAGGCTGGCCGGAGGAAAACAAAACTGAGACTTTTAAACCATTCTGTGCCAGACAGACCAAACTGTCTATTGAAAAGGGGTGCATTTTATTGGGTGACAGGGTGGTAATTCTGAGCAGCCTCCAAGAAGAAGTCCTGGGCATATTGCACGAGGGTCACTCGGGCATAGTCAAAGTGAAAGCCCTGGCCAGGAGTTACGTCTGGTGGCCAGGGCTGGACAAAGACATTGAACGCTGGGTTGCAACATGCCATGACTGTCAAAAAGCGAGGCCTATCCCCCCACAGACACCAATAAGAGACTGGGAAACTCCCTGGGGTCCATGGTCCAGAGTGCATATTGACTTCGCTGGCCCAACGAAGGGGAACACTTTTTTGATTGTGGTTGATGCATATTCGAACTGGTTGGAAGTCATCCTTATGGCTTCCACAACCACCGAGGCTGTTATGAAACAGTTTGACAAACTGTTTGCAACGCATGGACTACCTGGTTTACTGGTTTCGGACAATGGGCCTCAATTTACAGCCTTGCAATTTGAACAATATCTGGCTGCCCAGGGTAACCGTCATGTCTTAACCATGCCGGCCCATCCAGCTGCAAATGGCAGGTCCAAACACATGGTTCGGTATACTAAAGAGGGCCTAGAGAGAATGGACAAGGGGAACGTGCAGGACAAACTAAACTGACTACTAACCTTAAAACATATTACCCCTAGTAGCACAACAAATAAAAGCCCAGCTGAACTTTTAATGGGTAGGAAACTATGGTCCTACCTGGACAGGTTACACCCCACTTACACCTGGGACAACCCCCCCGACTCCTCCAGCAAATACCGTACCTTCGAAATCGGCGACCTAGTCTATGCCAAGAACCTTACCGGGGACCCTCTATGGCTTCCAGCCACCATTCCACAAATCACAGGCCCCAAGTCCTGCCGACTAATTTTAGATGATGGAAGGTAATGGAAGCGGCACATAGACCAGCTTCGTTCCCGCAACCTCGAACGAAAACCCTCCGCAGAACCAAAAATAATA
Organism: Laticauda colubrina; assembly: GCA_015471245.1. Lineage (NCBI taxonomy): Eukaryota > Metazoa > Chordata > Lepidosauria > Squamata > Elapidae > Laticauda > Laticauda colubrina. The sequence continues at coordinate 13,540,976 of BLBF01000054.1, read as the reverse complement.
AATTCCGACTATAAAACAGCCAAGGGGGGGGGGGGAGAAATACAAATAAATAAAAAAGGGAGAGACGAACCTCCCATAACAAGATAACAAACTCTGCAAAATGACTAACCAAACAAAAAGAGCACTCACGGTTAGATGAACCCCAAGAAAGAAGTCCGGGAGCAGGAGAGCGAAGCGAGGCCTTCCTGGAAGGTGGCAGCCAGGCCAGCTCAGCCAACCCGGTCAAACCAGGAGGGAGTGGCGGAGCCATCTCAACCGGCCCGAGAGACTCAGGTGGGAGCAGCATGGCTGACTCACCCTTCCAGGAGGTTCCATGGAGAAGGCCGAGAGAAGCAGTGATCCCGTCCAAACCGCTAGAAGACCAAAACAAGACTGAGCCACGCAGGTCAACTAGGACTAGAAAAAGCCCCACCTACCTGCGCGACTACGTCACCCACGTTGGACTGAACTAAAGGGGGAGGGGTGTTGTTGTTTGGAACCCAGTCTCATGCGCTTCTTTCCGGACGGAACACAGCCTCAATTGGGAAAGTGGGTGAGGTAGCCGATAAATTTGCCACTTGTGGAATATTATGTAGAATCAATGCTTTCTGGATTCAATTTTCACATCAAATCCATGTCTTTTATTGTTTGATCACTTGCTTTCTATCACATAAACTGAATGTATGTACTATTTGTTTCTACAGTCTATTAAAAATTTTGACATTTCCAACCCTTAATAAATCTTTATGCTTTGCCTGTATTACTTAAGTGATTGATATTTTCAGGTTTGCAAAAAGCCCCATTGCAAAAGTAAACTTGTTTTCTCTCCCAAATTCAGACAGTAGATATTCACTCCATACATACAAACTCAGTGCCTAAATTTTGAGGCAACACTTGTATCTTATTTACATATGCCACTGGTGTCCAGCTAGCATATTGTTTCACAATAACAGGTAAAGATCAGGAAAAAAATGTAATGCATGTTTTGCCTATTATATAGGCAAATATAACATTGCTTATTTTTATTTAGAAATTAAAAAATCTTTTGAAATACCTTTTCATTTCTAGGAATCTCTTCTAATTATACTCCAAAGGTGTAGTATTTTTCTTAAATATGTACCATAAAAAAACATTCAAAATAAATATGAAAAGTACATTAGGAAAACAGTATCCACGTACCATAATAAGAGCTAAAATAAACACAATTATACTGCGGATATATGAATGCTGATACTCCTCAGAGGTATTTTCAGGGTTATTGATGAGTTCCAAAGCCAATTCCTCCTACAGAAAGAAATATAGTCACACTTAGCAACTTCTTGTCAAGGTTTCCATTTGTATTAAAGATGGGAAGAAAACATCATCATTTGTTCTGTTCAGGAAAGGGACTACAAGGAAGAAAGTTTGATTAATACTACAACTTCTGATTCTTAGCTTTTTCATTCCTACCAATTTAGTGATCCCAGTGGTAATAATAATCACACTTTTCTTAAATGCCTGAAGGCTTTAAAATTCTGAGGTTCTTAAAGCAAGAAGAGATTGTTTTCCTTTATTTCAATTTTATTTCCTGATGGTCTCTTGTAGTCAATGAGACTTGGCTTTAAGATAATGCTTGAAATCAGTGTTTGAATTCGGGCAACACTGTATTTCAGGGACAAATTTTTTTAAAATGTGTATCATCAGCAGCAACATACTAAATGATTAGTTTGCCATTTACTTTTGCCCCTTCCCCAGTTCTACAGTAAAGCAAAAATCCATGGTGAAATTAGGGGTGAGAGCTTTGGAGGGGCACTGGTTAGAATGGAATATTGCAGGCTAACTCTGCTCATTGCCAGGAGTTTAATCCTGACAGGCTCAAGGTTGATTCAGCCTTCCATACTTCTGAGGTCAGTATAACGATGACCCAAATTGGTGGAGGCAATATCCTGACTCTGTAAACCTCTTAGACAGAGCTGTAAAGCACTATGAAGCACTTTATCAGGCTTATTGCTATTGCTATTTCGTTCAGCTGCACTAATAAGAGCCCCCAGTAGAATATTATGATTATAAGGGCTGGTCTATGCAGCCTAAATTGTAACCTCTACTGTATGTGAAAGCATATTAGCTACCTCTGAAAATTATCCTCAGAATCTAACAGAAGCAAGCAAATAATTCAGCAATTGTAAAACTATCATGATGTGGTAAGCAAAAGTCTGTTCCTTAGGGTTAACTGTGTGTAAACTATAGATGTGAGAAAATTGGATTAAAATATGCAAAACAATTGCATACAAAGACAGAAATGGAACAGAAAGCAATTGGACTGCAAAAATATTCCCAGACTGATGAAACAAAAAAAGGCAATGCTTTCCATTTTTGTACCTTTTCCTGGAAATGCACAGAAAGAGACAGATCTTTTTATATGTAAATAAGTGCTCTGCTTCTACTACTATCTTAATAGCGTCATATATCAGGGATTGAATATATGAAGCTATTTTATATAGTGTTACACAATTGTCCCAAATAATAAAATGCTCTCTTTCAGAGATCTGAGACTGTTTTATTTAGATGATGGGATACAACTAAAAGCAAGGCCCATGGAATCTCTGAGCATTTGGAACATGTAAACATGGATTGGTTTAATTTAATTTCAGTTATTAATATTCAAAACATTGTGCAAGATAACATAATGGGACTCTTGGGAATTGAGGCCTTTGTCTAAAAAATTGCTGACTCTGGGTCTAAGATACAAGCAGAAGTGTTATCTTTATTTTATTTTACTTTTTGCAACACGGGTTAGACATCAGCACCTGTGTAGTAGCTGTACTTGTACTAAAACTATTACAGAAGAGGTTTTTCTTGCCACTAGAGATATTAAGAATGTTCTTATGTACAAGAAAAGAACTGGCCTTACCTCTTCTTCATCCCATGGATACATATTCCAATGATTGACTTTTTTAGCTCTGAATCGCTTCCATAGCTCCAAAAATAAAGTGGCTGTACATTAAAGATAAATAAGAAAAAGAGGGATGAGGGAACAAGGGAGCAAGGCAGTGAGCGAGGAAGGAGGGAAAGAGAGAGACAGAGACAGCAAAAACATGATTTTCAGTCTCTTCCATGAATCCTCCAGTATTCTGCATAGAGCAATTCATTTTATAAAATGTATAGAAGGCATTTAAGAGCTACCACAACTGCTTATAAAAGCTCTACCAAGATCTGTGCCTAATGCAGAGTTGATTGCAAGGTAACCTAGTACACTTCTCCAAGTTCCATGGAGTACATTTAAAACAAAACAGTAGCTATTACTTTCAAAAAGTATATTAGGGTATATAAAGATAATGTTTCCTTTGAATCAAGCCTTTGGTCATATGGCCATATGGAAGAGGCTTGCTATTCATATCCTCTTGCTTCAAAAAAAAAATATTTTCAAAAATATTTTATATTAAAATATAACATCATCTATGTGACGGCCTTGATACTTCCCAATGGTCTCCTATTCAACTACTGCCCAGGTCTATTGAGTCAGCCAAAGTATGCACAGGATATATGTTTCTAAGGGAACATTAAAAATATAATGGAATATATACAAACATTTACAAAATATTTTGGCAATGAAGAGGAGAAAGGATTGTTCTGTGGGCAGAAAAGAGCTTATATTTTTAAAAAAACAGCATTCCTCATTAAACCAATCTGCACACTTACCCCAGACAGTCATGAACATTGCAAACAGAACTGTCCCTACATTGTCAACCATATGGGTGATCTAAATGGTTAAAAAAAAAGAGGAAAGTTAAATCACTAGAGTTCTTTGAAAACAGTGTTTAGCTTTTTTTCACAATTTTGCTTTTTGTCATTCTGCTTTTTTTGGTCACATATGCCCCCCTTCCCTTGTGAACATGGATGGATGGGCCATTCAACTATAATACAGATCATAAAGACATCATAAATTATTTTCTTATATTTAAGTGAAATGTAACTGTAAATGGTGTTCATTATTTCTGGTTCTAGTTCCTATAGCAGCAGAAAATTCATTCCTATTCATTTTCCTCATGGCACCTTTTTACATATATAGAATAGAATGAGTGGAAGCACCTTTCAGGTCTATAAGAAGCACCTTCCAGGTCTTCTAGTATATCCATTTCATGAATACATGAAGACAAATATGTCATCCCTTTAGTCTTAATTTTTTTCAGACTAACCACCCCACGTTCCTTCAGCTTCTCCCTTTAGGGTATCCCCTCAAATCCCTTCTAGAAGCTGCTTCACAGAGTTGCCTCATGTTCAGCTTGTCCACCTCTCTCCAATATAGCATTTCAAAGCCACACATTCTCTATCTTAGATTTTAGCCTCACATTTTTCCTTTCTAAATACAAAACCTTACAATTCTCCCTTTTATAGGATATCTTGATCTCTCAGACCAGATTTTCCAAACTGTCCAGTTTAGACTGAAATCTCATTCTCTTATTCTGAGTGCTAGCTTGAACTTCTAATTTTCTGTCATTCCCAATTATGATAAACAGCCAATCAATGCCTTTATAGCTAGGTCATTAAATTGTAATGTTGAGTAACACTGGTCCCAACATAATTGGTTACGTTTCCCCAATTCAGTGTAAAGTCCCTAATTTTTATTGTGTGAGTTGTTAGCTCACCAGTTGTGGATCCCCTGAGCTATCATAGCATCTAAATTATTCCTTAACATCCTGGCAGTGAGAATGTCATGTGGAAACTTGTCAAAATTTTTCCTGAAACTGAGGTTGATTACATCCCTAGAGGTCACTTTGTCCACTAAAGGGAAGTCTCTTTTTATCTATTTTGGACAAAGTAATGCTGATTTCTAGCAATCATGGCATTAACTACAATATATTTTTGAAGGAGCATTTAAGAGTCAAGCTAAAGACTATACATTAAAATTCCTCAAAATACTCGTGGAACTATGTGGTGTCAAATTAAGCAACCACTCCCTTTATAAATGTCTATTTATTTATTCATTCTTTTTTTTATTTTTCAAATTTATATGGTGCCCATCTGACAAATCAAATGACTCTTGATTTGACAAAGGAAATGGAACTCTCAGTTTAGCCATAAAATATTTAAATGCCCCACGTCTGTTGATCAGGTGGGAAAAGATGCTGGGAGGCAAGCCAAAAACAAAGGAAGTAACTCCAAGGGTTACTTCAGCTCCCTACTTTCATAGGAATATGTTTCTTTGTTCTTTCAGAATTCCATTGCCTTTTTAGTCCTGCCCCATTATCTGGTAGTTGTGCTCTGAGGGCCTCACTCATCTCAGTATTGAAGGCTAATACCATTGGGACCATTTTTTTTTCTCTATCTCTTTATGTAAGAAGACCATATTTGCTATTCTCTGATCCCCTGGCTCTTCCCTAGTTCTTGCAAGCAGATCAAAATATACTTTTCTGAAGCCCTCCACTGAGAAAGCATAACTACCTGTGGATATTCTGCTTCTTGGATAGCAGAAGTACTTGAACCATAAGATCACCACAAGAGATAAGTGAGATGTTTTATGTTCTTACTTTGGCATACGTGCAAGTGTCTGATAAAATCCAAAACGGGCACTTCTGGTCACAGAGTGGACACATGATGGTAGTGTTGGCCTCACAGATTTCTTTACTAAATCAGAGAGATAACAAAATTGGACATTTACTGGTTTATTATCCCCATAATTCAATAACAGGGCACAGCCAAAACAGTGCCTAAACAAGTTGATATTGGTTGTCCTTGACATGCTCATCTGTTGGATCCCTGCAAAATTTCATAAATGGTGATCAATTGCTCTACTTATTACATTTTTTGAAACATAGTACATCAATATTATGGCAGAAGTAATAAGATAATCCTGGTCAGTTTGGATAACTACTATTTAAGCATATTTATAGGCTTCCCTTAAGGAATTCCCTCTCCCAAAATAGTTCAGGGCTCACAATGTGTTAAAAATCTAAAAGTCACTCATGCTATTATTAGAAACCATCTAAAACACACAAACATCAGAAAATGTAATCATGGTTATAAAAGAGTATTTGAAGAAAATCTTATAATTATAAAAACAAAAAGAAATCAAAGTGTCATTACAACCAAAGCATGACAAACTGCAATAGTTTGATGATATTTAAGTAATAATGTGGTACGAAACAATCCTAGGGAGAAAAAAGTGGGTTGTTAGGTTAGCCAACTGCAAAAAAATCCTGCAATTATTAGATTGTACCACTCTTCAGAGTGCAAAGGAAATATGATGTCATTTCTATGGATGCTTGGAATGAGATCACACATATATACACATGTGATTCAGAGGTCAAATCTTTTGTCACTTTGTGTCCTTGTCACATCAATATCAAGTTGTCAATATACCATATTTCTTATCCAGCATTAAAGTGGGAAAGTTCTCCAGAACTTTGAGAATGGGTCTAATTGTTGGCCTTCCTTGCAGGCAATGATTGCCAACATTATACTGTCAAGATCCATAATTTCATACCAGGTAAGATCTGCCCAACCATGAAGTGCCACTTTGGAAAAGACTCTCTCAAGCCAAACCTATTCCTGGTGACTTCATAAACAGGTCCGTGTAGGGTGTTTGGGTTTTTTTTCAAAAATAAAAATGAATTCACCATCTTCTTCTGGGATATTTTTTCAGTTTCCCAGGTCAGCCTACAGTCCTAGAATTTCTTGAATGTTTCCTACCCAAGTATTATCCAGATCTGACCTGGCTTTACTTTTTGAGATCATGTATTTTTATTTGAAATAAATCAACAAATGAGTACTGGTCAGAGGAAGTGATAGGTTTTTTTTACCAACTTATGAGCCAACCTAGAAGCTCAGAAAAAATTCTAGAGCACTTTCCCATAACAGGTCTGTTCATGATGAAATATATAAGGCTTCAAGGAAAAAAAGTTGTGCAGTCTTTGCTCAACCAGAGAAACCCTACATGTTTTCTATTGGAAAAAAATATTCAGAAACACAATCATAAAATTGAACTATACAGTATGACATTCTACAGTAAGCAAAAAGGATATCACATCCAACTGAACAACTGAATAGCATTTGAATCTCCGGATGGCTGGTAGAAACATCATATATGACATAATACAGATTTACAGGCAAGATAGTCCTTGTTATTTTGACAATGGATCCTTCAACATCCAGACCACACCCATGGCATCTCTGGTTGTGCAAAGCCTGTGCCATTCTTTTCCCCCTGGAACCTTTTGTATCATCCACAGAAGCTAGTGTCATTGACATGCCAGGAAAAACTTGTGACTATCAGATGCAACAGTTTCTTTATTTGATCGGTTATATTCTCCCCTGTCAAAACTGTAGCAGGATTGCAGACAATATTCAAGGAATTAGACTTGATTTTCTGTAAGTTCATCCGACATCCCCCAGGATGTTGTTTTATTGGATAAATATTGTGAAATACTTAATCTAATATTTCTATCATTTGTTTCTTTGCTTAGTACACCTCATAAAATATCACTTCTTCAAGTGTGTGCTCTTAATATCTCTTCTTTCCCATCTGCTCCTCACATTGGTTATGGGACTTTCTTGAGTTCCAGATTTCCATGGCATACTTGAATGGGTCCACACAGAGCAAAAAAATCTGACAAATGATTCTGCCTCTTTTCAAACTGCTTGTATCCACACAGGAAGGCAACAACTGGGAAAGATTCCTCCAGAATTACCAGTGGACTGGCTTCTCCTTCCCAGTGTTACTCTTGAATTGGTTCCAGTCCATAATAAAAAGAAGGTTGCATGAGGGGTGAGGACCAAAGACCAAGTAACTATGCAGTCGGAGTGCTGAGGAATATTTGGAATTGTTTCAACACCTGCCTGCTCCTGACAGGAGAGGTCCAATGTGGGTACATTTCCGTTAGAGGAAAAAGGAAGTGGAGGAAGAAGAAATATAAAGAGGAGAAAGCTGCAGCCTGCTCAAAATCACTGTTCCCTTCTCCAGATGCCTCAGATGCCTATTCACTGCAGGAAGCAATGCTAAAAGATCAATAGAGTGGCTTCCCTTTCTAAACATTCAAAGGTGGCTGCATTCTTCATCCTCATCATTGCTCTGCCATATTCTCGCAAACAAATAGAGTAACTCACCTGATCTGACTGGAACTGAAGCTGATGAAACCATAGATGAAAAGAATACAGCCAGGCACAGCAGCTATTAACAGGGCACATGTATACCAGCCCAGCCAAGCATAATAAAGAGCAATTTTCTCCCCAAAATATGTTCTGAAAGGGAAAGAGTATACCTTGAAAGAATTGTCCAAATAACATTGCTTGCCTTGACATAAATCCTCTAGCTCTGCATCTGAAAGAACTTCCACTAAATGAAGACGTTTCCAAGCCAATACCTTATTTTACAAAAGCAGTTCAATGGAAGCTAGTCACAGAGGCAAAAAAAGAGTAGCAGATTGCACTGAACATTGGCGAAATCCAGTGATTCCGTTTCCAAGCACTGAGTTATTAAAGCATGTTCAAAAATTGAGTGGCACTAGCAAAAGCTATAGCAGGGTTAAATCTTCAGATCAGATCAGTGAAATATCAAAGAACTATCTCTTCTTCAAGGGAAGCAGATTGTAACTGAAGTGCATGACATCATGTGACAGCATGATCTCAATTCAGAAACAAAACAAAGAATACAATTTCAATCTTATTTAAATGTTCCTTTGCCCTTTAGATAAGGAAATAGAACACAAAAAGCTATTTAAATTAACACAATGGTATTTTTATTATAGTAATTTCACATTTCAAAGCACCCTCATCAAAGTTTCCAAATCCTTTGTCCTTTACCTGATTTCTCCAATTGGTTGCTTGCAGAAGAGTTGTCTACATTGAGCCCAATTCATTTTCAGAAAACGACCCAGATTTTCTCTCTAGATAAAATAATGCAATTAAACATGTTAAAACTGAAAGATGATATATTCTATGAACAATTTTACAGTCCTGAGCAATCAATACCCACAAGTTGCTGAATAGATATATACAGACTCAGTTGTCAAACAAAGCTTTTCTTCTACTGATTATATTAATGCATTGCAAATATATTTTCTGACATTTATTTTAGCCTCTTCTTCTAATTAAATGCCAGTAAAGCTTCTCTTGCCACCAGCACCACCACTATCCCCAATACACAGAGCAACTTGTAATGGTGTATCTCTCTGGATCCAGGAATCAAGACAAAAGATTCTACTCTACTCTTCAATCTAAGCTCACATCTGCTATTTAATTTAACAACTGTATTCGTCAGCTTCAGGTTGGACTTCCTCACCTCATGTAAAGGAAATGCAGTTTCAAACACTTTCTTCTTTATCAGGTCATGAAGATTCTCTAGTAGTAAAAGAGAAACAAGATCAAGACCTTTCCCTCCCCCCAAAATGAAGTTCTGCCAGGATATTTCTTTCAGACACTTAAGTGAATATCTTTACAAAGCCTGGCAGGTAAATGTCTCCTTGAAGCATATATATCTCAAAGCAGCATGTATGTATATTAGAACATGGATGACAATTAAGGATAATGATAATTATTTTGTTCTGTTATTCATTTGATAAACATTCTTCCTTCTAGGGCTAATGTGGTATTTGAGCTAAATAAACAATTCACAAAAATTGATTAAACTAAAATACAGTACACCGTCCTTTAAAACCTAATTCCATGGTAATGATCTGGTTTGCTTGTTCAGATGGTGTAAATATCCCGTTCAAACACCAGGTTTGCATTATTTGTCAATTCTCAGGTGATGACAAAAGAAATTACTTTTGCCCAAATGGGGCTACTGGATTACCTGACTTGTGCCTTGGGGGAGAAACTGGATTACTGCAAGCTAAATCATTTATATCTGCCTTTGAAAAGAGTTTGGAAACTCCCGTTGATTTAAAAAACCACTGGCACCAGCTTTAAAAATTAGTTAATGTGATCTGTATTCTAACTCCACACTGTTGCCTGAATATTCTCAGGTGTAATTTACCAGTCTTCAGTATTAAAGCCCTAAATCAGAAGATGGAGAACCTGCAGTCCACAGATGACAAATCATCCTGTTGGCCTCAATCATTAGCTCTGCTGATTGGGAGGGAGGGATAAGAGTTGTGGCCTCCAAAAACAGGAAATGACATGCAGGCTTTAAAAATGAAGGCAGGGATTTATTTATTTGATTTACATTCCATCTTTTGTACAGGAGCTCAAGGTTGCATGTACATTGTCCACTCCTCCTGTTTGCCTCCACAGAGGGAAGGGCTGAAAGAGACTGAACTGGCTCCAAATCACCCAGTAAGCTTCCATGGCAGAGTGGGGATTACAAACACGGCTCTCCCTATTCCTAGTGTAACACCTTAACTACTGCATCACACCAGCTCTCCAGGTAGGTAACTGGTTTGGAGTTTCTCCTTGCCCCAGAACTTCAATTAAAAAGAACCAAAGAGCAAGCAAATCTGTGTGTGTTTCCCTCCACTCCAGTAGCAAAGCTGATCCTGACATACACACGCTCCAAAGGAGCTGCAGCAAAGAAATGACACAAGAGAAAGAACACAGGGAGTATTCTTTCTGCATCGCAAAGGTTTGAACAGTCATTAGATGACAATCCAGGAGTTTTGTATACTGTACAAAATGTTTTCTGTAACACAGCATGAGTTATTCCTGAGTGGAATTTGAACCTTGTCATCCTACAAACACTGCCTCCAATCTGCCACACTGCAATTACAAATGAAACACTTGACCCTAAGAGCATCCGATTGCTTTGTCTGAAGTGACATTACTAAAAAAACAAAACACTTTTTTCAGTTCATCACATCATTACTACTCATCAGAAAGCTGGGTCATCTTGCAGGGATGGTTACATGGACTAAAGGATGAAGCCTCCCCATAGTGGGGTGTGTCTCTGGATGACTAATAACACGGATTGACGATCATAGCTGCATTTGTGAAAAGGACACTGCAAAGTGAAAATAAAATACAAATGGATTATATTTACACTAATACAGGGAAAGAGCTTTTCATACCTTTGGTATTTGGAATTTCTGTGTTTTGCAGGATAAAACTCACAATACGTATCCTGAAACATATAAGAACCGAAAAACAGCAACGCTAGTATAAACTGTTCAGAGGCAGGAATAAATACAACTGTTGTTATCCATGATAGCAATGTATTTCTTCCTAGTATGGAGCAGTTAAGGCATATAGCTTTTTATCCTTGAACTCTTTTAACTTTTAATCCCTAACTGTGATCCTACCTTATCCTGCAAGTGCCATGAAGAGAGAAACAAGAGCAAATAGATCCATTTCTGAAAATTAGGAAAAAGAAGCAGCAGCTCATCAGGAGCATTGCCAGTGAAGAAGCTATAAAGATTGAACTCACTACTTCAGCCCTTCATTGAAGCTTTTGGTTTGGTTGGTTTGCTTTGTTTTTTAAAAAAGCATCCAATTCTTTCTCTGTATTCTACACCAGAGGTCCCTAACTATTCTGAACCAGGCCACACAAGGGGCGGGGGAGCACATGTGTATGTGCAGTTTTACTTGCGTGAGTGGTGGATGGGTGGTTGCACTTGCAAAGCTCCACTTGCAGGCATGTGCCCTCACTTGTGCAAATGGAGCTGCATGCACGTGTGCCTGCCACTCACACAAAAGCATCCCATCCCCGTCCTGTCCCCCCCACTAGTCCACCAAGCCGGACAGGTCAGGGACCACTGTTCTATAGCTGCTCAGTAGTTTCCATGTACTATCTAGTAAGCCAAAAGCCTTAACAAAAATCTCTCTCTTAGTTAAAATTATATTTAAATGAATAGAGTTGATATCTCCACAGTTTTGAAATGGCTTAGAAAGTCACTCCCAACTGATCCTCATCCCTCAACTACAATTAGAAGTTTTCGGTTAAAGCAATATTCTCTGTGCCAATCCAAACATTTTCTTCAAAACAATTTCCCCATTAATTTATGACCTCATGACTTATGAATCACATGGAAGTTAAATATATAAATGGATGGATGGATACCTTACCTTGTTGAATTGATTGCTGACTGTTGGTAATCTAATTGCTGTGGAAACAGATGCTCCCATTCATTATCAGGTTTGTTCAGAAGCCACTGGTATTTTTGATAGATTCCACTTGGTGCATGAACTCCATAAAAGAGCTTTTGGTCCCTAATCATCTAAGAATTTGATAAAAAAATAAATTATAAGACATCAGTCTACTCTAGGAGAAGCCTCAATTCTCATACTCATGAATTGGTGCAAAAACATTATGATTGTGCTTAAGAAAAGGCCAGTTACACAGATCTCATATCTACTCTATCAAAGCATGAGCTTTGGTGTTGTCAGACTGAGCTGCCTGACATCAGCTCCAATCCTGAGCAAGGAAAGCTGTGGGTCTCTTGTAAACAAGAGCTTCAAACCAGCAAGTCAGCTTGATATCCACAATGTGGTGTACACTTTGGGGAGGGAAGAGATGTCAGTCTTACCTTGATAATGAATCCTTTCCTGTGTAGTTCTTCCAGAAACTTCTTTTTCTTGCAATCCTTATCACTGTCCCTCCTGTGATCATCACAAACTAGGACGAAGTCCCATTTCTGAGGAAACTGGTCAGAGAAAAACAATCAACTAGCTGAAAATCAATAACAAGCTTTCCTTGTCTCACATAAGTAAACAACAACAATAATATATATGCTAAACTAGTATGCCAACCAACCTGCAGGGACTTACTATATATGTATAATATATTATGCATATATTGCACATATATAATAAACAGATAAGTCACTCTGGGACTTCCTAAATTTTATTAAATAAATAAATTCACTTTTAAATAACAATGGAAAGCACCTTCCTTCTAGAATTCAGTCTCCAATATACTTTCCTAATACTTTTGTTTTGTATTTCTGACCACATGATTCCACTCATGAATTCCACATATAAAAAAAAATATACAACTCATTTTCTTTCCAATGGATATGTTTATTTATTGTCACATCATACAAAGTAAGGTTTGTCTTCATCACTCCTTGATGAACAAAGTTAACAGAAACCTGGTGATCTGCACTTCCAAACAGTAAGGCAAAAACAAATTACAGTTCCAAATTATGGTTTATCACCTGAAAACAAAGCATGAATTATTCACCACCCCTATTCAGATATCATCCTAGGACAATGGCCCCCAACCTTCTAGGCAGTGGTAGGATTCAAAAATTTTTACTACCGGATCTGTGGGCGTGGTTTGGTCGGCATGGTGTGGTGTGGCTTGGTGGGCTTGGCTTGGCTTGGTGGGCGTGGCAGGGGAAGGATACTGTAAAATCTCAATTCCCTCCCCACCCCACTTACCTACTTTCCAGCTCCGTTCTCCTGTGCAGGGCAACAAAAGAAGAGCCAGCCAATCATCTGGGACTTTGAGACAGAGAATAGATGGAGGGTGGGGCAAGTCAGAGATGGTATTTGCTGGTTCTCCAAACTCCTCAACATTTCCGCTACCAGTTCTCCTGAATTGGTCAGAATCTGCTGAATACCACCTCTGCTTTTGGGTACCAGGGACTAGTTCTGGAAGAGAAGTTTTTCTGCAGACCAGAGAGAGTGTGGTTTGCATGCTGCCTGCATTATGTGGATAGGGCTTTGATTGTTTGCACAGCGTGGTTTCTAGCATGCCATAGCCCTATGCCGTTCCACGGACCTGGGTTTGGGAACCTCTGTCCTAGGATAGAGCTGGGATGGTTGAATTTCCCCACCCCAATTTTTGCCAGTCCCCCCTTTTGCCTTTTTTTAACTAAAAAGATGGGAAGGATGAAGAAAAATGAAATATGTTCTTTCAGAATAATGAATGCAGTAAGATAAAATAATCCTATATTCCTATTCTTTATCTCCCCCCCCCCCATATCCTGTATTAGGATATGATTATAGAAAGCACATTAAGGGAATAACAAAATTACTACTAAAACTCTTGTGTCTGTAACTTTTAACTGAGTAAAACAATGCACCATAAGGCAACAATTTTTCAACCGTGGTGCCTCAAATGGCTTAACTTACACAATACACCCAAAATGATGCCTTTGGGACTGACATTTGACAAATTTGTGATTCCTTCAGTGCCTGGAAGCTCAGTAGGCTGGTCCCACCCTAGTCCTCTGAAAGTCAGACAGACCAGCCCCTCTTTTGGCTCATACTGATCAGGTAGACAAAATAACCAAGGGCAAAAAAGCAGAGAGGATGGGAACAACTGCCAACTTTCTGCTGACTTGATTATGGCTGATTGCCCTCCAGCAGCCAGTGGTGGGACTAGTCTACTCAGCCTCCAGGGGGTTAGGGTGGAGGAGGAGATCAGTCATAATCAAGTCAGCAGAAAATGGAAATTGCTCTACTTCTACTACTTTTTTGCCCTTGGTTATTCTGCTTCTTTGTTTAGGTAAGGAAATATCTCTGAAATGATAACCCAACATTTTACAGACTGTCTAGTTTATCCTTGCCCATTCTCTCCTTGCAAATCATCTTTACTTCTATATGTTTCATACACTTATTCGACAGAAACAAATTCTTCCCCAGTTATTTCTCCCCTCCTTTTTATTTGATTTATACATTCCTTTGAGCAGGCCACATACTATTCACAACTTTTCTATTAGCATTTCCACCTTTTAAAAAACTGTTCTGTCCATTTTCCTATCTGTAGTAAACATTCTATTAACTTCTTGCCCAAACATCTATTTTATTTATTTGCAATTTATTTATAAGTTCAAATCATTTGTTCCTTTTTCTTGGCAACACGACTACTTTGATCTTTAATTTATTAATTTCCAAATTCATAGCCCTCATATTATACATTTGAGCTAATATTTGCTGAAAAGCATTTGAATTCTTAGCCAACTTCTTTGCACAAAAGCATCCCTAATCAATTTATGTACCTCTGATGTCACCAGTATTTCCTATACCTTGATCCACAAATATATTATGCTATCAAGGGAACAGCACACATCCTTGTCTTATTCGCTACTCACTGAGGAATAATTCACTAAGCATTCCACTTATTCATATGAAAGTTTTTTCTTCCTTGTTGTATTATTTTTATCACATTCAGGAACCAATATTTTGTTCCACATTTGCATGAAACATTCTGTGACTTATAAACCGTCCAACATAGATATTTTTCTCAAAATCATGGAATGTGTGAAAGAATATTTTTTGCACATTTCTCAATGCCAGCTAAGGAGCAAAATTTCAATCTGTTTACCCACTACCTAGCATAAAGCTCATAATTTTTGCTCATTATCACCTTTCATGGCTTTTGGATCAGAAGTCCTCCAATATGCATCCAAATTAACTCTTGCAAACTTTCATTCTGTATCAAGGAACAATAGCAGCATTTTTCCAATCTTCAGCCACAGAATGAAGCATTTGCCAATTTTAAACAAGTTGCACAGCTGCTTCACAAGCAAACCACATCCATATTTATAACATTTCTTCTATTATGCTTACACTCTTAACCATTTTCAGCATTCTCAGAGCATTTATGGTTTCTTTTTCAAGTTTTTTTTCTTTGTGGTATTTGTTTTAATTCTAATTTTTGATGTATTGGCCAGAAGACTGGCTAGGTACTGAAACCTGGAGTGAAGAAGCCAATGTCCACACAGGATAAGAAAAGACAAAACTCTTTAGGTTTGTACAGAAGCAAAAGAGAAAAGAGCACACCAGAAATCAGGCTGAGTTATTTTTATACAATTTAGCACAGAAAACAAAAATAAAAGAATTGCTGATTTGTTAAAAAATTACATGTTAGTCACACATATGCACAAGGCAAAGCCATCCCATCATATTCTATTAATTAGTTAATCCTACTTCATTATCATATAAGTTGACTACCTCTTGGTATATTTTTTTTACTATGCTAGTGATAAACTTTGCTTATCTCCAGACCTTGTCCGAATGCCTCTAATCACAGCTTAAGATAAATATCACGTCACCTCCCAATAACAGGTTCACTTGCAAAGTATTTCAGCTGAATGTCAAAGCTACAACATGCCAGCTAGTTTATATGGGAGACATCTGGAGTCAACCTATGGAATGTTTGTGGTCGACTCCTCTAACTCTTTTGTTGATGGAACGGAACGGAACGAAACAGAACAGAACAGAACAGAATAGAATTCTTTATTGGCCAAGTGTGATTGGACACACAAGGAATTTGTCTTGGTGCAAATGCTCTCAGTGTACATAAAAGAAAAGATGAATTTGTCAAGAGTCAAGAATCATAAGATACAACAGTTAATAACAGTCATAGGATACAGTAAGCAATCAAATCGTACTAGAAAACAATCAATACAAATCATTAAAGATACAAGCAATAAGGTTACAGTCATACAGTGGTAAGTGGGAGGGGATGGGTGAAAGGAAAGATGGGAGGATTAATAGTAATAGTAATGCAGACTTAGTAAATAGTTTGACAGTGTTGAGGGAATTATTTTTTTAGCAGAGTGATGGCTTTCGGGGGAAAACTGTTCTTGTGTCTGGTTGTTCTGATGTGCAGTGCTCTATAGTGTCATTTTGAGGATAGGAGTTGAAACAGTTTACATCCAGAATGTGAGGCAGGGGTGGGATTCTACTCGTTCTAACTGGTTCTATAGAACCCCTTGTTAACTTTCTAAGCAGTTCAGAGAACAGGTAGTTATAAGAAATCTCCTTTTATTTTTTTCAACCCTTATAACATTCTTGGCAGTATGCTGAGACTTACTGTCTCCGAAGGAGGGTGTTTTTTTTTTCTTAAAGGGTTAAGAAAGGTTTCTTAAAGGAAAGGGTTATTTTAAGCTTTTTACACTGCTGTTGGGAGGAAACATTCCCCTGGAAATACTTCTTCTTGGCTAGCTAGAAAGATTGACATTCAAACGTAGTTTACATACTCTTTCTGAGTTTTAGTCTAAAACTGGTTTTTGATGAAGTTTAATTCTGTTCTTGATGATGCATAATTCCAGAAAGCCATCACTCTGCTAAGCAAATAAAGGCACGGTCCCACTGGCCAACAGACGCAAAAGGTATGCATAAAGAACACAGCGGACGAGCAAAATTTTGGGGGTGGCTCCATCCGTTGTCATCTGCTCCAAAAAGTGGCGAAAATTTGCACAAACAGAACGGATGTGGGTAGTATGTAGCGGGGATGTTAAATGGATGGTTCATCGGAAGCCTAGCAGATGAAAGCGGATGCATCACGTACGCCTAAAGGAAAGAAAGGGGATGCCGCGCGGATGTATATCAGATGCAAACCATTCACTGCACATGCTTTCTATTTCCGTGCTACTAACGATGTATAGACGTTCCATGTACCTTTTCTTTCCTCCCTCTTTCCATTTTCAGCTGCAGCGGATGTGAGTTGCGAGGATGCCCAGAGGATGCAGAGAGGATACAGCGGATGTTTAATGGATGATAATGGACACATAACTTTTGTTGCTCGGATGTCACGGATTTACATCGTACATGGCAGAATGTTCATCCGTTCACAAAGTTTTGTGCAGCTCAAAACTTCTTGCGCGGATGAAATCGCAGTGGATGGATGCTCAAGGATAGAGCGTATGAAACACGTATGCAATGAGTACACAACGGATGCATAGCGTTTTCCAACGGATGTCAAGCTTTTTTTAACATTTTACATCCTCTTTGCATCCGTAAGTGCAGTGGGACTGGGCCTTTATTCCCTCGACATTGTTCAACTATTTGCAAAGTGTGCACAACTATTACTGTTAATCTTCTCATCACTCCTCGTCACCCATCCCTTCCCACTTGTGATTATAGGACTGTAACTTTGTCACTTGTATCCTTACAATTTATATCGACTGTTTCCTAGTATGATTTGATTGCTGACTGTACCCTATGACTATCATTAAGTGTTGTCCGTTATGATTCTTAATTCTTAACAAATGTATCTTTTCTTTATGTATACTGAGAGTATTTACACCAAGACAAATTCCTTGTGTATCCAATCACACTTGGCCAATAAAAATATTCTATTCCATTCCATTCTATTCTGTGTTTATTGATGGGATAATTTTCCTTATTCAGCTTTGTTTGGAAGGAAAAAGGTTAATCTCTGTTTCTGAAAAGAAACTGGGTTGAGAAATCTGGCTAGTTCCTGTGTCTATTTGTTCTAGTCATTGGTTTAACAAGCAACAACTACTGTTGTGATTTAATTATTTGTATTGTGTTTGAATTTTTTCCTTCCTGGTTTATTTTTCTATCTGGGGAGGGGGTCTTCCTTCACTGCTTAGTGGTATCTGGCACTATCCTTTTGGGGTGTACTTCCAAGAGGCAGGATACCAGCTTGGCACTGATTTTTTTTTTTTACTACCTTTCTGGGGGGCATGTGACCTTTCCTTAAATCTGGATGATTTCCTTAGGATATCTTGTGAGGTGAGTGAGACCAGCTGGTATCTTTAAGTGGTGCAAATGGATCTAAGGATTGCTCTTCCTGGGTGTGCTCTTTCTGGAGAGCTTAAATGACCTCTCTGCTAAAGAGTTTCACTTTATGAGCAAGAGTTGGCTGCTGATAGTTATCATTGCATTTTAACTATTTTAATTCCTCAAGATGCTTTGGCACCCTGTCTGATTTGTAACTCTGGCTTGCAGGTATTTTTATTCTAATGATTGATATTTAGGGCAGGTTTTTGCAAGCAAAGAAGCTTTTTGTATTTTTGTACAGGTAATCCTTGACTTACAACAGTTCATTTAGTGACCAAAGTTACAATGGCACTGAAAAAAGTGACTCATGACCGTTTTTCACACTTATGACTTGCAGCATCCCTACTGTCATGAGAGGCCAGGTGAGGATAAGCACCCTTCAATGTGAGTGATGTCGAGTTGGCCATGCCCACCCAGTCAAATGACCATCAAGTCACACCCACCAACTAAGCCATGGCCACATAACTGGTTGTTAAAAGGTTTGAATCCCAGCCCTGATGTGAGGGGTTAGAATAAATGTTACCTCTAGTTGGCAAAGGCACAAATCCCTATGGCTAAAGTTAATTCACAGCTTACAAAAGCCTTTAATTACTTATTAATAAGCAAATAAGCTACCAGACCCTCAAACTGGAAGGTGTCTTAGCTTTTAGTAAAACTAGGCAAATTTCTACTTACCCCACTGACATACTGTTATCATTCCCACAGAAATCTATAAACTACCTATCCTGCATTCCCTTACTTGCAGCTTAATCTCAAGACATTTCATTACTTTTTATTATTTATAGTTCAATTTATTCAGAATAAGCTTCTGGTTTAGTTTTCTTCCTACTTCCAGGATATTTATTTTTTTATCAAAATCACTTGGCATTTTTCTACCTTTTTTAAAATCTTAATAATTCTTGCTCTCTTTGACCACATATTATGTTACAATAAAATATTTTCCTTTCACTTGAAATGGGAAGGCTTTATCTAGAATGTCAGCATGCTACCCAGAGGACAAATGTGACCTATACAATAACTCCCAAACTCCCAAACATCAGAGCAAGATGTCCTTCTGCCTTGCCCTGGGCCATTCCATTTTCACCAATCAAGGAAGAAAAAGGAGGCATGGGGCCTGAATTACTGAGGAGCTTATTGCTGACTTTTGATCTTTTGATCTTGGTGAATCTGCTTTTGACTAAGCCTCAAGGAAAGGAAGCAGCACTATGATTTAAAACATGTTAAAGCAGATTGAATTAGCAAACATAATGACTCTCTCACTAAATGATACTTTAATAAACCTAAGGTGTATTTAAATATTTCCCTAAACTGGCTCCCAAATATCTGGAAATTTCATATCTCTGTTCCAAGACAATGACATATTACTCCATGGCTTAGCATGATGCAGGAATGTAGCCAATGAGATCTAGTTACGAGAGATTTTTTGCTCATATTTTGCTGCAGAAAATCCATATTTGTCTACACTCAACATGGAGAAGATGGTCCCGAATTCAAGATATTTTGCATATGTGCCAGTTTTATGCTTCTTTGGAAAACTTCTTCAAACCATTTCTTCAAAAATATACAAATATACTTCAATATTTCTTCAAAATCATACAGTTCATTCTTATGTGACTTATTGACAATCTGAAGTATAGATTTTTATTTTTGCATTTCTGTAAAGAAAGAACCCAATATGTTCCAGCCACAATCCATATTGTTGTTGCTTTCTACAGTTTTAAGATTTTTTAAAGTTTTTATTCCTCTAACAACTTCTACTTTCTCATATTATTTTTATCTATTCAGCTTATTAAACACTTCTGTTTATTATTTATTAAATTATTTGTAACTATTTTCTTCCTCTTTTTAAATTGGGATTTATATAGTGTAATATTCCCTTCTGTTTGCCTTCATTATATTGCTAGAATTATTTACATTATTAACAAAATTTACACTGATTATGAATTTTCATTTTGAAAGAAATGAAAACAGTTCTCTGTTTTCTAATCTTTGAAGCTTTTATACAGTGGTTATTTTTCTTGTATCTAATACACAAGTATGTGTATAGAGCACTCTCTATAATCAGAAGGAGTACTTTGGAATCAGCCAAGACCTGAGATTACCAAACTCAAAATAAATAAATAAAGTTTATCAATCAAACAATAACTTTTCAGGTGGAATATGGAAAAGCCCTGTGAAAATTCAGCACACTAAGTAGCCACAGAATGATGACCAATACAAGGAAGAAACCTTTAAAAAAGTGAAAGGACAATTGAATTATTCTACAAGAAGGTAATATCTAATCAAACAATTTGAATACACATATCCATAACTGATTACATTTTATATAATCAAAATATCTAATACCTCAATACAATATGCATTCTCATTCAAATCCAAAAGAATTTCCATGGAATAACTCTCAAAGGAGCATGACTTTTAAATAAGTCTGATTCAGATGTCAGAAAAATGATGTCATTTCTATCTGCAGTTTCTCACCCTTGAGATATTTTCATTTCTCCCAAATATGTATCTTGCTGGTCTCCCAATCTGAAGCATTTATCAAAGATTTTGAACTGTCACTTTAGCTATTCTTTTTTATTTTCTATTCTGCAGCTGCAAAATATTTTCAAATGCATTTCCTTTATTAAATCTTTTCACTTTTTTTTTCTTCAAAAGAGACTGCTAGAAATGTCCCTGGAGAGCCATGCATTTTCTCCTAAACCAGTTTGTTAAAATAATCCATCCTTCTATCAGTCTTGTTTCACTTTATTGTTACATTTCTTCCTTCACTTGAGGAAATCTAGCTATTTTCAGAAAGACAATGAATGTTCTAAACCAGTGGTTCCCAAACTTTTTCAATCCACTGCCCCCTTGGTGCTACAAACTCATCCTCAGTGCCCCCCACCCAGGATTGGGATTCAAATTTCTGTGGGCATGGCCTAATTTGAGGGTGTGGCTTGCTGGTCATGTGACTGGGTGGGCATGGCCTGCTGGTCATGTGAATGGGTGGGCGTGGCTTGCTGGTCACGTTACCAGGTAGGTGTGGTTTGGTCATCATGTGACTGGGTGGGCGTGGCCAGGTGACTGGCAAACCAAATACAAGTGGTCCATACATTTAATGGCCGGTTGTTTAGCAAGTGTTCTAATTTATGACTGGCCTCCCCAGAGCTACTTGACCTGTTTTTGGAGTTTTGACAGCCATGTACACACATACACACATACTCCCTTCCAACCCTGCTGGAGCAGGTCATTGGACTAGAATCAGCAAAGCATCTCTGATGAGATTCTAGTAGTGAATAGAATCTAATCAGAGATGCTTTGCCAATTCTTGTTGATTTTTATTTGTATTTCTTTATTTTATGTTGCTGAATTGCACTGACATGTGTGTCCCTTCTTGTGAACAACCCAGAAGATTTTGTGATTCTTTGCAGCAAAAAATATTGACCTCTGGCTTTGCTCTACTTTTCAAATATGCTGCCACTGCCGCATTCTAGGTGCCGGCCCCGCAGGTCCATCCCATTGAGCCTGTTGCATCAGAGGGACCTGCCCAAGCAAGTCCGAGCAGAGCAGTGCACCAAGTCAATAGGGTGAGCCAGAGAGAGGGAAAGAGAGAGAGAGAAAAGAAAGAAAGAGAGAGAGAAAGAAAGGAAGGAAGGAAGGAAGAAAAGAAAGAGAAAAGGGAAAGAAAAAAGGGACAAAGAAAGGGGGAGATGGAAGGAAGGGACAGAAAGAAAAAGAAATAAAGGAGAGAGGGAGGGAAGAGAAAGATAATGAGATATCTATTCTAGTCCAATCACCTGCTCCGGCAGGGTGAGAAGGGAGTGTGTGTGTGTGTGTGTGTTCTCCTTGTAATTTACCACTATATTTTGGTTTTGCCTTCTTCAGAACTGGCACTGTAATACATTGGGGGAAAGTAAGTTTTTATGGTGGAGATCTGGTCCAATGGATCCTGTTTAAAGCCTCAACAAAATGTGAGAGCTTCCTGATAGTCTTGACCATGTTTGTCCACAACATCTTTAATCGAAGCCAAAGATGTTTCAGTCTAAACTAGGCCTCATTTCAATCTGATGCATCAGGTCTCTCTTTCTCCTTCTCTCCCTCTCTCTCTCTCCCTCCCTTTCAGACTGGCTTTGCTCTAGTTTCCCAATGTGCCTGCGGGGCCGGCGCTTCGAACATGGTTGGATGGATAGAGAGACAGGTAGGTAGGTAGGTAGATAGACAGACAGATATATTGATAGATAAATAGGTAGGTAGGTAGGTAGGTAGGCAGGCAGGCAGGAAGAGAGAGAGACCTTTTGGACGAATGTATGGATAGGTGGGTAGGTAGGAAGATCTATATTGGTAGATAGATAGGTAGGCAGGTAGACAGAAACACAGGCAGGCAGGCAGGTAGGTAAGTAGGCAGGAAAGCAGGCAGACAGACAGACCTTTTGGATGGTTGGATGGATGGATGGATAGATGGATGGATGAATGGACAGACAGAATGCGACAGTGGCGGCACTTTGGGAAAGCGGTGGTGGCAGTTTTTCCCAAAGTGCTGCCGCATTCGAGGCACCAGCTCCGATGTGGTACAACAGTCAATGGGCCTGCAGGACTGGCACCTCAAATGCCCCCCTGCCACCTCTTAGCGCCCCTCTGCTGGGCCCCTTGGGGATGCTAAGAGGTGGCGGGGAGGCGGCGCGTCAAAATGTAGCCACGGCAGCAAGTAACATGCCACCAATGCCGCATTCGAGGCACTGGCTCCAGAGCAGTGCAACAGCCGGCACCTCGAACGCCCCCTACTGCCTCTTAGCACCCTTTTGCCAGCCCCCTTGGGGATGCTAAGAGGCGGCAGGGGAGCGTTCAAGGCGCTGGCCCTGCAGGTTCACCCATTGACTGTTGCACTGCTCCAGAACTGGCACCTCGAATGCCCCCCTGCCATCTCTTAGCGCCCCTCTGCTGGCCCCCTTGGGGATGCTAAGGGGTGGCGGGAGGGGTGCCGAATGTGGCCGCGGTGGCACGTAACGTGCCACTGCTGCTGCATTTAAGGCACCGGCTCTGGAATAGTGCAACAGCCAGCGCCTTCAACGCCCTCCTACCACGTCTTAGCACCCTTCCGCCAGCCCTCTTGGGGATGCTGAGGCAGCAAGGGGGTGTTTGAGGCACCGGCTCCGGAGCAGTGCAACAGTCAATGAGTGACCCTGCGGGGCCGGCGCCTCAAATGCCCCCCTGCCGCCTCTTAGCGTCCCCAAGGGGGGGTGGCAGAGAAGTGCTAAGAGGCAGCAGAGGGACATTTGAGGCGCCAGCTCCGGAGCAGTGCAACAGTCAATGGGTGACCCTGAGGGGCAGGCACCTTGAATGCTCCCCTGCTTCCTCTTAGCGCCCCCTGCCCCCCTTGTCTCTTAGTGCCCCCTTAAGGTATCCCACCACCTCCCAGGGGTAGTACTGCTCACTTTGGGAGCCATTGTTCTAAACAATCAAGTAAAGTTGTATCCTAACAGTGAGCCTTACATTCCTCCCATTCACTAAGAATTTTTACTGGGGAGGGCATTTAGGAGAGGGGAAAGCCAAAACTTGTAAAATGGTGGGCAAATAACACACAAACATATATAAAAGATGCAAACATCCTTTGTGCCCCTTCCATTTTTCAGAATTTGAACCCCTGCCTGCACTCCTAACAATTAGTTCCTCTTTTTCAGTGCAAAATAAAATATCAATGCAACTTGAGAATGTCAAGCCAGCATGACTGTTCAAAATGTTTATGAAACACTGAATAGATTAATTGAACCTATGCAAGTTTCGCTCATACCATTTTTTATTCGAACAGCCAATACATGGATATCCCTGAAGAAATGATAAACATTCTGATACTCTTTATTTTAAAAAAACACCAAAAATAATAATTCTTATTTCAAAACAAATTGACTTCTTTGATAATGATGCTATATTTATTGAAACAGAATATTCAGTGTACCAGTGGATTTTCTTGTTAATTAAAAAAAAAAAAAGCTCTCGTTCTGATAGAAGTTGAACTGCTAAAGAAGAAATTAAAGTATTATGGACGTTATATAGCATTCAGAGATCTGGGAATTGCACATAAGAGTGACTGACAACTAATTGTTTTTGCCAAAAAATGTAATATAATTCTCGCTACATAGATTTCTTTGTAAATTGTCAAAAAAGTGAATATTCTCTTGATTTGTATAAGAATTAGTGTGTTCAGGTATTATCAACTATTGACACTGTATATAAGTAATTAAAAAAAATATTTGTAGAATTAAAATTTCCTTTATTTGATGTGAAAATACTCTTTGGGGAAAGGTTAGATTTTTTACATTGATGTTGATTTTTTTTTTCAGCCAGTTTTAAAGACCATAAGGAGTTTCAAGCTAAAAAGTAAACATTCCCTGGAGCCAAGCTTGATTCCTGCTGACAACTACATTTGCGTAGTTTTCATAGCAACAGTATAAAAATGGTTTGCCAATTTCTTTAAAACAGAAAATGATTATTTTAATGAATATTTTGACACTTAGAAAGTTTATGATGTGAGTTATTTAGGAATTTTTTTTAAAAAATGAAAAATTGGAGAAGTATTTTTTGTTTCCCTTGACTCATAGTATCTTGAGCAAATTTTCTTTGGAAGAAATAAATGAATTTGAATTTTTAAAAAGGAATTCCAAAATAAATCTAGATTGAATAAATCTAGATGGAACTGAAAACTATTTGAGGAACAGTGATAAATCTAGATGAAACTGAAAACTATTTGAGGAACTCTTGGTGCTAGCAATCAAATGCATTGCATGGATATTGGGATTTTTTCCTCAGTATCTTAAGGGAGTTTTCTTGGTAAGGAAAAAATGGAAACGTGGATTGCCAAATAACGGTATGTTCCAGCTGGAAGATAATATATCAGTGCCCCATAAAATTATGTGAGTGATTCTGGACATCTATCCAATGTCAATGGTATTGTAAAAATAGCCCATAAATTGATCCTTTAATCTTCTTTAATCAAGATATTTATACAGGACAGACAACATCCAGTGAGAAGCTTTAATTTCAATATAGCAGAAACTTAAGAAGAGTTAGTCACTGCCTTAAGCTATGACTATCATGATTTCTGACTGCACTGACACTTATCTTTAAATGATGGAATGTACAACCATTCAAGGTCCAGGTAAAGATGGTGGTCAGACTGCTGCAGAATTCCAAGTTCTCTGACCCAATTGTTGTAGCAGACAATAATGTCTGAACATAATAACCATTAACAAATCCAGATGGATTCTCTTGGCTCTGTGTCTTTTTATTCTTTTCCACCCAATAGACCTTTAGAAATAAATTATGTAAAGGTGATCCAAACTCTGATGATCAAGACAATAGCTTTCCCAAACAGGGACAAAATCAAACCAAAACCATTGGGAGTGGGGGTGGGGGGATGGCAAAACAAAGAAAGAATTTGAAATTATATCTGATCAGACCTAGGTCTTCAGAGAAAAAAAAATCTTGAAAAATGTCTTTGTGCATCCGTATGGGAGAGGCAGTTGCTGTTCTGTATGTAAAGTGGATGACTCCAAATCTACCATTCTGATTGGTTAAGGAAAAGACAAGTGGATTGGTTCCTAGTGAGATACCAAAGAGATACCAAAAAGGCGGCAAATCTAAATAGCTGCCATTGGCTGCAAGCAGGCAAGCCAGCCTGTATAAAAGGGCTGGCCCCGGCTTCAGCCGGTGTTCCGTTACTAACTGTTAACAATAAAAGTGTTTGTTGCTGGAACCCGGTCTACCTCGTGTGTTTTCCAAACAAAACACTGGCGACGAGGGTGGGATCGTCCTGAACGGAACAAAACCTGCACGTGGTGATAAAAGCCCAGACTGCAACTAAGATGTCTGGAAACAACGCACCGCCCGCACCCTTCAATCCCAACGAAGAGGATTGGGATTCCTATGCTGATCGCTTCCAAATGTACTTGGAGAGCAACGAAATGGAAGGCATTTCCGAACAACGAAAGAGAGCCGTGTTCCTGACACACTGCAGAACAACCGTCTTTAAAATGGCTAAAGCCCTCGCCAAGCCTCGGGACGTTAAACAATTAACGTGGACAGAATTACAGAGACTCCTGAAAGCACACTACGCCCCGATGGTGTCTAATCTAATAAAGCGACATGAATTCTACCGAAGAGACCAGAGAGAGGGAGAAACCGTTGCCGATTTCGTCGCTGCACTCAGACAAATTGGGGGTGAGTGTGAATTCTCAAACATAGACGAGGCAATGAGAGATCGCGTGGTGTTGGGCCTGAGAGACTCAACCGCACAGAGCAAAATGCTCAACAAGCCCAACATCACCGTTACCGAAGCCATTGCGGAAGCCACCGCCGCGGAAGCTACGGAAAAATCCGCAGTAACATTCAAGAAAATGAACACGCACGGCGATGAAACATCAACCAAAGAGAAAAAGCATCCTGCCACAACGACCCATTATGAAGAGTCGGGCGAAACAAACGAATCAAGCGAGGAGGACGACGAGGTCCACCGTTTGCTCACAAACAAGAAAGAGCGCGAAAGGAGAAAGTGGCGGGAATGCGCTGGCTGCGGAGGAAACCACCCACGAGCCGAATGCAGATTCCTCGATGCCATCTGCCGACATTGCAGAAAGAGAGGGCACATCGAGAAGGTCTGCAGAAATAAAAAATCTTACAGCCCGACGAGACGCAGAAATTCCCCAACACGAGCCGAGCCAAGTCGAGCCGAAAGAAAATGGCAACAAGAAAAGCAAGCCAATACACACCAAACTGTCATTATCCAAAGCTCCCAGACGGAAAGTGAAAGAAAAATTAAAATCGTCGTAGAAATCGAGGGAAAACACTGCAAAATGGAAGTGGACTCGGGGTCCTTCCTCTCCATGGTATCATGGGACACAATTCAACAGTTAGTCCCAGGTATCAAGACCAAAGACTTGATGAAGCAGCACCTAACCCTCAAAGACTATCAGGGAAACCAAATCCCTGTGATGGGCAAAGGACATTTTCAAGTTGCCTACAAAAACCACATCAAAGTGCTTCCACTGACCATAGTCAACCAAGACAGACCAAGCCTCCTGGGCATCGAGTGGTTCGCGCCATTGGGCATCGGGATGACCGGGGTCGATCGAGTGACCACAGCCGGCTGGGAAGACGACCTCGTCAGAGAATTCCACGACGTGTTTGACGGATCACTGGGCAAGTACCGGGGAAACCCTATTTCTTTCAATTTAAACCCCCAAATAGCCCCACGAAGAATAAAAGCCAGGCGAGTTCCTTTTGCACTAAAGGCAAAAATAGAGGAACAGCTGGAAAAATTAGTAGCCCAAGGGGTGTTAGAACCTGTGGACCATGCCAAGTGGGAAACGCCTATCGTCACACCCATTAAACCAGACGGGTCCATCAGAATCTGTGGTGACTATAAGGCTACCCTGAACCACGCATTACAACCAAGCGCATACCCGGTGCCCGTAGTCCAGCATCTGCTCCATTCCCTGGGAAATGGCAAAGTTTTCGCCAAACTCAATTTGGCACAAGCCTATCAGCAACTTCCAGTAGACCCAGAAACAGCAGAAGCGCAGACTATTGTCACCCATAAAGGCGCATTCAAATGCCACCGACTCCAATTTGGAGTAAGCGTAGCCCCTGGCGTCTTCCAGAGTCTAATGGAACGCCTTCTAAATGGCATACAAGGAGTCGTTCCCTATTTCGACGACGTCCTAATCTCGGCCAGAGATGAACCACAATTAAGAAACAGACTAAAAAAGGTTCTGACTAAGTTTAGAGAAGCTGGCCTCAAGGTTAAAAGAGAGAAGTGCTGTCTAGTTAAAAACAACGTCGAATTCCTGGGCTACTCAATAGACGGAGAAGGCATCCACCCCACTGATAAAAAGATTAAGGCGATAAATGACGCGCCTGAACCTAAAAATAAAACGGAACTCCAGGCATTTTTAGGATTAATCAATTTCTATAATGTATTCCTGCCAAACAAAGCCACTATAGCAGAACCGCTACACCGCCTGCTAGACAAAAGGGCTACTTGGACTTGGGGTTACAAGGAAAAAAAAGCCTTCCAAAACATCAAAAGACTGCTAACATCAACAAACGTTCTCATCCAATTTAGCGACACTCTGCCATTAACAGTGACCTGCGACGCCTCACCGTATGGAGTAGGTGCCGTCCTGAGCCACCAACTACCGGATGGCAGAGAAGCACCCGTCGCATATTATTCTAGGACTCTATCAAAAACTGAGCGGAATTATAGCCAATTGGACAGGGAAGCTCTAGCAATTGTCGCTGGAGTAAAACGTTTCCACGAATATGTATATGGGAGGACTTTTCGAATTATAACGGATCACAAGCCGTTAATGGGGATTTTGGCGGGAAACAAGCCAACACCTAACATACTTTCACCCAGAATGACGAGATGGTCAGAGTTCCTGGCGGCCTATTCCTACACTCTGACACACCGACCAGGGAAACAAATTTCCCATGCGGACGCTTTGAGCAGAGCGCCTTTGCCAACAACCGACGCAGACCCGGCACCAACGATGACAGCACTGCAAATCGAGACATGCCCCGATCTACCCATTTCAGCGTATGATGTCGCAAGAGCCACCGCGAAAGACTCATTGACTGCCCGCGTTCTTAGCTGGGTAGGTAAAGGCTGGCCGGACAATCTAAAAACTGAAAACTCCAAACCTTTCCGGGCCAGACAGACTGAACTTTCCATACAAAAGGGGTGTTTGTT
Organism: Laticauda colubrina; assembly: GCA_015471245.1. Taxonomy (NCBI): domain Eukaryota; kingdom Metazoa; phylum Chordata; class Lepidosauria; order Squamata; family Elapidae; genus Laticauda; species Laticauda colubrina. Next base: position 13,511,881 of record BLBF01000054.1, on the reverse strand, counting down.
GTGGGGTGATCGGGTGGTAATCCCTGCTAAACTGCAGCCCAGGGTTCTTAGGCTTTTACATGAAGGGCACCCGGGAATGGTGAAGATGAAAAGCCTCGCCAGGAGTAACGTGTGGTGGCCGGGTATTGATAAGGACATAGAGTATTGGGTAAGCTCATGCCACAAATGCCAAACAATTAGACCATCCCCACCAAAAGCACCCGTTAAGGACTGGGAAACCCCTCGAGGACCGTGGTCAAGAATACACATTGACTTCGCGGGGCCTACCAAGGGGCATACTTTTCTGATTGTCGTTGATGCCTATTCCAATTGGCTTGAAGTAAAAATCATGACATCAACGACAACAGAAGCCGTAATTAAGCAACTAGACAGCCTGTTTGCCACCCATGGCATACCTGACATCCTCGTTTCAGATAATGGACCACAGCTAACCAGTATACCATTTGAGCAATACCTAGCCTCCCTAGGTATAAGACATGCACTAACCGCGCCGGCTCACCCGGCTGCGAACGGCAGGGCAGAGAGAATGGTCCGGTTTACAAAAGAGGGGTTAGAACGAATGGATGCTGGAGATACACAACAAAAAGTAAACCGGCTGCTCACACTGCAGCACATAACACCTAGTACTATCACAAATAAATCACCAGCAGAACTGCTTATGGGGCGAAAATTAAGATCTCACCTGGATAGGTTACACCCAAATTTCACCCCAGAGAACCCCCCTGACTCCTCAACACGGTTCAGACAATTTGAGACAGATGATTTAGTTTACGCTAAAAATTTCTCCGGGGACCCGGTATGGCTACCCGGGCAAATTACCCAACTTACAGGCCCCAAATCCTACCGGATAAGATTAGACGATGGGAGGGAATGGAAGCGGCATATCGACCAGCTTCGATCTCGAATTGTGGAAAGAACCGCGGACTTAAAAACATTCACAAAGGAACACGGCGAAATGCAAACCAAGGTGGGGGGGGAAAGGCGAGAAACGAATAAAGAACTTTTTAAAAATAAAACTAACATTCAAAACGACCAAAAAGAGCCACCAAAAGACTCACCGTTTGAAGAGACCCACGAAGAGAGATCTTCGGAAGGGGCCAGCCAAGCCAGCTCGACCTGCCCCGAGGAAACGGGAGGGAGCGGCAGAACCGCCGGCCTAAGAAACTTAGGCGGCGGTAAAATGGCCGACTCACCCTTCCAGACGGTTCCAGAGAGGAGGACGGACGACACAGCAGCCCCATCCGAACCGGTCGAAGTCCTCACTAGAAATGAACCGCGCAGGTCAGGTCAAGCCCGGAAAAGCCCCACCTACCTGCGAGACTACGTCACCACGTAGGACTAAACTAAGGAGGGAGGGGTGTTCTGTATGTAAAGTGGATGACTCCAAATCTACCATTCTGATTGGTTAAGGAAAAGACAAGTGGATTGGTTCACTAGGAACCAATCCAAAGAGATACCAAAAAGGCGGCAAATCTAAATAGCTGCCATTGGCTGCAAGCAGGCAAGCCAGCCTGTATAAAAGGGCTGGCCCCGGCTTCAGCCGGTGTTCCGTTACTAACTGTTAACAATAAAAGTGTTTGTTGCTGGAACCCGGTCTACCTCGTGTGTTTTCCAAACAAAACAGTTGCAGTAGTCTAGAACAGGGGTTGCCAACCTTTTGGACCTCAGGGACCACCAAACTCATAATTTTAAATCCCAGGGACCACGAACTGATTCTGTGGGTGTGACCTAATTTGTGGGTGTGGTTTGGTAGTCATGTGACTGGCTGGGCATGGTTTGCATGTAAATATTATAAATATATAAATATTGAATTTTTTACTTAAAAAAAGAGCAACTTTTACCCAAAATCAGGCAAAGCAGGCAGGCAGATTGAGTTTCTCACAGAATCATTCAGTGATCTATCTATCTGCCATTGACTAGCTCAGTCTTTCAAATTTGCTTGCAATGAGTCTGCACTGAATAATAGAAGCTTCAGTCCTAAGGGAGGTTCAGCTGTTCGCCAAAGCCGAAGATCTAAAGATTAGCTAGAAAGCAAGAAATTCTACCATTTCCTGCTTCTTAGCTAATCTAAATCGCCTGGCACAGCAGAACAAATGATTGTCAGAAAAAGGAAAAATAGCAATTTAGCAGGCAAATTTGCCAGGTAAGAAGTAAGTGGGCAGGGGAGGGTTCCAGTGGGCCATGTGGACTGTGCAGCCTTGTGTTTCTGTGCAGCCTGGATTAATTGCTTTGGGGGGGGTATTCTGGGGGTGAGATTTCTCTACGACCCACCAAAATTTTCTCATGGCCCACCAGTGGGCCGTGGCCCACCAATTGGTGACCACTGGTCTAGAATGTTGGCTATTGCTCCATTCTAGGGCCTCAATCTTTGACTCTTCTATTCACATGTCCCAAAGTAGAGCATAGGCAATCTGTTCTGTGCTTCCCATCACACACAAATATATGGCCTGAGTTAGTAAATTTACCGTAAATGGTTGGATGCAATTTGATTGTGCCATGTATCAAGACATACGCACTTCCTGTAGTTGTGTACATTTTATATATGTTTTGTAAGTTAAATGCTGGGATTTCTGTTGTTTATTATCTGCCATGTAACTTTCATTGTATGATATGTGTGAGAGTGTTGTGTACATTCTACCTTGAATATCTTCTCTTGTCTGCTGCCCTTGAAAGAGGAAGGGTGAGGAAAATTGATTCCTTCTGCTAGAGTATATTTGTATCGGGCAGAAGCTCCTTCTATTTCTGTGTGTTTATATCACCCTTCGTTTGATCTCATGATTGTCTGTTTGCCCCAGTTGGGCTGCACTTGTACATGTGCATCTCTAAGTATATATAAAACTCCCCTGTGCCAATCAGAGATGTTTCTATCCTGTCCCTGAACAGCCACTTCAGCCAATCCAGACTCCACACTGTTCTACTTCTGACAGAAGGCTGACACTTCATGAGGCCAGCAGAGTTTTGCTTTCTAGAAGGAGTGTGCAAGCTTGGTACCTTGTGTAATCTTTCAGTGAAAAGAGCCACACCTGGGAAAGTAGAAACTGAGATTAGATCAGAGTGCCTTGGCTCTGGTTGAGTTGCCTTACTACTGTAGTAACCCTCAGGAGAAACTATTGCTAGGAGCACAATAGACTTTGCATTCTGGCAAAGGAGAAGGAAGTGCAGTTCCCTCATTTTGCTTGCAATTCTCAAGAAGGCATGACTTAAATTTTGAGAATTCATAGTTGAAGAAAGGTTTGTCTAGTAAGCCCTATAAAAATAAATTATGATGCAACCATCAAGTTATTCTATAGTATATGAACCTGGGTTGAATAAGATGTTAACCTTTTTAAAAGATGGAATTTCGACCAAGTCAGTGCATTCAGATCCATCTGACACTTTGCCTACTAACCCTAGCATTAACAAATCTAATTTATATTTGCTTCTTTCCATTTCCCACATATTTTACTTACAAGGTGAGGTTTAACAACCCTCCCATAACCCGAAGCACCTCCTGGATAAAATTAATGACTATAATCTGAGAATGTGCCAAAAATATGGTCATACAGGTAGAAAGGGAATCTGAACCAGCATTTTGTAGAGTTTGTTGCACATAAGAGAGCTGAAGATTCCTCTACATTAAAGAATTTCCCATTAATACCATCATTCACTGAATAGCATAAGTTATTTTTAATGCTGCAAACTGCCTTGCCTGGGATTGTGGAAAAGAACAATTATGAATGCAAATGTTAAGAAAGAAGTCCAAATAATTTGCATGATAGATTCAACCAAATGCTGCCATTTGAAAGTATTGTCCCTCAGATGGTGGCTCTTGGAGTCCCTTGCAGGGAATTTAATTAAATGACACAGGCATTCTTATTGATAATTTCTATTCAGTTTAAGAACTGGAGCATCTATGAAATAAGTGAAGCCAAAATAATTGCATTGGAAAATTTTGGACTGATCCTTATCATAACTACAACTTTTTAAAAGTGAAATCTGAGATATGTACAATCTCCAGTCCAGTCACTCTCTCAGATTTCTTGTTTGGGGGGATAACGCTATGGTTAGCCGGCAGCAGGTGCGGATGGCTGAGGTCTTGGAGAACGAGGATTTAGATGAGGGGCCTGCATGTGATGCAGGGATGGGGCCAGGACCATCAGGGAGTGGAATGCTGCCTTCGGAGATTGTGGAGGCTGGCAGCAGTGATGAAAAGGTCCCTGAGGAGCCTGTGCCAAGTGCGCATGCACACAGGGCTGCTCAAAGGAAAGAGCAGCTGCAGCAGCACAGGCGACTTAGGAGTAAGGCTGCAAGGTTATGGCCCTCCCTTAAGAGATAAAAGCCAGCTGAGAAACCAGAGTTCTTTGCAGGAAGCAAAGAAGTTTTTGCACTCAAGCCTTGTGGATGTTTGGAATATCTTGCTTGGTGTTTGGAGACTCTTGGTGTTTGAAATATTTCTTAGTAACTTTATCTAGTGTTCTTGGCAGCCTTGCATAACCTTGGCAATTCTCATTCTTATCAGAGACAATTAGTTTGAAACAGCCTTTTAACCATGAAGGAACGGATTTTGTAAAGAATCATTAAAAAGTTTTGCTGTTACCCCTGTTTCGTGTTTGCTTCCTTGGAACAAGGTTTGGATCAGAACAAACAGGAGGAGACAGGTTTGTTGAATATATTTGCCACCTTGAATTATTTGTGACAATAACAAAGGCAGGATATGAATAAATAAATATACAGATAAATAATTAAATCTCTGTTTAAGATTAGAATAAAAATGTTCCTTAGATCCACTTTTAAAGCTACTTTTAAAGGCTTCTAAAACAAAGTAGCAGATCTATAACTTACTGGCATTAGTCCTTCATAGTCTTCCAAAGGGAATAAAGGCATCAGTGGAATTTCATCCTAGAGAAAAAGATGGCAAAGATGAAAAATGTTTTTATTTTATACTAATCCATGTTTTGATATACAAAACTGCCAACCAACAGTTTCCCAAACTTTCCCCTCAATTTTTTTTTATTCCTAGGTATTTTACTTTGTCTTGGCTGAGTCTTATTAAGCAGATATCATTGGTTTCATCTCAATGGCCTGATCTACATATTGCACTCAAACTTTTAGTTTCATAAAATACACGATACCATAAATCTTGATTTACAACCACAGCACTAACCTACAAGATCTAGACCAAATAAACCATATTGTGTATGATATAAAAACTCAATCTACTGTATTTAACTGCATAAGAAAGATCTGCTTGCTAAAGGGAGAACACTTGTAATAAAAAACAAAAAACAAAGCAGACATAACAAAAGTTCTGCAAATAACAACAATAATGTGAAATGTTGGGCTGGGTAAAGTACAATAAGTGTCTTCCAGAGGAAATTTGTTTTCCAAACATTGAATGTTATTTGAAAGTGATATCACCCTGCACTATTACCCTACTTTTACAGTGTTTCAAAAACAAATTACTTTATCACATGGGATATGAAAGAAATATGTATCCCCACAACCTGAACATAACCTCTTTTAAATCACTCTCAATTGTATGCAGCAACAAAAAGGCAAAATGCATTTTAAGGAAGAAAATATATCAACAAAAAATTAAATCATTTTATATTTATATTTTATATTGACAATTATAACGTGATGTATTGCTTGGCCTCAAAATGGGATCATCATGTATTATTAGTATCTGAACTATACTGGTTTTAAAATCACAAGATGATAAATGCTATTTAAATGGATGATGTTATATTTATTATCACATATAAAAAAGTTTATTATCAATACATTATAAAACTTTATGTAATGAAATGGAAAAAAATGTATCCAGTTTAATAGAACTGATTCTTGGAAACATTTCTACAAGGACTTTGGCAGCCTAGATCCCATTTTATAGAAGTAGTTCTACAGCTAGAGCACATCCTCATGAAAACTTTCAAAATCTTAAGAAAAACACAGCAAGTCTAATTTAGGAAGATTTGGAAGCAGAAAGTAGTAGCAGAAAGGCTACTACTAAGGTTATTAGTTCCAGTTCTGAACAGCAAAAATTTAAAAGACCACTAGATCGCACCAGACTTGATTGCAGGAAGTACGACTTCAGCAACAGAGGGGTCAATGTCTGGAATACTCTACCTGACTCTGTGATTTCTTCCCCAAACCCCAAAAACTTTAACCTTAGACTGTCTACTATTGACCTCACCCCTTTCCTAAGAGGTCTGTAGGGGGCGTGCATAAGCACATCAACGTGCCTACCGTCCCTGTCCTATTGTTTCTTTTTTTAAAATTTCTTATATGTATCCATGTATTCATAACTATGTTTTTACTTATACCTATTATCTTGTAAGCAGTTGACAAAAATAAATAAAAATAAATAATAAATAAAAATAAATCGATCTTAGCAAACAAGTATGGTTTATTGTTGTCTACTTTCATTGGAATCTGTGCAGCTCAATCACCATTTCAGTATCATTTCAAACAGATTGTATTGAACCTTCTCTCATCCAGCATTCTTTAATTGTAATGAGATTAGAACTCTTAAAATTGCCGGACAGTGTAGCCAATGGCAAAGCCTTCGTAGTTGTTGTTTTGCTACCTACTGGATTCACATATCCTGCTGACTGTAGTGCAGTTTGAGCTTATTACATGAACTTCAGTTGTGAGTCAAGTTGAGTTCTGTAAGCCTTGATGTAGGGCAATGTGGGAAGCTCACAACAGTCTTAAAATAATGTTTTGTATATTTTTCTTATTTAGAGACTGCGCTGTGATCATCATTTTGTTATAAAACATCTTTGAAATATCACTTTCCCTTTGAGAGAACCAGGTCCTCTGGTTTGCAATTTATTATTTTGGGGGCAGATATACAACTGAGCAGAAAGTACTAAGCAAAAGGCAGGCCATATCTTTTCCAAGATAACAATGGCATTTTGGAACATCAAAATAGCATTCATAAAATTCTCTGAGAAGCGACATGAAATGTATCGGATTAAAATATGTTACATTATAAATCCTATTATGTAAATTGGAAGCTATGAATATAATCTCCAGCATATGGCAAATGACACATCACTCTGTTTTAGCATTTATTTTGGCCAGAATGCCACAAGGACAACTAATTCCACTTTTATCCCAAGCACACTCAAAGTTTTCTATGCATGCTAGGATCTCTTATGTAGAGACTTCCTTCTAAGCCAACATCCCATGGCATGCAATCCACTACCTAGGAAAAATATGTTTTCCCAATCAGAACCACATTCTACAGTGTTACCTTCAAGAAGCCCAAAAGATCTTTGAGATGCTACCAAATGACTACAGATTTGTCCTTCAGCTTTGCCCATCTCCAGCATTAACTAATGCTGGAAGGTTGATCTTGAGCCTCATTCAAGCCAGTTTGCCAACAGATTACATAAAGACCAGGAATGCCCCTCCTAGGGGCTGTAACTCGTATTGTAAACTCGGAATGTCTCCAGATTACTGTAGCACCTCTGATGGCCTCTTGATAGGCTCATCTCTGGTTGCTTATAGAGCAGTTTCCGGTTATTGTCAGCAAGTGGTTCCCCTCTATATTACTTGGTGTTTGGACATTTGCCTTTTTTCTTCTAAGATGAACAGAAATAGGATGCAACAGAAATTATTTCTGAGAAAGTGACTCATTTCTTGTATAGTGCACATTTTAAAAAAACAGAATATACTAATTTGCATTGACATTGCTTTATTCAAGTATATAATAAGTACTTATAAACTCTATTCATAAAAAAAAATCCTGGAAATGACAGAAGTGGGAACCAATCTACTGAGTACCAAGCAAAATCAGCAAGCATAAAATTCTGCCCACCTATTAGTATGGGGAAACAAGAAAAGAATGGGGGAATAGAATAGGGTGGAATGTAATAAAATAAAAAAAAATTCTGGGAGAAAAACCACTATGATATGAACTATGAATAAGAGTACTTCAGACAAGAACATTTTGAAAAGATGACTTTTGCAAAATTGCTTCTCTGTATAACACCTTTGTAAACAAAATTGCATCATTCATACTGAAGAATTAGATGTTATAAAGCTTGAATTTCTCTTGAGGATCACAGAATAATAATATTTAGGGGGGAAACACTCAATTGGTGGAAAATACTCAGGAAAAATCCCAAAATAGGCCAGTTGACACATGAAGATGCTCCTACAGGAGAAACACAGAAAACTGTTCAGGGATGACTGGTTGAGTGTACATTTTGCACTAAATGATTATTTACTTAACCATCACAAAGTACTATATAATCATAATTTCCTAATTTCTCACGAGAACCAAGATGCCACCCCCAAAAAAAACACACATTAGGACTTAGGACTCTGGGGAGGAGGAGGATACCATAATAGAAAATGAGATTAGAAGAACTTTCTTCAGCAACTCACTGCTATAGGATTCTCCTCCATATTTCAGAAAAATGACATGCTGGCCTAGAGAACCATAGTTGCTGTTGTTGTTATTATTATTATTATTATTATTATTATTATTATTATTATTGTATTAGTCTTTATGAATCTACTGATATATATGTATTTTGTATGCTAAGAAGTTCAGTTCACTATTGACTTATTTAAGTTGGATAATATTGCTGTGTCCCAATACATGCGCTAGCTTTAATAAACTTTTAATTTATGAAACTTAGGGGGACTATACTCCACTACACTTTGTAAGGGAAACACTGCAGCAAACAATAAATAATACAGCCACTGCATAGTTAAAATCTCAAGATAGATATTCTCTACCAAGCTGGCTGTGAGTAGGTGTCTCTAAATAAATAACTCCATTTAATTATCATCAGCACTATGACCTGTGGTTAGAGAAACAAGTATGGTTAATTATATTTAAACTAATTACTACAATCAAGATAGAAGATAGTATTGTAGTATCAGCTTTTATGATGGTAGTATTGTGAATTCAGAGGAAATGTTGCTTTGGGAATGGCTGTTTCTTATGTAATTATCAAGTTTGACAGCCTTGCCAAAGATGATGTTTCTGATACTTTTGGTGAGAGGTGCTGTGGCACTGAGGATCTTCAAAAGATACAGCTGAATTGCATTCAACCTTACTCTGGACATCTAATCCATTTCAACATTTAAATAATCCTCTAATCCATTTTTACACTCAGGTACACTCACTTCATAAATGTCTCACTTAACAACATAAATTTGGGGCTCAGTTGTGGTCATAAGACAAGGACTACCTGTATTTAATTTTAATCCCATTTCCTACTATACTCTTTGACTTTCAGTGTTGAAGCTTGCAGATTATTTGCATTTTCAGCTATCCGAGTAATTTTCTCAGCATCAGACAGATTATTCCTGTTTTTTTCTCCAATGTTAAAATCACATTCTTTATATTCATCCAGCTTCCCCCTCCATATTCAGAATATGAATATAATAAAAAGGGAGAGAGTACACAGCCTCGTCTCACTCCTTCACTGACCAGGAGCCAGTCTGTTTTCTGTATTGGGTATGGGTTTTGCAATGAGGCAATTTGATATTCTGTGTTTCCCATTTTCCTAAGAACATTCCACAGCTGAGCATAATTAACATAAGCAAAGACCTTTCTATAATCTATTAAATACATACAGACTTCTTTAAGATATTATTTGGCTTTCTCAATTATTCAGCAAGCATATGATTCAATATTTTGCCTACTTTGTCTCTCAAGTGCAAAATATAGTAGGCGTTTTAGTTGCCTGGAGTTTTTACTTGCCACTGTTCATCAGTTTCCATTAATAATTGTATTTTAAAAGGTTACTTTATGAATCATCATCATCTTGAAAACTTTTCATCATTTCAGCTTTATCATTTGAACCCAATTTCTATTCAAAGCTAAATATATTTCTTCTGTCTGTGACTCTAGGGACCAAGATCTGCTAAAATGTGTTAAATTAATTGAGATTCAAAATGCAGTCCAAAGCTTATATGCAGGATGGATCTATTTTTAACAATCAAAATGAGAAAGTTATGAGAAGGTGGGTCAAAGATGGTTCAAATAATATAAAGAGAAACTGAAAATGGAAAGGGCACACTACTTTTTTATTATGCTGTTCTATAAATCACCTGTAATTTGATCAGGCATAATCTGATTTACAATCCATCCTGTAAATAAACTGTAAAATAGTTCAGTCAATATTTATCCTTTGCATTTTAGCATATTTATCCTGGGTGTTAGCATATTACAGGAAGTGATCTGTTATAATTTATAATCCATGGATGAGAGCAGTTCAATATCCACATTAGCCTCTTTTGGGGTCCTACATAAATTTAAAAAAATGAGAAAGAGTCTTCTAAGCAGTTTAAGAAATACAGTTCTAAAAGATAATCTAAACAAGCAAAATGTGATGAGCCAAAGTCTCTCAAAATAACCCAAAACCCAAAAATCCTTCACTGTTTTATTAGGCACAGTTTAAAGTCACAACAGTAAATAATGAGGCAAACAGAAAACCAAAACAAACCACATTACATTGATAAGAGTTCTGAAGCAAACTTATCATCAACTCCAGGAAAATAACCAAGAAAAGTCCATGGGAAGAACGCCAGCAAAGATAAACCTCTTTCAAGGTAAACACTAATTGACTCCAGCAATTCTAACTGCGCAGTTGCAAACTTATATACATAGCTCCTACCTGCAAGCCACGAAGAGTATCATGGTAATCTCCTCTTGAGTAGACCTCACTTTTCCCTGATCCTCTCCTCCCTGCGTGACCTAGGATGGATAGAGGATGGACCTGGATGCTCCTCTGACTGCTCAGCCGGCCTCTACCCTTCCCCAGCCTCCTCCACCACCTCTGGAGCCACACTCCCACTCCCTGTTGGCTGTTCCTCCTTTTCCTCAGAGTCAGACTCCACCAGGGGCATGACTCAAAACAAAACCAAAATAAAATCATAAATCATGGTCACATGACCATAGAATGCCATAGAAAGCTGACGTGCCCAATATGTGGTTATGGGACCGCAGGGCAGCACAACCATTTATGATTGCCGGAGGTGGTTTATGGGTTCTAAAGCACCTGTTCTCTGGCAATAGTTATTTCAAATTATTGTAGACAACGAGCCATTAAAGCAAGCAAGGAGTACCTGTTGTTTAACTTTGTTGCCATTTATTGAGCACCTGGACTTGTGCAGCGCAGATATGGTAGCCACAGCGCTATTGAGAAAGTCATACAAGACCTGTCTGATTTATGATCTTGTGAGCCCAGTCATTTTGTTCCATTCCACAAACTATCTTCCAAATTATGCTGTCAGCGTTCCAGCAAACCTCCATTCCAATCAATAACTCCGAGACAGACATATCTCAAAGGTACTTTTATTTGGATGTGTAAACAGATGTGTAAACAGACTCTAATTTTGGGGGCTTACCTGATACACTGACCTAAAAACTGATCACACTGACTGATTATCACGACTCTCTGCTGAAACATAGTTAATTAGGTTTGTGTATGATGCAAATACATTCAGCATCTCTTCCAACAATTACTACTGGAAAACCCTTTTGGCCACTTAAGATAATACATCAGTTCTGTAGCTGTATTGGAGTTTAGGCTTGCAAAGGAGCTATAAAATATTGATCAAAGCAGGTTGAGTTAGATCCAATCAAGTTGCTTATTGGTGAGTTGTTGTCTTCCTAGAGACCTGAGAGCCCTAAGTGGTCTTATTTCCCCTGCAAATTGACTTTGTTGTTTAAAGGGGACATTGCCTGCCACCCCATCTGTTTACAGATGTGTAAACTGGCACATCTATGGAATCCCGAATCTGAAAGTTTTCGGGCTTCTTTCAATATTCAAACTAGAAATCCATCTCCCACTTGGCCGTCATCACATCACATGGCCCAATCACGATTTGTCCTAAAGTCATATTATTATTTCATTCTGCACCATAGTCAATGACCTTGAACGAACAAAAGATTTTTTTTGTCTACTTAGAGCTACTCAATTAAAAAAACCCTTCTTCCACTTTCTCAGGCTTGTGGCAGCGTGGGAGCATCAACTCTCAAAATGACTTCCAAAGCTGATATATGCCTTAGTATGTTGCATAAACACAATGTATAATAATGCTATTTGGTTTCCAATGCTTCTAACAGAAAGATGATTCAGAGAAAATGCAATACTACTCAGACTGGGTTTTGTACACTGATTTCTAGTTATATAAACTTCGGGTTTATTTTCAACCTGCTCCTGCAGCTCTGTATCAAATAAGGATTAGATAACCCAGAATAGAGACAGTTTTAGCCTCAGGAACCTGCCTCTGATATAAACCATCAACTTAGCCTAAAGCGGTATGAAACTCTTGGGAAACTTTATTTGCATGAGTGGATAGGATAACCATCTTTAAGTTCCCGGGTATCAACAGTCACCTTCCCTGAAATCAGGATAGTTAGCTAATCAAATAGCGAAACTAATAAACTTTTGTAACACTCACCAAACTCTGAGGAAACATGTACAAGATTGGGCTGCACAGCTCTTCAATTCAAGTGAAATCTAGCCTCTGTAAACTATGACTGCATTTGTCTTTATAAACATAACTAATAGTTTTTCTCCAAGGAATCATCAATCAATTTGAAATTATAAACCAACTGTATCTTTCTATAAAATCCTATAAAACGATCTATAAAATTTTCCAGTTGTAATATGAAACCTAAGTAAAAAAATTTCTAAGTAAAAGTGAAATATTTATCATATTTTCAGCCATAACCAGAATATGAATTTTGGGGAGGGGGTTTCCAACAGTGCAAATGTTTCACTCTTCTTATTTATTAATTTTTCTTTCTCAGAGATTGCCTCTAGACGAGCCCTTGCAGTTTTCTTGGCAAGATTTTTAATTTCATGGTCACATTTTCTTTCTTCTTCTTCTTCTTCTTCTTCTTCTTCTTCTTCTTCTTCTTCTT
>BLBF01000054.1:13397638-13494769 GCA_015471245.1 Laticauda colubrina | reverse complement strand
CTTAGGTGAAGACAACTCCCATGCCTGAGCATCTGTATCTGTTGTTCTTGCCTAAGAAATAAATAATTGCTTCATTGCCTAATGCTTGATTACAATTACCCAGCAATCAAACATCAGTCAAATTATGCCAGAAGAATTACATGTCCTAAGCTATAATTTTCTTAACCATAACTGAGTTTTAAAATCACAAGGCTGAGTTACACAATAGCCATAAACCCTGATTTACAAGTTACAAAGGCTATATTAGCAAAACATGCCAAACTAGAATCAAACACACTGCATTATTCAGATAAAGTGATCCAAGTATATAAGATTCAGGCTACATAACTTGTTGGTAAGACATGATTTTATTAATCAAGGTTCACAGAATATACGAAATGGAAGGAATTTTACAAATCACCTTGTCCAACTCCCCATTTAGTGAAAGACTTCACTAAACCACAGATGGCCATCTGAACATTTCCAGTGAGGAGGAAGTCATCAGTTTTCTCAACAGATAGTTTTACAGTTTAACAAGTCTTATTCTTATGATTCTCATAATCAGCCTTAAATCTTTTTTAAAAATTTAACTTAATCATATAGATGAGTGGCCATTTCTAACAATCCTTCACATATTTGAAGACTTTTATAATAATTTCCTTTAGCCGTTTGCAAGCTAAACTTATATGACTTGGTTTCCAATCTTATTAGTTTTCATCTGAACTTGCTCCAGCATCTCTATATTACTTAAAAGTGCACTGTAAGATTGCAATGGCCTTTTTGCTGTTGCATTACAATGCTTATGTGTAGCTGCTGATGAGTGATATCTCTGTATAATTCTTATATAGTCAAGTCAGATGTCCTGTGCATTTGATCCTACCAAACTGCAGGTTCCCATACTTTCTACATATATCATAATCCTATAATACTAAATTTTATTCCATTTCTATCCTGTAAAGGTCATTTTAAATTGAGATTCTGTCTGACTAATCACTTATAAAATTGTTGAATAGCACACAGGCAAGGACAGACTGCTGAACCCCAACTGACATTTCCCTTCCCTTGATATAGAACTATTTATGAGCATAATTTGGGTATTGTTATTCAAGCAATTGCAAATTCTCTGGGTTGTAATATATTTTATATCAATCTTACCTACAAAGATACTGTATTATGAAAGACTGTCAGATGCTTTACTGAATTCTCAATACATTACATTCACAGCAACATCCTCTTGGTCTGTTAAATTGGTAATTGTTATGTACAGGGGTGGGATTCTACCAGTTCGCACCTATTCGCTAGAACCGGTTGTTAACATTCTAAGCAGTTCGGAGAACCAGTTGTTAAAATAAATTACTGGCCTAATCCTGTAAGGAAGGCAGGAAGGAAACATTCTGGTGTTGCTTTGAGAAGCTGCCACTTCGTTAACCCTTATTACATTCTTGGCAGGACTTAACTTCCTGTCTCTGGAACTTTTCTGGAGGTTTTTTTTCCTCCTTTGCTGGTGCTTTGCTTGTGGGGAGTGACCATTCAAAGTTACAGTGGCACTGAAAAAAGTGACTTATGACCATTTTTCACACTTAAAACTGTTGCAGCATCCCCACAGTCATGAGAGGCCAGACGAGGATATGCATGACTCGATGTGAGTGATATTGAGTTGGCCATGCCCAGCCAATAACATGACTACCAAGCCACACCCATCAACTAAGTCATGACCACAGAACCAGTTGTTAAAAAAATTGAATTCCACCCCTGGTTATGTATATGTAAATAACATAGTTGGGTTGACAGTATATAAACTACAGATATATATGTTTGTCGCTTTAAGGAAAAATACTGTAATGTATTATGCTGTATTCTGGTTGGTTAATTATGCTACAAGTTGCCATAAGAGGGAGTTATAGATCATGGTTTAACTCTCTTTCTCTTTTTCACTGATGATCTCTCTTTATACTGATACGAACTGACTACGGACTGATGCTGACTAACTCTGTTTATTTTGATATTCTGTTGATATTGAAGGTTATCTGTTGTATTATGGTTTGATATTTGTCTGCTGTAAAAGACATGAAACCGGTAAAAAGACTTTATAACTGGATATTTCTGGACTGTTAAAAACGTGTATGACATGGACTGTTTATTGGACTGTGCTATTTCTTCAAGTAAACATTAATACAACTTGTTTAATTCTGTGTGGCTGTATATTTATTCATAACTGTTCTCATAAACCGTTTCTGTGTGCATATCCTTTTTATATAAGGGTTACTCTGCACATATCCTAACAGTTATATTACATGAAATTTTGGGGGAATAAAAGTGAAGAGTCCTTCAGACTGAGCTTAAGTATTGGTAATTTGATGGGCGTATCTATGTAGGGTTCATGAGAATAATATGAACATGATTTGCTTTTGCCTTCCAAGATGTTTGTTTTTTTTTCAATTCCCCAGTCCTACCTGTCTATTAATCCAATTTATATAGCCACCGATCTCAGTACTTGATTCTGGGCACTCAGAAGCAGCTAAAACAACAAAGGAAAACAACAATTTAAGAAACAGCTAAAAAATCATGAGAGCCAGTTTTGTATAGTCAGTGGTGGATTAAGGTTCACTGGTGACCTAAGCACTGACAAATCTTGGTGTCCCCCTCCTTTCTACATACTGTACAAATGAAGCCAAACTTAGGCTACATAATAGTTTTTGTGGTGCCCCCTTTGGGTCTGGTGCCCTAAGCACGTGCTTAATAATGAATACACTACTGGATGTAGTAGTTAAAGCATCGGGCTAGAATCAGGAGGCTATGACCTCTCGTCTTGCCATTGGCACAATGCATCTGGGTGACCTTGGGTGGCCAGTCACTTTCTCTCAGGAAGTATTAGAAAGGAGGTAATGGCAAATCACTAATGAAAAAAATCTAAGAAAACTGCAGGGACTTGTCCAGAGGGTCTTTGAGAAAAAGTCATGATTATAAAACTATATAAAATCTGTTACAAAAATACATATCCAATATAAACATATTCATCCATAATAATAACACAACATGTGCACAAGCTCTACCCTCTCCTGAGTTTTTATGTCCATTGGCGAATATTTTCAGGGCCTTGCAAAAAACCAGAAGGGTCAGGGCCAATATAGTTTGTAATGAAATAAAAAAACACGTAAGGAAAGTGTTAAGCAGTGTTGCTTTTTTTCTAATTTCCTAAAACTGGAGGTTTTGACACTTTTACATAAGAACTCACCATTAAGTAAATCTGAATATATAATTTTTTAAAATTAAGACAAGTCAACCATCTGTCAGGGAGACTTTAATTAGGTTCTTGCACTGATCAGGAGGTTGGTCTCAATCTGCATGGCTGCTTCTTACCGAATCCCATTCTATGAATCTACAACTTCCTATCATTACTGCAAGGAACGTCTAATAGATTGATGTGAGTTTTATGAAATACTCAATAAAAACCTGTGGTCTTGATTCATTTTGTCACTGGAAGCTTTTGGAAGCTATGCTCATGTTTTTTGAAATTCTAAGGCATTTTGCTACTACTTTTGTGAGTTGAATGCCCTGTCGACATAGCATCAGGACCATAAGTGAAGCAATGTGCTTGTTAGAAGGTTTATCATCTAATAAAGATTAACAATATCTGCAGTGGTTGATGTATACATGTATACTATATATCAATATTTATTGAATACAATATTGCAATATTGTACAATATTTCTTAAATCCATATTCTTTTCAGTCATCTATTTTAAATGATACCCAATCTAAAAAGGCAGCAATATAACCAGCTCAAGCCATACTTTAAAAAAAAAAAAAGTACAAATGTCCAGGCTCAATCTGTCCTGAAAGAAGAACTTCGTAGAGAATGCCTAATGGTACTATAGGGCTCTTTAGTTTAATATTAAAAATTATTGAGAAAGGAATATTACATATATACATAAATGAACAGAGTGCAGAAAAGTGATAAGAAATAAATTTTATTCCGGTTTTATTGGGACTCAGTATTCCCCATTTAAACTTACCTATATAATTAATGTATATATACTTTCTTTGCAACTTTCAGTCTACAAATTCAGATATCCAATGAATTTTAATTATCTCAAGTACAAATGATGATTTCTCATACATGTTTTCCAGGTGGGGTGTATAGGCTACATAAGACACAGAAAACTGCAGTACAAGTGGATTGCATGAGCCAATAGTTTCTTGCTAAACTTTTTAATTCAGATACCTTTTAAAAATAGAAATACCCATAATAATGCTACAGTTGTCCAAAAGATGAGACTGAAGTTTATAGGTTGATACTATGCATGTTTTTGGACTGAATTATCTTATAGCACCATCTACTGTGATTTTGGCCAAGCTGTAAGCTCCAAGAGAATCGTCATCTTCCTTCACATTCAGCATCTTTGAAAGACATTTTCTTTGCTAATCATTTTCTTTTTTCTTTTCTTTTCTTTTCTTTTCTTTTTTTAAATCTGTATTAATTTTTTTATCTTAATTGTATCTTTTAATAAAATTACTATTAAAATAACACAATACTTTGTCAAATGCTTTGCTGACGCCAAAGTACCCTATGTTCGTCATTCTTTGGATTTACTTTGCAAGTAATTCTGTTTTGTTTTGTTTTAAGTTAATTGGCATGACTTATTTGTGACAAACCAATGCTGACTCTTGTAAATTGTTATAGCCAAGTGTTCAAAATACACTATTTAAAAAGGAGCTTTTTCACTTGTTTGAAAATAGGACAATATTTGTACTACTCCAGACTCCTGGAACATTACCAGATTTCCAGAAATTCCCAATGATTAAAATTGGCAGTTTTGAAATCACCTCTATTAGTTTCTTCAGTGTCCTAGGATATACATCTGTTCTGTAGCCTTCCTGGGACAACAGCCTTGTATCATTTTTGGCTATACAAATGAGTCTTTGACAATATAATCATCATGGACTTTTGGACAGAATATTCTAGAAAAAAAAATCAAAATTTCCTGGTTTTAAGTTGGTGAAGTCTATAACCAGAAGAAAAAAATAAGTATATTTTAGTATTCTAAATATTTAATTTCTGTTTCCTAAAATGTTAACATTCATTTTTGGAAAAAACCATTTGCCTCCACGTAGCCATCACTCTGCAATTCAAAGCATTTTATAGCTTGAACAACCATGACCCCAATATTCACTATTTTCTTTTTGATAAAATTATAGTTGTGTTATTCTGAATTACAAGGAATCTGAAAACCCTGCAATATAAGTATCAAGAGGAGTATATATTCATATTGTGAAAACTCCTAGAGCATCTATGAACTTCCATTTGGCAATGGATCAACATTTGAATGTACTTAGTATGATGATTAATTCAGTATAGTATTTGACTGTGCACAATTGAGAACCATATCTGGATGCTAAAGCTTTTAAAAAACCAACTCCAAAACCAAAATTTGTGGAGAGACTCTCAATTCAACATGACTTAGATAAGACTGCTAAATGAGAGATGGGTACCAAGAGATTTCCTGGTGAGGACCAATGTTTATCCTAACTTTGTTAAATAGTACTGTACTGTATCCAGGGGTGGGATTCAAATTTTTAAACAACTGGTTCTATGGGCGTGGCTTTGTTGGTGGGCATGGCTAGGTGGTCATGTTATTGGCTGGGCGTTGCCAACTCAATATCACTCACATCGAGGCACACATCTCCTCGCCTGACCTCTCATTGACTGTGGGGATGCTGCAACAGTCGTAAGTGTGAAAAATGGTCATAAGTCACTTTTTTCAGTCCCATTGTAACGTTGAATGGTCACTCCACACAGGCAAAGTACCAGCAAAGGAGGGGAAAAAACCTCCAGAGAAGTTCCAGACACAGGAAGTCTAGTCCTGCCAAGAATGTAATAAGGGTTAACGAGGTGGCAGCTTCTCAAAGCAACACCAGAAAGTTTCCTTCCTGCCTTCCTTACAGGATTAGGCCAGTAATTTCTTCTAACAACCAGTTCTCCGAACTGCTTAGAATGTTAACAAGCAGTTCTAGCGAATAGGTGCAAATTGGTAGAATCCCACCCCTGACTGTATCTTTGGAACTGTGATCCATAGCTGAATTCTATAATTTCAGAATGGATGAACAAAGTAAACAGAACAACAACAATGCATTCTTAGTGAATCTGCAATACATTCTCAAGATAGATTTTTGGAACACAAGAATGATAATAATGATTGCCTTTGGTACATTGGGCAAGTCCTTCAGTTCTGGCAAACAAGCTTTGCATTTAGGTATGTAAGTTGATAAGAATGTGAAATGAAAAAGTGCATGTAACCTCAAATATTTATAGGCTAATGTAGAAAGCCAATTCTTAGAAAATGTTCCAGTCTGGTTTTTTTTTTAAGGTGACTATCCCATGAATTAGGAATAGAAAAAAAAATATTTCTTCCAGCTTATATAATTGTCTGCATTGGTCAAGTTGAAGAAGCCATCTTTTTCTTTAGCATTATTTTAAAAAAGTTTTAGTAATGCTTCACACTATACTTCTTGATTCAGTTTAGTGACATGCTCCTACTTCTTGTATGGATAGGTTCAGAATTTAGATGAATTTAGCTGAACTGATTAACTCCATCTAAACCAGGAGTACCTAGCCCTCAGGCTGCAGCCCACTATTGGGTTATGGCCCATTTAGAACATGCATCTCCATTTGTTCCATCTCCATTTGTGTGAGTGGGCAGCCCCAGGTGTGACACGAGCGGCTTCATTTGTTTGAGCAGCAGAAGTGCATATGCCTGCTGCTTGTGCAAATAGAGCTGTGCACATACATGCGTATGCCCATTACTTATACAGAACCATCCCTCCCCCCACTGATCTGCGAAGCCAGAAAGGTTAGAGACCGCTGATCTAAACAACAAAAATATAGCACTTGGAGTACTACCTATAAAATAATGTACGTTCAGAAATTTAAGAACTTTTGGTTTACCCTGGAATGATCCTGGGAAGGGAGGACCAATTATGCTGAAGAATAAACAAACTCATCCTCAAACCATAATGGAGCAGCTGGCAAAAACAAACTACAATGAAGTACATGGCTATCTTTACACATTGTACTAGGACAGAATATATCACAACTCATTTGAGGCTTAGCATTATTTATGAGCCTAACCACTATGACCTAACAAAGCACGATTAATAAAATTGGGGCCTAGCACGATATGTGAAAAAAAGCAAACACAATTGAGCATTGATATTTTATCTTTTTGAAAGTGACTCAGATGGGGTAGTGGAATTAACCTGTGAATTACAAATTCAGCAGGATACTTAGTATTTCATAAGATGTAAATGAAATTCAAATATAATTCAAGTTGACAGAATGGACTTTAAAGGAGATAAAATGCAAAATTTTCTGCTTAAAAAGTATTATACAATTAAGATATGAAGGGCTACCTGGCTTAGCAGTGGTTATGTGGCTGTTTATCAATGTGGTGTGTCAGAGTATATTCATGAACTGGAATAGAGTTTGGTAATAAAATCAGCCAATGAATAGGCATAGCAACTAAGTAAGCCAATGAGGACTGTTTTGGAAACTGAAACTAGAAGTAGTCTAGGCTGGAATGAGAAGTAGCTTAAGCCCATGTCACACTGCATCAACGGATGCAAAGAGGATATAAAACAGAGAAAAACGCTTGCCATCAATTGGAAAACGCGATGCATCTGTTGTGTACTCACTGCGTACGTCTTTCATACGCTCTATCCATCAAACATCCATCTACTGCTATTTCATCCGCTCAAAAAGTTTTGAGCTGCACAAAACTTTTTGAGCGGATGAACTTTCCGCCACGTACGATCTACATCCGTGACACATACAGGCAACAAACATTCTACGTCCGTTGTCATCCGTTACATGTCCGCTGAATCCTCTCAGCATCCTCTGGGCATCCGCACAACTCACATCTGCTCTAGCGGAAAGCGGAAAGAGGGAGGAAGCGAAAGGTACGCGGAACGTCCACACAGCGTTAGTAGCATGGACATAGAAAGGATGAAAGCAGATGCATCTCGGATATGAAGCATTAAAACGGACAAAACGTTTGTATATGGGATGTATCTTGGATATTTAGGATGTCTGGAGGATGTCTAGAGAATGTGGAAGGACACCTAGCGGAAAACTGACATTTCCTATAAAAAGAGGGAGGAAATCACCTGGATCTCAGTATCAGTCCAGCAGCCATGGTGTACAGACCTCTTCAGCCTTGGTCTTGCTCTTCCACATCATCCATTGATCTCCACCATGGATCATCGCACACTCCTTTTGGTAGCCGCGATCATTCAACACCAGAACCAAGCTCTCTTCAGGCTCTTTCACCTTTTCTACGCAAGGAGAAGAAGGAGACGTCCAAGAGCTGTCTGGGTCCGAAGATGGATCGGGAGAAGAGTGGAGTTTGGACTCTATGACAAGCTGATGGTGGAGCTGAGGAATGAAGACACTTGTGCATTCCAGAACTTCATGAGCGTGCCACCAGCCATGTTTGACAAAGTTGTGGAGCGTCTGAGACCCAGGTTGACCAAGGCAAACACCAACTTCTGTCCCAGCTTGGACCCTGGACTGAAGGTGGCACTGACTCTGTGCCAACTGGCCTCGGGGACCACATACAGAAACATGCAGTATGCCTGGAGGATGCCACACAACACCATCAGCATTGTGGTCAGAGAAGTGGTGCAGGCCATCATCAAAGAATACGTGGAGGAGCTCCTCAAGTGCCCCACCACTGAAGAAGGCTGGAGGAAAGTTGCAGAGCAGTGGTATCAGAGGTGGAACTTTCCCTAAACTCTTGGAGCCATAGATGGGAACCATATGGCCTGCAAAGCTCCAGCCAACTCAGGGTCCAATTATTACAACTACAAGGGCTTCTTCAGCATCATCCTCTTTGCCATGGTTGATGCTGACTACAAGTTCATGTACATCGATGCTTCAGGCAACAGGTCAGCTTCACATGCCCAGATATACAACACCAGTGACCTCAAGGAGGGGCTGGAATGCAACCTCATCATGGGCTTTCCAGAACCTGTCCCCCTACCCAATGACACACAAGATGTCCCCTACTTCATCGTGGGTGATGACGCCTTCTCCCTCAGAACCTACCTCATGAAGCCCCACACTTCCAGATACCTCACCCGTGAAGAGAGGATCTTCAACTACAGGCTGTCCAGGGCAAGATGGATGGTGGAGAATGCCTTTGGCATCCTGGCCAACAGGTTCCAGGTACTTCTCACCACCATGCAGAATCACCCAGGGACTGTGAGGAGCATCATGGAAGCTTGCTGCATCCTGCACAATCTCATGCACACCCGCTACCCAGTGTTGCAGAACAGGCTTGTGGACCGTCAACAAGGGAATGGGGACATGGAGCCTGGTGAATGGAGGCAAGGACTAAACCTGATAGACACTGTGGATGTGCAAGGCCCCAACAGAGCTTCACGTGAAGGGAAGAAGCAGTGCAACCTCCTGAAACACTGGTGCAACTCCCCAGCTGGAGCAGTGGAGTGGCAAGACAGGATGGTAGATGCTTAATGGATGCTTTCTTCAGCCTGTCTCATCACACTGATGAGATTGTGCCATGTATGTTGAGTGGCCCTACAATGAATAGGGCATTAATAAAGAGTTTTGTTTATTTTGAAATGTGTTGATCAATGAATAAATTGTTATTGATAATAAAGGGCCATAGGTGTGGCAGCTGGGAGGGTGGACCATACAGTCCCACTATGCTTGTGCTGTAGGTTTATGTATCCCACAGCTATCCTTACCCGTCCCACAGCTATCCTTACCCATCCCACAAGCATGCAAAGGCTTAACCCTTTTTTCAAAGTTTTCACCAACACTTTATTAAGCAAAAAAAATGAACCAACTGTGTGAAGCAAAGATAACCTTTATTAATAACAAACTGTATGACTTTATTAAAAAGCAAAATGACCCAAGTAAAGTGTCTTAAGCAAAGATAAAGTGAACAAGTAACAACTCAGTCTCTGGCACTCTTCTCAGTCACTCTGAGACATGCCCATGGTCTCAGACGTAAAGGGGCCAGGGACTGTGGAGGTGGCTGTTGCTGGAGTGCTGGTCTGAGGCACCATTGGGGTGCCTGGCCCCGAGAGTACAATAGGAGATGGTGTGTGCAGGAAGCTCTCAGAGAGCTTACGCAGTCCCGTGAGGTTGAGAGGCCCTTCATCAAGTACCTGGGATGTGAGGCCCAAGACTGATGACAGATGTTCTGACGACGGGCTTGGCTGTGGGGTGGAGGAAGGAGGAGTGTAGTGGGGCTGTCTGGTTTGCAGCTGGGTCAGGTGAGGCGTCTGTGGCGTCTGTGGCATCCGATGAACCTGGGCCTGGACTGGGAAGGGCTGCCTCTGCTGTGGGAAGTCCTGGTAGTGGTAGGCTTGGTAGGTGAGGGGCTGTTGAAATCCGTGGAAGGGCTGTGACATCGCCTGGGGTGGAGGAGCAGACCTGGAGTGGGTAGGAGCAGGTTCAGCTGGGCCTGGAGGGTGGTGCAGAAGAGCTGTGATCCTCTCCTTCATCACCTGGCACTGGGCCTTGGGCATGTCCCTGAGGGTCTGGCTCACGTACATGATGAAAGGCTTGCGGTTCGAGGATGGTATGTTGAAGTGGACCAGCTGGGAGAGAAGATCTGTGCTGGCTTTGATTGTGTCCCTGATCTCCAAGAGGACAGTGTGGCTCTGTCCCTCCGGTCTGCCTCTCTGCCTGCTTTCTGTGGAGGTGGAGCTGGGGGTGGCTTGGTCTCTGGTGGCTGCCTCCTCTTGCTCCATCTGAGACAGGGGATCCTCCACGTCCTCTGGCATGGGGAGTGCAGTTGTCAGGGGGGTCTCTGTCGTGGGGCCCTCCAAAGACACCTGCCTGGACATGGTAGCTGTCTCCTGGCTGGAAGAGGGGTGGCTTTCTGTGGGCTGTCTGAGGGAGAGGGTTGACAGAGGGGCTGCTCCTCGGTGGCAGATCTCACCCTCCAGGAAGCTGCACTTGGCCATGACATAGGTCTCCCAGTCAGTGAGCTTGACAGCGGCCTGCCCGGTTTTCTTCAGGTGCAGCTTGCCATACCAGGTGTCCATGTGCTTCCACCACCCCAGGAGGACATCTGAAGTGTAGCCCAGGCTCTCCGCCTTCTCTCTCCAAGCTGCCTGCTTTCTCTTGGTGTCGCGATAGAGCCTGTGGCCCTTCCTCCACAGGTACTTGTTCTCCCTCAGCCATTCCAGCACCTCCTCCTCATGGTCTTCGGAAATGGAGTACTGTTTCCTCTCTCCCTTCTCCTTGCCTTGCCTCTTCCTCCCTCTGGCAGGGGCTTCAGGGCCTTCAGCAGCAGGGCTTTGAGGGCCTTGGGGCTGGTCCACCACAGCAGCAGCAGCAGGAGAAGCAGCAGCAGCATCAGCAGAAGCAGCAGCAGGAGAAGCAGCACCAGGACAAGCACCAGCAGCACCAGCAGAAGTAGCACCAGGAGAAGCACCAGCAGGAGAAGCACCAGCAGCACCAGCAGCAGAAGAAACACCAGCAGTACCAGCAGAAGCACCAGCAGCTTCAGAGTCAGCACCAGGGGGTGGGATGGTGGTTCTGTCCTTCTTGCCAGGGCTGGCAGGAGTAGGCACAGGCTTCCTCTTCTTCCCCATGGTGTTCTCTCAAGATGTCTCTGGCAGCAGGTCTTTCCTCTGAATGCTAACTGCTTGCGAGCTGCATCCTTTTATATCCGCGGAGTTGACGCAATTCATCCTCCCCGCATGCGCAGTGAACGCTTTTCATCCGCTACGCATCCGCTATGCATCCTATAGGCGTCCGTGATGCATCCGCGTCATCCGCTACGCATCCGCTCCTTCTGCAAAGTGTCCGCTTCGCTATTCTCCCCCGGAACCCCTGCAGGTGTGTCATCCGCTTCCATCCACTTTCATCCGCTAGGCTTTACATCCGCTTTACATCCCCGCTACATCCTCCCCACGTCCGTTCCTTTCCGTTGTTTTCCGTTTTGTTTATGCAAATTTGGGGCACTTTTGAGAGCGGATAACAACGGATGGAGCCACCCCCAAAATTTTGCTCGTCCGCTGTGTCCTTTTTGCATATGTTTTGCATCCGTCGGCCAGTGTGATCTAGCCTTTAGGTATGGCTCTGTATTAAGCTCTGCAGCTCTGTTAAACTCAGAGTCAGTCTATTGAAAATGAAACTGCTCCTCTCCTCTGCTTGCCTGCTGAATTAAAGTGATATCTGATTTCTGTTTCTGAGCTCCTGAATTGCTACTGAAGTTACTTGCAACATTTTTCTATCTGAGTTTGCTCCATGTTGGAGAAATCTACAACTGGTTTGTAAAATCTACTTATGTTTATAAAAATGTTAAATGAAGCATCAGCCATCTGTGTTTATTTTTCTGGTGCTGAATTAACAGTGCAAAACTCTGAATATGGAGCAGGGGTGTCATACTTGATTTCATTGAGGGCCACATCAGGGTTGACCTTGGGGGCTGGGTGGGCATGGCCAGGGTGAGCATAGCCAGCTCAATGTCACTCGTGTCAGGGTGCCTGTGGTGACATCAGCGCTCTGCCAGCAAAAACAGAGCTCAGGCTCAGGCTCCGTTTTTGCTGGCAGAGAGTTGCAGGAGGCTGTTGCAGCCTCCCAAGCTATGTTTTCACTGGCAGAGGCACCATAAGCTGGTCCTTTGCTGTTTCCAGGGTGGCCTTGTGAGCCAGGCCTTGAGTTTGACACCCCTCGTGTGGAGTATTAGCAACCACATAGCTAGAGCTTCTCTAGGATCATTTGTCCCCAACTTGGCCGTTCTTTCAACTATGTATCTAATACCCTCATGAATCAAATATTTGCATTTGTCCAAAATTGGTAATTTGAGCCTGGTTATTAGTTCCTTGAGTGAGAATTCTGAACTTATTTTTAATACATATATGTTTTCTTGGCTATTCATGTTTTTCTCAAGGCTTCTCCAACAACAAGCTCAAAAGCTTCAATCTGCTTTCTATCCTGCTTCTTCAAAGTGCCAATGAAATTTATTGAAAATATATTTGATTATCATGATGTACCTATGATGTTTCAAAATCATTTGGCTTTTCCCTGTGAAATAGCTTGGGTGGTTGGGTGGCAGTGATGGAGGTGGTAGTAAAGAATAGATCTTATGAAAAAGTTATCACATTATATTTTATTTTTGACTGAATATGAACCAGTAATACACCTGCAAAAAACGGCAAATGAAATGGTGGACATTACCAAACATGGCTTTTAAACCACAAAAACTTATTGTTCCACTTTGTTCTTTAATGCTTATGTCCAGTTCTGAGTATACATTAAAGATTCAGAAAAAACTGGAACTGGTTCAGAACAGAGGCAGCAAGGAGGAACAAGGGAAATCAAGTCCTGTAAAGAAACAGGAGGAACTAAGACTCTTTAGAGATGAAAATAAAATTGGAATGCAACATCAAACAATGAAACTATGTTACATTATAAGTTTTATCACCCCATTAGGCAGTATAAGGAATGGCAGGAAAAAAGTTCTGAAGAATATGGAATACGTTAGCAGGGAGGTAGTGACTTTCCATTCATTGGAACTGTATAAATAAATTTGTATTGTGGTTGTTTTAGTGTATATTCCTGCAAAGAGGAAGAGTCCCAGATCAATCTTGTCTGGGATTGGAAGCAAAGCAGGAACTGAATAATATTTGCGTGGGGGACAACAAGGAAATTCCAGTATTGTAGGCCACCAGACTGAGAAGTCAAAACGTTTTGGAAGAAGGCAATGACAACTACCATTGCATGGATCTGTCCATGATATCAACAGAAATCAAGTTGTAATCTGAAAGTGACTATCTGCAAAGCAGGGGATTGGACATGACTAACTGTTTTTTATTTATTTGATTTCTGAATTACCCCAGTGCTACAACTCATAACTGTATATAAAAATAAAACATCCATGGGCAATGTAATTAAGGAAAATATTGTTTTGTTCGGAAAACACACGAGGTAGACCGGGTTCCAACAACAAATACTTTTATTATAACCAGTCAGTAACGGAACGCCGGCTGAAGCCGGGGCCAGCCCTTTTATACAGGCTGGCTTGCCTGCTTGCAGCCAATGGCAGCTATTTGGATTTGCCGCCTTTTTGGCAGCTCTTTGGATTGGTTCCCAGTGAACCAATCCACTGTTCTTTTCCTTAGCCAATCAGAATGGTAGATTTGGAGTCATCCACTTTACATACAGAACACCCCTCCCTCCTTAGTTCAGTCCTACGTGGTGACGTAGTCTCGCAGGTAGGTGGGGCTTTTTCGGGCTCGACCTGACCCGCGCGGTTCATTTTCAGTGAAGACTTCGACCGGTTCGGATGGGGCTGCTGTGTCGTCCGTCCTTCTCTCTGAAACCGTCTGGAAGGGTGAGTTGGCCATTTTACCGCCGCCTGAGTTTCTTAGGCCGGCGGTTCTGCCGCTCCCTCCCGTTTCCTCGGGGCAGGTCGAGCTGGCTTGGCTGGCCCCTTCCGAAGGTCTCTTTCCGTGGGTCTCTTCAAACGGTGAGTCTTTTGGTGGCTCTTTTTGGTCATATTGAATGTTAGTTTTATTTTTAAATAGTTCTTTATTCGTTTCTCACCTTTCCCCCCCCACCTCGGTTTGCATTTCGCCGTTTTTTTTGTGAATGTTTGTAAGTCCGCGGTTCTTTCCATAATTCGAGATCGAAGCTGGTCTATATGCCGCTTCCATTCCCTTCCATCGTCTAATTTTACTTGGTAGGATTTGGGGCCTGTAATCTGGATAATTTGCCCAGGTAGCCATACCGGGTCCCCGGAGAAATTTTTTGCGTAAACTAAATCGTCTGTCTCGAATTGTCTGAACCGTGTTGAGGAGTCAGGGGGGTTTTCTGGGGTGAAATTTGGATGTAACCTATCCAGGTGAGATCTTAATTTTCGCCCCATGAGTAGTTCTGCTGGTGATTTATTTGTAATAGTACTGGGTGTTATGTGCTGGAGTGTGAGCAACCGGTTTACTTTTTGTTGGATATCTCCAGCGTCCATTCGTTCCAACCCTTCTTTTGTAAACCGGACCATTCTCTCAGCCCTGCCATTTGCAGCCGGGTGAGCCGGCGCGGTTAGTGCATGTCTTATACCTAGGGAGGCTAGGTATTGCTCAAATGGTATGCTGGTTAGCTGTGGCCCATTATCTGAGACGAGAATGTCTGGTATGCCATGGGTGGCAAACAGGCTGTCTAGTTGCTTTATTACGGCCTCTGTTGTCGTTGATGGCATGATTTTTACTTCAAGCCAATTGGAATAGGCATCAACGACAATCAGAAAAGTATGCCCCTTGGTAGGCCCCGCGAAGTCAATGTGTATTCTTGACCACGGTCCTCAAGGGGTTTCCCAGTCCTTAACAGGTGCCTTTGGTGGGGATGGTCTAATTGCCTGGCATTTGTGGCATGAGCTTACCCAATACTCTATGTCCTTATCAATACCCGGCCACCACACATAACTTCTGGCGAGGCTTTTCATCTTAACCATTCCGGGGTGCCCTTCATGTAAAAGCCTAAGAACCCTGGGCTGCAGTTTAGCAGGGATTACTACCCGATCACCCCACAACAAACACCCCTTTTGGATGGAAAGTTCAGTCTGTCTGGACCGGAAAGGTTTGGAATTTTCAGTTTTTTGATTCTCCGGCCAGCCTTTACCTACCCAGCTAAGAACGCGGGCAGTCAATGAGTCTTTCGCGGTGGCTCTGGCGACATCATACGCTGATATGGGTAGATCGGGGCAAGTCTCGATTTGTAGCGTTGTCATCGCTGGTGCCGGGTCTGCGTCGGTTGTTGGCAAAGGCGCTCTGCTCAAAGCGTCCGCATGGGAAATTTGTTTCCCTGGTCGGTGTGTCAGAGTGTAGGAATAGGCCGCCAGGAACTCTGACCATCTCGTCATTCTTGGGGACAGTATGTTAGGTGTTGGCTTGTTTCCCGCCAAAATCCCCATTAATGGCTTGTGATCCGTTATGATTCGAAAAGTCCTCCCATATAAATATTCGTGGAAACGTTTTACTCCAGCGACAATTGCTAGAGCTTCCCTGTCCAATTGGCTATAATTCCGCTCGGTTTTTGATAGAGTCCTAGAATAATATGCGACGGGTGCTTCTCTGCCATCCGGTAGTTGGTGGCTCAGGACGGCATCTACTCCATATGGTGAAGCATCGCAGGTCACTGTTAATGGCAGAGTGTCGCTAAATTGGATGAGAACGTTTGTTGATGTTAGCAGTCTTTTAATATTTTGGAAGGCTTTTTTTTCTTTGTAACCCCAAGTCTAAGTTGCCTTTTTGTCTAGCAGGCGGTGTAGCGGTTCTGCTATAGTGGCTTTGTTTGGCAGGAATACATTATAGAAATTAATTAATCCTAAGAACGCTTGTAGTTCTGTTTTATTTCTAGGTTCAGGAGCGTCATTTATCGCCTTAACTTTTTTATCAGTGGGGTGGATGCCCTCTCCGTCTATTGAGTAGCCCAGAAATTCGACGTTGTTTTTAACTAGACAGCACTTCTCTCTTTTAACCTTGAGGCCAGATTCTCTAAACTTAGTCAGAACCTTTTTTAGTCTGTTCCTTAATTGTGTTTCATCTCTGGCCGAGATTAGGACGTCGTCGAAATAGGGAACGACTCCTTGTATGCCATTTAGAAGGCGTTCCATTAGACTCTGGAAGACGCCAGGGGCTACGCTTACTCCAAATTGGAGTCGGTGGCATTTGAATGCGCCCTTATGGGTGACAATAGTCTGCGCTTCTGCTGTTTCTGGGTCTACTGGGAGTTGTTGATAGGCTTGTGCCAAGTCGAGTTTGGCGAAAACTTTGCCATTTCCCAGGGAAATGCTGGACTACTGGCACCGGGTATGCGCTTGGTTGTAATGCGTGGTTCAGGGTAGCCTTATAGTCACCACAGATTCTGATGGACCCGTCTGGTTTAATGGGTGTGACGATAGGCGTTTCCCACTTGGCATGGTCCACAGGTTCTAAAACCCCTTGGGCTACTAATTTGTCCAGCTGTTCCTCTATTTTTGCCTTTAGTGCAAAGGGAACTCGCCTGGCTTTTATTCTTCGTGGGGCTATTTGGGGGTTTAAATTGAAAGAAATGGGGTTTCCCCGGTACTTGCCCAGTGACCCGTCAAAAACGTCGTGGAATTCTCGGACGAGGTCGTCTTCCCAGCCGGTTGTAGTCACTCGATCGACCCCGGTCATCCCGATGCCCAATGGTGCGAACCACTCGATGCCCAGGAGGCTTGGTCTGTCTTGGTTGACTATGGTCAGTGGAAGCACCTTGATGTGATTTTTGTAGGCGACTTGAAAATGTCCCTTGCCCATCACAGGGATTTGGTTTCCCTGATAGTCTTTGAGGGTTAGGTGCTGCTTCATCAAGTCTTTGGTCTTGATACCTGGGACTAACTGTTTAATTGTGTCCCACGATACCATGGAGAGGAAGGACCCCGAGTCCACTTCCATGTTGCAGTGTTTTCCCTCGATTTCTACGACGATTTTAATTTTTCTTCCACTTTCCATCTGGGAGCTCTGGATAATGACAGTTTGGTGTGTATTGGCTCACTTTTCTTGTTGCCATTTTCTTTCGGCTCGATTGGGCTCGGCTCGTGTTGGGGAATTTCTGCGTCTCGTCGGGCTGTAAGATTTTTTGTTTCTGCAGACCTTCTCGATGTGCCCTCTTTTTTTGCAATGTCGGCAGATGGCATCGAGGAATCTGCATTTGGCTCGTGGATGGTTTCCTCCGCAGCCAGCGCATTCCCGCCACTTTCTCCTTTCGCGCTCTTTTTTATTTGTGAGCAAACGGTGGACCTCGTCGTCCTCTTCGCTCGATTCGTTTGTTTCGCCCGACTCTTCATAATGGGTCGTGGTGGCAGGATGCTTTCTCTCTTTGGCTGGTGTTTCATCGCTGTGCGTGTTCATCTTCTTAAGGGCCACTGCAGATTTTTTCGCAGCTTCAGCGACTGTGGCTTCTGCAATTGCTTCGGTAACGGTGATGTTGGGCTTGTTGAGCATTTTACTCTGTGCGGTTGAGTCTCTCAGGCCTAACACCACGCGATCTCTCATTGCCTCGTCTATGTTTGAGAATTCACACTCACCCCCTATTTGTCTGAGTGCAGCGACAAAGTCGGCGACGGTTTCTCCCTCTCTCTGGTCTCTTCAGTAGAATTCATGTCGCTTTATTAAATTAGACACCATCGGAGCGTAGTGTGCTTTGAGGAGTCTCTGTAATTCTGTCCACGTTAATTGTTTAACGTCCCGAGGCTTAGCGAGGGCTTTTGCCATTTTAAACACGGTTGTTCCGCAGTGCGTCAGGAACACGGCTCTCTTTCGTTGTTCGGAAATGCCTTCCATTTCATTGCTCTCCAAGTACATTTGGAAGCGATCAGCATAGGAATCCCAATCCTCTTCGTTGGGATTGAAGGGTGCTGGCGGTGCGTTGTTTCCAGACATCTTGGTTGCAGTCTGGGCTTCTTATCACCGCGTGCAGGTTTGTTCCGTTCAGGACGATCCCATCCTCGTCGCCAGTGTTTTGTTCGGAAAACACACGAGGTAGACCGGGTTCCAACAACAAATACTTTTATTATAACCAGTCAGTAACGGAACGCCGGCTGAAGCCGGGGCCAGCCCTTTTATACAGGCTGGCTTGCCTGCTTGCAGCCAATGGCAGCTATTTGGATTTGCCGCCTTTTTGGCAGCTCTTTGGATTGGTTCCTAGTGAACCAATCCACTGTTCTTTTCCTTAGCCAATCAGAATGGTAGATTTGGAGTCATCCACTTTACATACAGAACAAATATAATACATGAATAAACAATCAACTTAAGGCACACTGGCCGACGGATGCAAAACGTTTGTAAAAAGGACACAGTGGACGACCAAAATGTTCCATCCCTTGTTATCCGCTCTCAAAAGTGCCCCGAATGTGCATAACCAGAGCGGACAACACGGAAAGGAATGGAGGGGGGAAGGACATAGGGTGTATGGAAAGCGGATGCTCCATGGAAGCCTAGCGGATGGAAGCTGATGGAAGCGGATGGCACATCCACAAGGCTTCCGGGGGAGCACAGCAAAGCGGACGCGGAACGGAAAGAGCAGATGCAGAGCGGATGCAGAGCGGATGAAGCGGATGCAGAGCGGAAGTCTAGCGGATGCCTAGCAGATGCCTAGCAGATGCCTAGCGGATGCCTAGCATTCACTGCGCATGCGGGGAGGATGCATTGCGTCAGTCCCGCGGATATAAAGGGAAGCAGCTCGCAAGCAGGTCACCATTCAGAGGAAAGACCTGCTTCCAGACACAGCTTGCCAGCCAGCCAGCCAGCCAGCCAGCCAGCAACCCAACAACCATGGGGAAGAAACGGAAGCCTCTGCCATCTGCTGCCAGCCCTGGCAAGAGGGACAGGGCCACCCTCCTACCCCCGGGCCCTGACTCTGCTTCTGCTGGGGCTTCTGCTGCCCGGGCTCACTCTTCTGGTGCTGGGGCTTCTGCTGATGCTGCTTCTGGTGGTGGTGCTTCTGCTGGTGCATACTCTGCTGGCACTGCTCCTGGTGCTGGTGCTTCTGCTGGTGCTTCCTCTGCTGGCACTGCTCCTGGTCCTGCTGGTTCTGCTGGTCCTGCTGGTGCTCCTGGTGCTTCTGGTCCTGCTGGTGCTGCTAGTGCTCCTGGTGCTGCTGGTGCTCCTGGTCCTGCTCGTGCTCCTGGTCCTGCTCGTGCTCCTGGTCCTGCTCGTGCTCCTGGTCCTGCTCGTGCTGCTGCTGCTGCTGCTGATGATGATGATGGTCCTGCTGGTGCTGCTGCTGATGGTGGTGTGGAGGAGCAGCCCCTACAACCTCGAAGCCCTTCTGATGAGGGCCCAGATGGCCCTGCCAAAGGGAGGAAGAGGCAGACGCATGAACAGGAGAGGAGGCAATACACCATAGAAGAGGAACATGAGGAGGAGGTGCTGGAGTGGCTGAGGGAGAATGAATATCTTTGGCGGAAGGGACACAGGCTCTATCGAGACACCAAAAAGAAGCAGGCTGCTTGGAGAGAGAAGGCGGAGAGCCTGGGCTACACTTCGGAAGTGCTCCTCGGCTGGTGGAAGGACATGCACACCTGGTACGGGAAGCTGCACCTCAAGAAATCTGGCCAGGCCGCGGTCAAGCTGACGGACCGGAAGACCAAGGTGATAGCCAAGTGCAGCTTCTTGGAGGGTGAGATCCGCCACCGAGGAGCAGCCCCTCTCACAACCCTCTCTCTCAGGCAGCCTGCTGAGAGCCAGTCCTCTTCTGGCGAAGAGTCAGCTCCTGTGTCCAGGCAGGTATCTATGGAGCGTGCTATGATGGAGACCCCCCTGACAGCTGTACTACCCCTGGCGGAGCATGGAGGACCCCCTGATGCAGTGGGAGAAAGGAGATGGCACTTCCACCACAGCCCAACCCGCATCCACCCTCAGCTCCACCTCCACAGAAAGGCAGAGAGGCAGACCGGAGGGCAGAGCCACACTGTCCTGCTGGAGATAAGAGACATCATCAGGAGCAGCATAGATCTCCTCTCTCAACTGGTACACACCGACGCCGCATCCTCCAACCGCAAGCCCTTCCTCACCTACGTCAACCAGACCCTCATGAACATGTCGGAACCCCAGTACCAGGTGGTGAAGGACAGGATCACCGATCTTCTTCACAACCCTCCAGACCCAGAGGCACCTGCTCCCACCCAGTCCAGGCCTGCTCCTCCACCCTAGGTGATGTCACTGCCCTTCCAAGGCTTTCCACAGGCCCTCACCTACCAAGGCTACGGCTATCAGGAGGTCCAGCAGCACAGGCAGCCCTTCCTAGTCCAGGCACAGGTACATCGTACACCACCGGTGCCTCTGATGCCACCCATGCCACAGATGCCACCCATGCCACCGATGCCACCAATGCCAGTCCTCACCCAGCTGCAGACCAGACAGCCCCACTACACGGCTCCTTCCTCCACCCCACAGCCAAGCCCGGCCTCAGTACATCTGTCATCAGTATTGGGGCTGACACCCCATGTCATGGAGGAAGAGGCTCTCAACATCACGGGGCTGAGCCAGCTGTCTGAGAGCTTCCTCAACAAACCGTCCCCTGTTGTCCTCTCGGGGCCAGGCAGCCCAGTGGTGCCTCAGACCAGCATTCTAGCAGCAGCCACCTCCAGAGCACCTGGACCCTTCACCTCTGAGACTGGGCATGCCTCAGAGTGACCAAGAAGAGTGCCAGAGACTGGGTGGCTACCTGTTGACTTTATTTTTGCTTTGGACACTTGACTTGGGTCATTTTTCTTTTACAGCTTGTTATTAATAAAGATTATCTTTGCTTCACACACTTGGTTCATTTATTTTTGTCAATAAAGTCTTGGTGGAAACTTTTCGAAATGGTTTAAGCCTTTGCATGCTTGTGGGATGGGTAAGGATAGCAGTGGGATGGGCAGGGATACCTGTGGGATGGGTAATAGCTGTGGGATGGGCAGGGATACCTTTGGGATGGGCAGGGATACCTTTGGGATGGGTAATAGGTGTGGGATAGATAAACCTCTATTGCAAGCATGGTGGGACTGTATGGTCCACCCTCCCAGGTGCCACACCTATGGCCCTTTATTATCAATAATAATGTAATCAATCATCCACACAGGTCAACATAAACACAACTCTTTATTAAATGCCCTGTTCATTGTAGGCCCACCCAACATACATGGCCCAATCTCATCAGTGTGATGAGACAGGCTGAAGGAAGCATCCATTAATCATCTATCATCCTGTCTTGCCACTCCACTGCTCCAGCTGGGGAGTTGCACCAGTGTTTCAGGAGGTTGCGCTGCTTCTTCCCTTCACGTGAAACTCTGTTGGGGCCTTGCACATCCTTAGTGTCTATCAGGTTTCGCCCTTGCCTCCATTCCCCAGGCTCCATGTCCCCATTGCCTTTTTGGAGGTCCAAGAGCCTGCTCTGCAACACTGGGTAGCAGGTGCACATGAGATTGTGCAGGATGCAGCAAGCTTCCATGATCCTCCTCACGGTCTCTGGGCAATGCTGCATGGTGGTGAGAAGTACCTGGAACCTGTTGGCCAGGATGCCAAAGACGTTCTCCACCACCCGCCTTGCCCTGGACAGCCTGTAGTTGAAGATCCTCTCTTCACGGGTGAGGAGTCTGGAAGTGTAGGGCTTCATGTGGTAGGTTCTGAGGGAGAAGGCGTCATCCCCCACGATGAAGTAGGGCACATCTTGCGTGTCGTTGGGCAGGGGTTCTGGATCTGGGAAGCCTTTGATGAGATTGCATTCCAGCCCCTCCTTGAGGTGACTGGTGTTGTATACCTAGGCATCTGAAGCTGACCCTTTGCCTGAAGCATCGATGTACATGAACTTGTAGTCAGCATCGACCATGGCAAAGAGGATGATGCTGAAGAAGCCCTTGTAGTTGAAATAAGTGGACCCTGAGTTGGCTGGAGCTTTGCAGGCCACGTGCTTCCCATTTATGGCTCCAACTGTGGTGGGGAAGTTCCACTTCTGATACCACTGCTCTGCAACTTTTTTCCAGCCTTCTTCAATGGAAGGTCACTGAAGGAGCTCCTCCAGGTGTTCTTCGATGATGGCCTGCACCACTTCTCTGACCACAATGCTGATGGTGTTGTGTGGCACCCTCCAGCCGTACTGCATGTTCCTGTAGGTGGTCCCTGAGGCCAGGTGGCACAGAGTCAGTGCCACCTTCAGCCCAGAGTCCAGGCTGGGCCGGAAGTTGGTGTTTGCCTTGGTCAACCTGGGTGTCAGCCGCTCCACAACTTCGTCATCATGAAGTTTTGGAATGCACGAGGGTCTTCGTTCCTCAGCTCTACCATCAGCTTGTTGTACAATCCATACTCTGCTCTTCTCCCGATCCATCTTCGGACCCAGACACTTCTTGGCCGCCTCCTTTTCTTCGCGTAGAACAGATGAAAGAGCCTGTAGATGGCTTCGCACTGTTGCAGAACGATGGTGGCTACCAAAAGGAGTGTGTTACGATCCATGGTGGACATCAATGGATGCTGTGGAAGAGCAAGAGACAGATGAAGGCTGCAGAGGTCTGCACAGCAGGGCTGCTGAACTGAAAATGAGATCCAGGTGAGTTCCTCCCCCTTTTTATAGGCAATATAGGTTTTCCACTAGGTGTCCTTTTGCATCCTCTAGGCATCCTGCAGACATCCTAAATATCCGAGATAGGTCCCCTATGCGAACGTTTTTTCCGTTTTAAATGCTTTGTATGCGATCTGCATCCGCTTTCATCCTTTCTCCGTCCGTGCTATTAACGCTGTGCGTCCGTTCCGCGTCTGTTTCGCTTCCTCCCTGTGTCCGTTTTCCGCTGAAGCGGATTTGAGTTGCGCGGATGCGCAGCAGATGCCTAGCGGATATAGCGGACGCGTAACGGATGACGACGGATGTAAAACGGAAGTTCCCCGTATGCGTTGCGGATGCAGAACGGATGCGTTGGATACATTTTCCACTCAAAAAGTTTTGAGCAGCTCAAAACTTTTTGAGCGGATGGAACCTCAGTCGATGGATGCTGGACGGATAGATAGGATGAAAAACGGAGGCAGTGAGTACAGAACGGTTGAATCGCGTTAACCAATGGATGGCAAGCGTTTCTCTCCGTTTTACATCCTCTTTCCATCCGTTGGTGCAGTGTGACATGGGCTTTAATTGGAGCAATAATGTCTTCCAACTGTAAGCCAGCAATACACATTTACACTGGCTGAAATGCACGAAGCATGGACATGACATAGTTAATATCATCCTAACAATATTTTCTTAAAACCTTAACAGTGTTAAACTAAATTTATCACCTTTGTTTCTCACCAAGACTGGCAACCTACAGCAATTTTAAAGAAAAACCACAACTCAAAATTCAAAACCTGTACAGATAACAAGTTAACAAAACAGTAGTTGTGATCAATTATATGTTAGAATAAACAAATTACTATAATAGCCACATGTGCTTTTAGGCATCACAGATTCAGTAAATTTGAATTCAGTAAATTCAAATGAATTTACATGCAACGTGATCTAATGCAATCTTATGGATATATGCTCAGAAGTAAATTGTATTGGGCTCAATTTGATTTATTTTTACCAAATATTACTACAGTTATATCCTAAAAATGATATCAGGTGTCTGTGGGACAACACTCTAATCTTGCTGGAAAATCAGCAGTGAATATGAACGTTGCCATAATTATACAGCAGGATGTATTACATATAACCAACCCAGTAAAAATAGGGGTCTTTATATTTAGCAGGTTTATGCCACAATAAATCTATTGGTCTTCAAGATTTCATAGTACTCTGTGCTGGATGTATTGCAGGTGAACACAAACGGAAACATATACCCCTGGTCTAGTTCAGAAAGAGGCTAAAAAGATAATCATCAGCTGCATTTTTCCATTACAAGGCAGTGAAAGGCACAGGGACCTCAGCGTCATTAGTGCAATTATTCTATTATAGCTTCCAATTCTAAAATAGTTTTGCAGGATTTTTTTTGTTTTTACTTTCGCCCAACTACTAGTTCAATGCCACAGACCACTTTCTTCCCTCAGCTCAGAGGTTATATAATGAACAAAAAAAAAGTTAATTGCTTTTTTCAAAAACCTGAAGTGCTCATTTACAAAGAGTTTTAATTAGGCAGGGGACCAATAAAGGCTTGTTTTAAAGGCTGGCTCCTTGGCTACTATTCTTTGACAACAGGAACATACATTCTTCCCCGTCTTTCTTTAACTAAGCTGCAATTTTCAGTATATTTTCAGTGTTTATTTTTTTTTATTTTTGTCAATTGCTTACAAGATAATAGGTATAAGTAAAAACATAGTTATGAATACATGGATACATATAAGAAAAATAAAAAATAAAAGAAACAATAGGACAGGGATGGTAGGCACGTTGGTACACTTGTGCATGCCCCCTACAGACCTCTTAGGAAAGGAGTGAGGTCAATAGCAGACAGTCTAAGGTTAAAGTTTTTGAGGTTTGGGGAAGAAACCACAGAGTCAGGTAGAGTATTCCAGACATTGATCACTCTGTTGCTGAAGTCGTACTTCCTGCAATCAAGTTTGGTGCGGTTAACCTTGAGTTTGTATCTATTGTTTGCTCTTGTATTGTTATGGTTGAAGCTGAAGTATTCATTGACAGGTAGGATATTGTAATGTATGATTTTATTTACTATACTTAGATCGGACCGAAGGCGGCGTAGTTCTAGGTTTTTTAGGTTTAAAATTTCGAATCTGGTGGCATTAGGTATTCTGCAATGAGTAGAGGAGTGGAGAACTCTTCTTGTGAAATATTTCTAGACTTTCTCAACTGTGGTAATATCAGATACGTAATGTGGGTTCCAGACTGATGAGCTGTATTTGAGCATTGGTCTTGCAAATGTATGGTATGCTCTAGTAATCAGTGCAATATTACCAGAGAAAAAGCTACGTAAGATTAGGTAAACAACTCTTAACACCTTTTTGGCTATATAGTTACAGTGGGCACTTAGATCATTAGAGATGAGTACTCTAAGATCCTTGACAGAGTTTGGATCATCAACAAGGTCTTGACTATTCAGCCTGTGTTTTATTTTCTGATTTTTTTTGCCAATATGTAGAACAGAGTACTTATTTGTTGAGATTTGAAGTTGCCATTTGTTTGACCATTCTGATAACATAGTCAAAGTCTTTTTGAAGGGTAGCAGTATTGTCTGTGGTGTTAAATAGCTTTACATCCTCAGCGAAAAGAACACAGTTGCTCTTAATATGATCACAGAGATCATTTATGTAGAGTATGAAGGGAGTTGGTCCTAGAACACTGCCTTGGGGGACATCACTATTGACAGGTACAGAATTTGATAGGATGCTCCCAATTTTGACCATTTGTTGTCTGTTTGACAGGAATGCTTCTATCCAGTTATGCAGGTATCCAGATACCGTCAGATTTTAGTTTTAGGAGTAGTTTGTCGTATACCACTGAATCAAAGGCTTTACAGAAGCCTACATAGATTGTGTCTATCGCTTTGCCCTGATTGAGTTGTGTAGTCCATATATTTTTGCAGTGCAAGAGTTGCAGATTGCAGGATAGTTTTTTTTTCTGAAACCCAAACTGTTTGTTGGAGAGTAAGTTGTTTGCCTCTAATTGGAGGATAAAGGATTGGTTAATAATTGCTTCCATGACTTTACAGGTGACGCAGCATAAAGAGATTGGTCTGTTATTTTCAACTAGGCTGGGGTCTCCCTTTTTGAAGATGGGGATGACCCTGGCTTGTGACCATCGTTTTGTCAAGGAGCTGGTCCTGAAAGATTTTTCAAAGATTATGCTTAGAGGTTCGGCTACGGCAGTGGGTAGTTTTTGTAAGAAGTAAGCACATATTCCACCCAGTCACAGTAACCCTCTGTATAATGCATTTACTGCACTTTGGATTTACTTAACGCACGTAACCTAAAGTAACCGTGCCGAATTCACCAACAAAGCACACAACTATCTAAAAATATTTCGTCAGCCAGCCAATCATTAGGAAACGCTCCATCCCGACGTCCTTCTTCTTCTCCATGTAAAACCTCCCTTCGTTGGCTTGCTGCAATTGAACTTCTGCTGTCTACGCTGGAGGCTTGTCCTGCCAAAGCTTTGCAGGACGGTGCCTTCACGAGCAGAGGGGGGGGGGGGGTTCGGTGCGCGCATGCGCCCCGCAGGCCTTAGCCGCTCACGTCTCCTCCGAGGAGTCCCGCCCCTCAACCTCGCAGGGTCACGAGCGAGTGCTGAAAAGGCGCTCGAAGAAGAGCCGTTTTGTTTTTTTTTCGGGGCTTCGCATGGGGCGCGCGGAGGGATCGGCAGGGCGCGCGCCGAGCATCGCTTAAGCCTCGCGAGTTGCGGTCGCTCTCGTGATGAGGCGCGGGGAGCGGAGGGGTCACGGAGGCGCCTGCGGCAAAGCGGCACTGGAAGAAGGGCAGCCGCCGCCGCCGCCGCCGCCGCCTCCCCCCAACGGCGCTTCTCTGCCGGTTGGAGAGGGGCCGCGCGGGGACTCGCCGCCAGTGGCAGCAGCGCCAGACGCCGCTTTCGTCACTCATGGCGACCGGCGCAGCACTGAGTCCGAGGTGTACGACGACGGGACCAACACCTTCTTCTGGTGAGAGGGGCGACCGTGCTGCCCGAGCTCTTCTTCTGTCTCGGTGATGACCGAGTCAACAGTTTAATTAGGAAAACTGATTAAGATAGACGATTTCCACAATTTTTCATCCTCTTTTTATCTGATGCCTTGCCCCTGAATCTGGAAAGACTATCATCAGAAATCAGTGCAGATAGTGGGTCAACATCAGTAACTGAATTTGAACATGTCAAAGATGACAAAAAATTTAATATTTTTGTCATCTGACAAAAATAGAAAATAAAACAATCAAATAAAAGTAATAAAAATAATGAATAGAGAAAAAAGAAAACAAAAAACAAACTCGAAAGATGGACCACTAGGTCTTTTTTTCTGTGGTCATTTTTTTGTTTCTGTTCAGTTTCTAAGTGGATATTGCAAAATATAATAAAAACTTGGGTTAGGGTTAATTTAAATCTGCATCAATAAAGAGGCTCTTGGACTGCGTTCCTTAACTATATTTAAGATTGTGCTTAAATTCATGCTTTTTTCAGAATACTGGTAGTCCTTAATTTACGAATGGTCATTTTGTGTCTGTTCAAAATTACAATGCTCCCCCCGCCATGGTACTAGTTCTCAAGTTCTGATATCTGTCCTCTAATCTGTAGTCACATGACTGCATTTCAGGTACTTGGCAACTGACCCAAATTTATGGCTGTTTGCAGATCCCGCAGTTCTGTTACCACAGTTAACAATATTTTTGCTGAAAACTGGCACTTCCAATTTTTGCCACATATACCCCATGGTGAACAGTTAGTTGACTTGACTGTGGTGATTTGCTTACTGACCACCACAAAAATGGTCATAAAATCAGATTGGTCATATGGGTGACCTGCTTTATGACTAAGACAATTTATGTCCATAATGGGCAAACTCAATTATGGTCATAAATTAAGGGCTACCTATATTTTCTTGGATTGTTAGGGAAAAGGAAATATATTCTTAAATATATTCTTATTTATTTTGTATATTCTTCGTCCTTCTTAAATAGTTTCTGTTCTCCGAATTCTTTCATATTATTCTGGCACTTACCCAGTTTGCACAGATTTTATACATTAAATGTCTATTTTTAGAAAGCAATGGGAGAAGATTGTAAAATCATTTTGTACTTTAGCAGCATTGGGAAGTGAATTGTTTAGAATGCTTATTGCTGATAGAGCATGCAAACAAATGGAACTGTATCAAAAGAAAAGATTGACAAAGGAATGTTATTATTTTACAATAATCCCTGAAGAAAATGCATAAGAACACTACATGAGATAATAACAGCTGAGTGAGCCTTATTTAATTTCTGCTATCTTTTTCCTTACAGCTTTTACTTTAGCTGATGTTTTAAAATCCTTGCTGCACATAAGAAAAATGACATTAGTGATATCTCCATTGGTTAAAAATAGTGTTTACAACTGCATTTGTAGGTCCTTAAGTAAAAAGCAAGCTTGAATTTTACAATAAAGAATAATTCATGTCAATCACAAATCTGGGCATTAGCTATATGGATTGCATCCAGAATATTCTTCCTCTAATTAAAAGGGCAGAAATT
Source organism: Laticauda colubrina (assembly GCA_015471245.1). NCBI lineage: Eukaryota > Metazoa > Chordata > Lepidosauria > Squamata > Elapidae > Laticauda > Laticauda colubrina. Next base: position 13,466,119 of record BLBF01000054.1, on the reverse strand, counting down.
GGTGTGCTTTTTGCTGTCGTGCTGTATTTCCCACCTAACTGTCTTTACCTATCTTTACCTACAGAGAAGAAAACAAAATAGTTGTAAACTAAAACAAATGTTTGACATTGCAGTGGGCACAGTTCTCTAGCTCTGAAAAAAACTTTGGCAAAGAGAAAAACATGAACTGGCTTTGTATGACTTGAACTTTGTGATCTTGGCAGCAAGAGTGATACATTTGATACTCAGCAACAAACTTAGAGCCAAGCTAGCAGCTTCCCAGAGTTGTTGCATTCCAACAGAGTAACTGAGAATTCACTGCCCCAATATTCAGTGCTCTGCAATTTAGGGAACACCATATTTCATCATAGGTCCAGGGAGCACTTTAGAGAGTACCTTAGGAACAAACTGTGTGGTGTAAAAATAGTGATCTAGTAACTGGATATTAATGACATTTTGGGTTATGTCATGTTTTAAATGGAGAGTGAAGGTAAATTGCCAGTTCCTCCAGTAGCACTCAGTTTATAAACTTCTGCTGGTTTGTGTGTTTTTTTTTTGTAACCCAACCCAACTTCAAAATATTGTAATTATTCATCTTGGAAATAAATGTACATCGTGTTACATTTTTTCCCCTGTAGGTTAAGTACTATTTCAAAGAAGTTTCCATTTGTGTGTCTTATTTTTGATGTTCCTATTTATTCTTAGTTATTCTTATATTTGGCTGAACATTTAAAAATAAAAATTGATGTCCTTACATTTTTAGTAGTTAGAGTTATGGTCATGATGGAAAAAGCAAGTACAGTAGTAACGATCTAATTTACTTCATGCTAGTAAACTGGAGTACTTTATTTAGGAGAATAATTTATTGATTGTAATTAAAATATATTTATGTAAGTGTTGCCATAAACTAGCAAAAGCTGCCTTACATTTTTTGTTAATTTTTATAGCTGATGCAATGAATTCTATTTTCCAGCAAATCACTACAGATCCTTAGCAGTTTACAAAACAGTTGGCAGAAGCAATCATTTCAGTTAAAGCATCTATGATAGATATATGTAAATAAAACAACTGATAACTAAGTCACAACAAAACAATGGTTGTGAACTTGCAGTGCTTATCCAGTAGTTCCTGTGGTAAGAATATTAATCTGGCGAGATTCTTGTCAATAGGTGAGTAGCAATAAACCGCTCTGATCAACCCCTTATGTCATTTCTGGACCCTTGCACCTGACAAAGAGTAAAAATAATATAATTTTAAAATAAAAAATTAAATAATAGGAAAATCAAATTAATATTAAAAATTAAATTAATGTAATTAAATATGATAACAAACTATTCAATCAAATGCTTTTCAGAAAAAAAAATCTTCAATAGCTTCCAGAACATTTTAAGAGCTGGAATAAGCTTTAATTCTAAGGAAATTGTATCCCACAAGACCTGAGTAGCAACTGAGAAGCAATCTCTCCTGGCCTTCATTCCCCTTACAGCAGGAATCCCCAACCCCCTGGCCATGGACTGGTACTGGTCTGTAGCTTGTTAGAGACTGGGCCGCACAGCTGGAGGTGAGTGATGGGTGAGTGAGCGAAATTGAAACCATCTCCCCCTGGGTCCATGGAAAAATTGTCTCCCACAAAACCGGTCCTTGGTATCAAAACGGTTGGAGACAGCCACCAGTACTTAACAAGAGTGATGTATGAACAAAAACTTCTCCTGGGAAGAATGTAGTAGATCGGCTTATTCAGACTGGAGAAAGTACTCCTAATAAGAAGCTAGGCAGCAAGCTAATTTATAATATTGATCACTGATATATAATTACAGATGTAAAGCATGACTTTCAGAAAATATGTAGATATTAATGTTTATTGAAATAAAAAGGAGAAACTCTTTAAAGGCTAATAATAGATACAGTTGAAATAAACTCCAGTTGGTGAAATACAATCTAATAGCAATAGCACTTAGGCTTATACCGCTTCAAAGTGCTCTCCAAACAGTTTACAGAGCCAGCATTTTGGCCCCAATAATCTCATTTTACCAACCTTGGAAGGATGGAAGGCTGAGCCAACCTTGAGCCTGGTGAGACTCGAACTGCCAAACTGGAGGCAGTAGCCTGCAGTACTGCATCCTAATTATTGCTCCAGCACAGCTCATAATATATATCATATATAATTATAATGCTATCTTCCATTTCAAGGGGGAAAAGTAAATATTTGATCTAAATGTCCATGGAATAGAAGAGGCTGTCTTCATTCATATTGTATTTATATTGAAAGAAGGAGCAAGACTGTGCCTGTTGTCCTCTCTGTGAAGTATTGTCATGAAATATCAGGAATGAAAGACTATGCTTTTACCTGAATGCATAGCATTTTCCCTTTTCTGCTTAGTTTGTAGACCCAGGTGATAATATTAATGCAGGTGCTGCAATCTACTTTCCATTATCTCTCATAGAAAATATACACTAAGGGTTTCTTTTAAAGAGGCTTTTCATCTATAATATTCAAATAGATACAAAATTAAACTCAATAACTGTTCACAGTGGTAGTTATCAGCAAAAATACAACTTTCCAGAGGTAAAGTAATGCCTCCACTAGAAGAAAACATTTTATTTGAACATTAAATACATAAAATAATCAATTAGTCAACAATTTCATATTGGAGTCTTTGACATTTTTGTTGAATTGCAACTCACAAGCCATCAGTGTTTGGTCTAGGACAATGTTTCTTAAAGTGTGGTCTGCACTGAAGTGGCTAAGGCCCTGAGAGTCCTAGCTGATTGGAGGACTTGAATGCCGAGTTGATGGTGGCAGTAGGAGTAAGAATCAGCACTTGTCTGGAGGGAGAACTGATGACTCCTGTAGCTGCCAACTGGCCAGGTACATGGTCCAGCAACAATCTTGGCAGTTTCTTCTCTCTGTGTAGGACACAAGACTTGAACATACTAATTCGATTTGATCATGATGGCTGATGGCCTGAAGGCATGAGTTAGACTAGCAAGGATATTGAGAGTTTTGTATCATTTTGTTGGAGGGGGCCTGGAGGGGGCTAGTCATGCATCCTGCTCCTGGGTGAGAGGCAGTGGCAGGAATGAGGCCCAGCCTATTGGATATGATGTTCTGTAGAGACCAGGTGAGAATGGGGTGGCTAAGGGCGAGAATTGAATAGGTGTGATGGTGTGGGTGAGGAATGGGAGGCACTGCTCAGGTTAGGCACTAAGTGGTTTCCAAATCACTAGTCTGGGTGGAGTCTAATCCATCCCCAGTTATTTGTTGCTGGGTAGGGTAGGCATCTTTAGCTTAGGAATGGGAAGAGGTGGGAAGGATATGACAGGGGTCCAGTTCTGGGTGTTACACATTTGCCCAAATTACACCACTATGATATAAATCTTTTAAACAAATATTCTATAAGTGCATCAATTTTAATTTTTAATATGGTGAATATTGATACATATAGCCCATTCGTATAACCTTATAGGTTGTTCGTTAAAGCTGCCAACATATTTCTAAGGCTTTATCAGAGGCTCTTGGCTGCCACGTGGGTTTTCTGTTAGTCTTTCAAGTTTTCCTCTGAGGGAATGAATGAATAATCATTTCCAATTAGCTGAAATGTCAGAAAACATTTTCTCAGTTATCAGTTTGAAGTTTAACATTCATGGTTGGACAATGAATGTATTGGGATCAGCTAAAATAAAAGAAAGGAAGGTGTAAGGTGTTTCATTGTAAAAGGCAGGGGATGTAGAAAAAGCATTGTGTTCAAAGATTAGAACAAATGTTACTGCTTCAAAAGTTTTTGGTTTTTGTTATTTAGGCTCAGTTTTAAGGTCATATTTATAGGCACTGAGTGTTTTACTAAGTGGAAAGTTGTTGATCAAATTGTTGAAATACTATTTAATGAACAGAGAAGAAAGAATCTTTTATAATTCCTCTTAAGTCATCTCTGAATATAGAGAGATTTCACTGTGTTTGGTTGGATATTTTGTAAAAAAACCCAATAAAAGGTTAAAGTAAAATCTAAAAAATATAAAAGTCCTATTGCATCTCTGAAGGCTTTGGGAGCATTTTGATTGGGCTTGATTCCTAGAAAACAGTGACAATCCCTACCTTTTTTATCAGTATGTCAGATTCTAAAGTTTTTTTTTTTTGTTCAGAAGGATTTTACTGTAGGTTCCCCTCCCCATTTTTACCTCAACGATCAGCAGTTGTTTTATCAACTACTTTTGAAGATTTATTTAAACTTCAGCTTATATAAAATGTGCAACTCCAAATGCATGAAGTGAGTAAAAATGTATTTTTGATGCAGTTGCTGGTATTTCTCTTGTGAGCCTAGTTTAAGGTCCGTGTTTGGGATTATTACCCCATACATTTTTCTGCTACAGCTGTTGTTCAAGGTTAATTAGTCTCATTAAGTGAGTTGACATAGCCAACAAAACTATTATAACAACTTTTTCAGTATTTGCAAGCTCTGGACAGTTCTCCCCATGGAAACTAGCATTTTCTTCAAGATCTTTCAAAAAAGGTGTAAAAAACTTTTTGTAGACGCTGATTCGTGACTCCTCTGAACTTGTATATGTAACTAGTGAACTTGCATTGCTTTGCCTTTAAAATTCGATATTAATACATTTTACATTACAGGTGTATGTGTACTTTGCCTTTTAAATGCTATATTAATATATTTAATATTAGGGCTGTATGCTTATGTAAATACAAACATATATACATATTTGCACACATAAAGCTTTAATTTCTGCTGGTAAAAATAATAAGCCAACTATAAACAGCTTGTCAAAAAAGATGATATTTTTTTCCCCTTGTCAACAGGCAAGCTCACACCTTAACAGTCTTGTTTATCCTTACTTGCACCCTGGGCTATGTGACCTTGCTTGAAGAAACGCCACAGGACACAACCTATAACACTAAGAGGTAAATAACTTTTACAGATTATGAATGTAATATTGTCCACTTATTACCTATTGTAGTTTGTTGGAATGCCAAATGTTCAATTGCAGTTCTTTTATACAGATAGTCTTTGACTTACAATCATCCATTTAATGACTATTTGAAGTTACAACAGCATTGAAAAAAGTGACTTATGCCAAGTCTTCTTGCACTTATGACCATCACAGCATCTGCATGGTCATGTGATCAAAAATTGGGCTCTTGGCAAACAGCATGTATTTATGATGCTTGCAATGTCCCAGAGTCATGTGATTGCCATTTGCAGTCTTCCCAGCTAGCTTTCAATAAGTAAAGAGAATGGGAGAAGCCAAATTCACTTAACAGCCTTGTGATTTACTTAACAAATGCAGTGATTCATTGAACAACCATGGCAAAAAGGTGTAAAATTAGAAACAACTCACTTCACACTGCCTTGCTTAGTAATAGAAATTCTGGTCCCAATTGTGTTCATAAGTTGAGGACTACCTGTATTTGGGTTTGTTTTCTGAAATAGTTTGTAGCACATTGAGTAGTTATTTCCTAGTTTCATTTGAAAACTAATGCATAGTACATGATAAAAATATAATTTAAATGTTGCATATTGATGAATTTGCTTTTTAAGGGTTTCTGTTTATTAAATCACAGGGTAATTTGATAATTCCAAAATCATTCCAAATTGAAAATGTTTTTTTAATATTTCTCTATCTGATGAAAGTCTTGTTGAACTTAATTAGCTTAACAACCACATGATTTTACTTAATGACTATGGTGACTTGCTTAACAAGTATCATAAAAATTGTTGTAAAATTAAGTATGGCCGTATGATGATTCAACTTATGATTACAATGACTTATAACAAAATCCTGGACTCAGTTGAGGCCATACTTTGACAACTACCTGTATATTGCTTTCAGTGAAACAAATTATTGGACTGCAGCTGACTTCTTTCTGTTAAGCTCAAAACTACTGAAACATACTGAAAAAAACCCCCCCTGCAATTTGTGAATCTGATAGTTGTGAGTAGTAGGGTATTGTAGAGTTGAAATGGAATATAAACAAACAGAAAGATCAATTATTTCATTGTTGAACACCAGTCTAGTATAGTCACTCCTCTGCTCTTTTCTCCCAGGGCTATATTAGGGCCATAAATATTTGTGAAAAGGTGGAAGGGGTATTTTGTGAATTCCTTGTCGAAAGGTAGTACATATACATTGAGTAGGTGACAAATTAGTTATATAAGACATACACTTTGAGATTGAACTTTCCATCTGTTAGTTTACGTGGCAATTCATTGGAATAGCCTGCCAACTGAATTATTGCTAGATTTTTGATTAGTGTACTTCTGGAGACAAAAGTGTACTAAAATATTTATAGGTATCTTATATCAGATTGACTCATTAGCACTGATAACAATTAGAGTTCATAGCTTAGTTTGAATTACCATATCAGTTTAATGTACCTGAATATGACTTTTGCCCTATTGCTTCTCCTACTGTGACACAAGTTATCTGTAAAACAGTCACTAGTTTGGAAGTGAGTGATGTTGCATTCATCAGTTTCTCAGCCTAATTTATCTCATGGGTTGTTATTTAGGGAAGTTAAAGGATGATATATAAGTTAAAATTAAAGTTAAAATTAAAGGATACAATGTAGTTTTGAGTTCCTCGAAAAAAGGCAAGATATGAATGTAGTAAATAATAATAATTCATCAAGTAATCAATCATTTGACTACTGAGATGTGCATTGTTCTGCTGAGGAATCTTAGGGTGAGGAAAGTTTTATATATCTCTGAGAACTAATATGATTTTTGAATGAAAACAGTCTCTAATGCTGAACTTTGGAATGTAACCAAAAATATCTACCTATTAATTAACTTAAAGAGATACTGTTATAATTTCTTGGTCTTTCAATTTGTTTGTTATTCTTTTTTAAAAATTAATATCCATAAAATCTCTGTTTATGGGAAAGAATGAATTAGAGAGCCAGTTTGGTCTAGTGATTAAGGCATCAAGTTAGAAACCAGGAAGACTGTCAGTTCTAATCCTGCTTTAGTATGAAAGGCATTTGCGTGATTTTGAGCCAGTCACTCTCTCAACCCAACTCACTTCATAGGATTATTGTTGTGGAGAAAATAGGAGAAGGAAGGAATATTAGGCATGTTCACCCTTCTGACTTATTTATAAAAATAATAATGGTAAAATATAAATAAGATCTGAATCAGGCAAGTGTTTGTAAGTTTTTTTCATGGCTGCTGGATTTTTATCATCATTATTTCAGTACTATTATTTCAGATCAGTACTAACAGCATTGCCCCCAGCTTCCTAGATTGCTTAATCAAAGGTTTGAATAATGCTTCTGTTCGAACATGTTTTTTCAGGAAACTGTAATTTCAAAACAGGAAAGGTGACTTACATCCATTCTTGGTTATTTAATTTGCCTTGGTTGAAATTAGCACATTTTCCTGCTCAGTAACTATAGTTGTATTTGGGAGTTCTATCTGGTATATTTAGTTCAAAGATTATCTCCTCCCCACCCCTCATCTAGACCAGGAGTGTCAAACTTGGATCGTCACGGTGTCATCATGTGATGTATTGCAACTTTTCCTACTTGCTAAACTGGGCATGGCCAGTGGGTAATGCATCTGGCACATAGGCTGCGAGTTTGACATCCCTGATCTAGACTATCTTATTTTGTGAATAAAGTCTGAGGGACACAAATAAACTTCTTAAATAAATAAAATCCTAATAAACTTTCTCTACTTTAGATCCCTATTTCTGTATAGTAATCTGCACAAGAGAGTTAGTTCAAGTTAGCGGAACTTCTTTGCATATATTGTTAAAGTAATTCTCACACAGACTCACACTCATATATCTTACTGATATATGCTGTTATAATGATGGATTCATATATCATGCTAGGTTATTTATTTGTATGCTGTCCATTCCCAAAGTTTGAGACAGATGCAGGATTTAAGTTGGAGTAAGAGAAGGAAGTCATGGATAATATTTTTGTGGTTGCTAAGAATTGAAAATGACTTGATGGCATATAATTAATCAGTAAATCAATCAAGACAGACAGTATTGCCACTCTAGGTATTAAAGCCCATGTCACACTGAACCAACGGATGCAAAGAGGATGTAAAATGGACAAAAAACCTTGCCATCCGTTCGAAAACGCGATGTACTCACTGCCTCCGTTTGGCTTCCTCTCTATCTGTCCAGCATCCGTTTATGGACGTTTCATCCGCTCCAAAAGTTTTGGGCTGCCTAAAACTTTTGCGTGGAAAATGTATCCAGTTCATCCGCTACGCATCCGCTACGCATCCGTTACGCATCCGCTATATCCGCTAGGCATCCGCTAGGCATCCGCGCAACTCCATCCGCACGGACGTGGGGAGGAAGCGGAATGGACGCAAAACGGATGCAGAACGGATGCAGAACGGAAACAAAGCGTTTAAAACGGAAAAAACGTTCGCAGAGGGGACCTATCTCGGATATTAAGGATGTCTAGAGGATGCCTAGCGGAAAACCTATACTGCCTATAAAAAGGGGGAGCAACTCGCCTGCATCTCACTTTCAGAACAGCAGCCCAGCGGTGCAGACCTCTGCAGCCTTCATCTGTCTCTTCCTCTTCTACAGCATCCAGTCATGTCCACCGTGGATTGTAACAAAGTCCTTTCGGCAGCCACCATCGTTCTGCAACAGTGCGAAGCCATCTGCAGGCTCTGTGAACACTACTGCGAGAAGAAAAGGAGCCATCCAAAAAGAGTCTGGGTCCGAAGATGGTTCGCCAGAAGAGCAGAGGACGGACTGTACAACAAGCTGATGGTGGAGCTCAGGAACGAAGACACTCGGGCATTCCAGAACTTCATGAGGATGCCTCCAGCCATGTTTGACGAAGTTGTGCAGCAGCTGACACCCAGGTTGACCAAGGCAAACACCAGCTTCCGGCCCAGCCTGGAACCTGGGCTCAAGGTGGCACTCACTTTGCGCCACCTGGCCTCAGGGACCTCCTACAGGAGCATGCAGTACGGCTGGAGGGTGCCATCCAACACCATCAGCATTGTGGTCAGAGAAGTGGTGCAGGCCATCATCGAAGAATACAAGGAGGAGCTCCTCTAGTACCCCTCCACTGAAGAAGGATGGAAGAAAGTTGCAGAGCAGTGGTATCAGAAGTGGAACTTCCCACACACCGTTGGAGCCATAGATGGCAAGCACGTGGCCTGCAAAGCTCCAGCCAACTCAGGGTCCACTTATTTCAACTACAAGGGGTTCTTCAGCATCATCCTCTTTGCCATGGTCGATGCTGACTACAAGTTCATGTACATCGATGCTTCAGGCAATGGGTCAGCTTCAGATGCCCAGGTATACAACACCAGTCACCTCAAGGAGGAGCTGGAACGCAACCTCATCGTGGGCTTCCCAGATCCAGAACCCCTGCCCAACGACACACAAGATGTGCTCTACTTCATCGTGGGGGATGACGCCTTTTCCCTCACCACCTACCTCATGAAGCCCTACACTTCTAGACTCCTCACCCGTGAAGAGAGGATCTTAACTACAGGCTGTCCAGGGCAAGGCGGGTGGTGGAGAACACCTTTGGCATCCTGGCCAACAGGTTCCAGGTACTTCTCACCACCATGCAGCATCGCCCAGAGACCGTGAGGAGGATCATGGAAGCTTGCTGCATCCTGCACAATCTCATGCGCACCCGCTACCCAGTCTTGCAGAACAGGCTTGTGGTCCTCCAACAAGGCAATGGGGACATGGAGCCTGGTGAATGGAGGCAAGGGCGAAACCTGATCGACACTGAAGACGTGCAAGGCCCCAACAGAGCCTCACATGAAGCGAAGAAGCAGCGCAACCTCCTGAGACAATGGTGCAACTCCCCAGCTGGAGCAGTGGAGTGGCAAGACAGGATGGTAGATGCTTAATGGATGCTTCCTTCAGCCTGTCTCATCACACGGATGAGATTGGGCCATGTATGCTTGGTTGGCCTACAATGAACAGGGCGTTTAATAAAGAGTTGTGTTTATGTTGACATGTGTGGATAATTATTACATTATTATTGATAATAAAGGGCCGTAGGTGTGGCACCTGGGAGGCTGGACCATACAGTCCCACTATGCTTGCACTGGAGGTTTATCTATCCCACTGCTATCCTAACCCATCCCACTGCTATCTTAACCCATCCCACAAGCATACAAAGGCTTAAACCATTTCTAAAAGTTTCCAGCAAGACTTTATGAAAAAAAAGAAATGAAGCAAGTGTGTGAATCATAAATAGACTTTATTAACAACAAGTATAAGACAAAAATTAGTCTCTGGCACTCCTCTTGGTTGCTCAGTCTCAGGGGTGAAGGGTGCAGGTGCTGTGGAGGTGGCTGGTGCTGGAGTGCTTGTCATCAGCTCCTCCAGAAGCAGAAGCAGCAGAAGCGCCAGCCCCAGAAGAGCGAGCCCATGCTGCAGAAGCCCCAGCAGAACCAGAGTGAGGGCCAGGGGGCGGGATGGTAGCCCTGTCCCTCTTGCCAGGGCTGGCAGCAGATGGCTGAGGCTTGCTGTGCTTCCGCATGGTTGTGGGGTTGCTGGCTGGCAGGGAGGCTGGCAGGAACCAAGGCTGGCAGGGAGGCTGGCACCAAGGCAGGCTGGAAGGCAGGCAGGGAGGCAGGTGCCAAGGCTGGCAGGAAGGCTGGCAGGCATGCATGCAGGCAGGCACCAAGGCTGGCAGGAAGGCTGGCACCAAGGCAGGCACCAAGGCTGGCAGGGAGGCAGGCACCAAGGCTGGCAGGCAGACATAAACCAAGGCTGGCAGGAAGGCTGGCAGGCAGGCAGGCACCAAGGCTGGCAGGCAGACATGAACCAAGGCTGGCAGGAAGGCAGGCAGCAAGGCTGGCAGGCAGACCGGCTGGCAGCAAGGCTGGCAGGGAGGCTGGTAGCAAGGCTGGCAGGCAGACATGCAGGCAGGGCAAGGCAAGGCAGTCGATGTGTCCGGCAGCAGGTCTTTCCTCTGGCGACCTGCTTCCGAGCTGCTTCCGTTATATCCACGGGGCTGATGCAATGCATCCTCCCCGCATGCGCAATTAACGCCAGGCATCCATTAGGCTTCCGCTGTGCATCCTCTAGGCTTCCGCTCTGCATCCGCTTCATCCGCTGTGCATCCGCTCTTTCCGTTCCGCGTCCGATTCGCTGAGGCCCCCCGGAAGCTCTGCGGATGTGCCATCCACTCCCATCCACTGGGCTTCCGTTTCACATCTGCTTTGCATCCGCCCTGCGTCCTCCCCGCGTCCGTGTTATCCGCTCCGGTTATGCAAATTTTTGCCCCTTTTAAGAGCGGATAACAACGGATGGAGCATTTTGCTCATCCGCTGTGTCCTTTTTGCATCCGTTGGCCAGTGTGACATGGGCTTTAAGAAGTGAGTGCAGATTGTGCAAGCTAATGCCTTTTAATAAAATGTGTTAGTTGAACAAAATGTTATCAGACTTCTGAATTTCTGTAAATATCTCAAAGAAAATTCCCCTCTTACTGATATGGCTAGCCTAGAAACAAAAGCCAACAGACTAATTACTTGAAGTATCCACTCTTAAGTTGAATGTGTAAGATTTGGCCCTCTTTTTCCCATTTTTGAAAAGTCTGCTTTGTATAAAAGGATTAGTTTGAATTTAACAGTGTAAGAGTTAGATTTTAATTTGGTTAAATTGAATTATTTATTAGTTAGATTTATTGGTTATTTCCGGGTGTCAAGATTTCATTCTGAAAGATATTTTAAATTGGCAGTTTGTCAGATTATGATGGACAGAAGCTAGATAGATCAGAGTCTGTTGGTAGATTTCTTGGTCATCTGTATTAGTTTGTCAAGGATTTCCAAATTCTAATAGAACTAATGCAAAGACTTTTCTCCCTGTGTATGAAACAATGCTTATTTGGTCAAGTCTATAAATAGTTATGTAGCTATCAAATCCAGTCACTGCTAGATACAAAACATTGCAAAGTAAGGTTTGCCAGTGTCATAACCAAACTTCATGATACTTCAAGATTGGGCTGCCTTAACGGTTTCATTCATTCAGTAATAAATTTTATCATGGTTCAAAAATGCCCACAATGTTAAGTCTAAGACAAATAGAAAACAAAAAAATACTGACATATTGACTATATCAAGAATGCATGTAACTAAACTCACTTATTCTATAAAAATTAGAAAGAGCCCTCTGGTCAATCGGTCTGTTTGTCTTTCTTTCTTTTGGTGAACATATCCAACACACCTTCTTCTCTTATTTTCCCCACAACAACAACAATCTGGGAGGTGGATTAGACTGAGAGAGAGTGACTGGCCCAAACTCACCCAGCTGACTTTCATGTCAGGCTTTAAATGCTGCTGTACAGAATTTGATTGTTATGTGTAGTGTGATGTCTATTTATAGTAAGATGACACAGTAATTGTGTGGACAACCTGAAAGATTTTATTTAAAAAAACTGAACTTACTCTGCATGTTTTTGTAATATTCTTAATAAATAAGATGTAGCTAAATGTTTTGTTTGCACCTGACTCACATGGTATGCTTCTTCCTCATAGGAAATCTTAATAAATTAGTCATCTACCAAAACAGATGGCAATACCATATATTAAAGGGAAACTAAGAGAGGTCTCTGCAATATCTAAAGTAATTCCAAAATAGCAAGACATCTATTTGTGAGACTTAATGTCATTGGAAAAGAAAAACATATAATCTATGTCCATTACTTGTTTAAGAATCTCTATAGATCATTTAAATTTAATTAATACCAGAAATACATACGTGATAGCAATTAGTCCAGTGAGGCTTTCTTCCAGTCCAACTGATCTTTAATATGATTCATTTAAGTAACCAAGCCTGCTAGGCAAAAACTCCATTTTAGTCCAATCACTAGCCAAGATAAAATTAATAATCATTATCTTGTAATTTTAATTCTATATTATATGAACAGTCAACATATTAAATTGACTGTAAGCAAGTTATTGTTACAATATACTGAGGACTGTTTTGTTCTTAATGTTTTCCAGAGGTATTGTAGCCAGCATTTTAGTTTTTCTGTGTTTTGGAGTCACTCAAGCAAAAGATGGTCCATTTTCAAGACCTCATCCAGGTAATCCAAATATAGCATTAAAATAGACTGAAAAGGTAATCTTATGTAAATTTTGAAAATTGTCAAGACTAACCATGTATTTATTTGTATAGATTCTGTGTGCTTAACATGCTGCTGTATATTGATGCAAATTTTCCAATTTCTGGCTTTGTTTTATAACATATTTAGAAGAATATATAATGTTTAAAATAAAAATCATATCAAAAATATAGAGATGTATCTAATATTATACATTACCCATATGTTTATGAAAGCTTCTCCTTACCATGCTTAATAAAAATAACAGAATAGATGATACATGAGGAAATGGTTGTTAAAAATAAATGAGTGTTGGGCACTATAGTGAATGTTGTAAAAATGACCTGAGTTTGGTCAGTGTGTCATGAAACTGCTAATAGAAGATATACTACATGTTTCTTGAGTGATTCATATGAACACTTATAAGGTACTTTTGGGGGTGTGAAGTCTCTTCATTGCTTGTCAGCTTTCACATGTTGAAGAGACAGTGAGCAGTCCAGTTTTTTGAGGAGTTTTTTCCCCACTACAGTACATCCATTACTATTCTAGTCAGGGAAGGATGTTTCAATTAAGTGTGTGTCTATTCTAATATTGGTGGAAGTGTTCATATCTCAAAAAACTATTTTATATATGTATTTGTCTGTAGCTAAAGAGCATCAAGAACATCTTCATAATGGGAAGTATAAAATCAGAACAATAATTTAAAAATGCAACATATCTAATTAGAATTAATTTTAGTGACAAGAAGAAAGTAGGTGTTTTATAATTCTCAGATACTATGAAGTACCTTTTCCCTTTACAGTCGTCTGTGCCAGTAATTTACTCATGAAATAACAGATTAATTAAAATAATAAATACATCATTTGAACTACTGTTGTTTTGAATGGAACTTCTGAAACTCACATCTATAAACTGCTGTTCCTTAAAGTGCTTGCAAATTCTAATTTATCAATGTGAATAGTTTTGAGTAATTCTGGGGCCACCTTCTTTTAGCTTGGTTCAGCCCTTTTATTTTGATCAATGTGAGCAACAAATAAGTGTTACATGTCTAAATAAGATGTGTTTTCTTGATAGTAAATAGGATAAATGAAGTAAATTCAGCACAGAATGCTGCTTGTTTAATTTCTGGTATTTTCAGAATTCCCTTTTATTAATTCTTTGAATGCTTATTTGCTAACACTACCCTCATTTGACTTTAAACTTAAAACCTTTCCATTTTCCATTTTGAAATGATGATGTGATATGAAACAGAATAAGTGAGATGTGCCACATAGATGAAGTCAGATTTACTTTCACTATAAGATATAATTTGTAATGTAGGAATGCAATGTTCTGTGTATATTAGCCAAGTTGCACGAGTGTTTTGATCTACTTTGAACCTTGTTTCATTTTTATGAATAATTTTAAAAATATATAATAAAACTACAGTTAGATATAGAACAAAAAGCTAAGGCAAGGAGCCCATTAAAATTTAATTCATAAGAATTGATCAAAGTACTACACAGTATTTTGCTGCCTCAAATCTCTTTTTGGGAATGAGTGGATTGTAAATCCCCAAAATATGGATGAATTTTCTCTGTAATTGATTTAACTAAGCTTTTCCAGTTAGTCATTTGAGCCTTCTGCATTTTTATTTTTAACTTTGTATACTTCCTTCAAAGCACATACAATTCCACACAAACAAAGCTTCTTGTTCCTAAAGATTCTATATGTACTAGTTCAGCCTTATGCCCAGCTGTAATATATTTACATTTGTTAATTTATTCTAGCTTACTGGAGGTTTTGGCTATGTGTCAGTGTTGTCTATGAGCTTTTTCTCATCTTCATACTTTTTCAGGTAAGAAATGTAAAGTTTATATGGTATTTTAAAGAAAACCTTAAGAGATAAAAAGTAGAGATCATAACCATTGGCTTCTCTTCTTACCATGAAAGCATATTGCATACAAATGCATAAGTGACATGATTTCAATAGTCCATCTGACTATTATTATTATAATACCCCCTCCCATTTTTAATCTATTTTGGTTAACCAAAGCAGTAAGCATACCTAATACTCTTTTCTCCTATTTTCCCACAACATACAGAGTGATTGGCCCCAAAGTCACCAGGCCAGCTTTCATGCCTAAGGCAGGCTTAGAACTGCCTTAGCAATCTCCTGATTTTGAGGCCAGCACCTTTACCATTGCACCAAACTGGCTTTCTAGTATTACAGTACGTTATATAATTCAGCTTTCCCCAACCTGAGCATCTTGGGATTTCTCACCAGTAAATTTGATTTAATCTGTTTGGCACTAACTCTGCAGGATCTTGGGTTGAGGTATTTCTCATTATATCACTAATCTTTCTGTGACTGAAGACTGTGACTCCACGGATTTAATCTGGACCCTCTACTAAAAAAAAATATGGTCCTGACTCCCTTCCTGTTTACAGTGGAAGAATAAAAATTTCCTTTTAAGACATGTATGCAAACGTTCAAGCAACACTTCTATCTTTCTTTGGAAAGTTTAAGATTGTTTACTTTCTGTACTGGGACAAACCTTTTAGCTAGTAGGATAATGTTTCTGTTAAAAAAATTTAGCCCTTTTTCCAGGTTTCAGTTCATCCTCAGAAGAAAAAAATAAGATGAGTCTCAAAAGGATAACAGTTAGTTTCACTCTCCTTTTTAAGCAGAAACAATGGTAATGTTCGTATAACTGGGTCATGGATCAAGTTAATTTGTTATATGAATATCAAACCCCAGTCAAGATCAAGGAGGGTCATTTTAATTATGTGAAACAATTATTCTTAGAACATTTGGAAAAGCAAAAGGCATATTTTCTTAGGGATGGCCACAATTTGTAGAAAACTGATTGATACAAAAACTTTGATTAAAAATATTTATAAGTACTAAATAGGCATTAATGATATGCATGAAGCAGAAAAATGTTTGAAATGAAATCCTTAGAAAGGCCCTTTAGAATGCGGAATATTGTATGTTCTAAATCAGGGATGTCAAACTTGTGTCATCAAAGAGGCATCATGTGATGAATTGGGACTTTTTCCCCCTTCGCTAAACCAGATGTGGGTGTGGCCAGTGTGTGATGCATCCGGCCCATGGGCCAGGAGTTTGACAGCCTGTTTTAAATGATTTTGGTCCGGAAGAATAAAATTTGAAACATTTTACATGTTCCTTCATAAAGAATAACAGAATGATCTTATTCGCTTTCTCTTTCCAGCATCCATCCCACAATTGCAAAAGTTGATTGTATGGTAGTTCATGATGAATTCTACTTGGTACCCAAAGAAAAGACAATTTTACATTTATCTTAAATATAATAAATAATGTTTTTTTTAGTATTTACAAACATCCTTTCAGATAAAGAAAAAAACAAGCATACTTTCTACAACAAGTATCACAGCCAAAAAGCATTTCCCAACAAAGAAGGAACAAAAGTAATCCACAAAAAAGTTCCAAAAATACACTTCTCCAGTTGTAATTTTTTCCTAATGCTTATGTGAAGTACACTCATATATTTGGCAGTCTAATAAAGGATAATATTTGTAGCTCAGGGTTGATATAAGAGGTCCTTGGTGCTCTGAGCTTGCTTGTTTTATTGCAGATGTTTCATTATCCAAATTAGGTAACATATCAGTGCTACTATCCTCATTTGACAACCTGCTAGACAAGCTCAGCCCATAAAAAATACCATGTTTGCATTTGCTACCTATGCATAATATAATTGGAGAAATCTCTGAAAATGAGATAATAATATATCTCATAACAAAGAGTATAAAACATACTTAAACTTATAGTGCATTCAGAAAGTATTCAGACCCCCTTCACTTTTGTCAATTTTGTTATGCTGCAACCTGATTCTGCAGTTGTTGAAATTCATTTTTTTCTCATTACATTCAGACCCTATAATGACAAAGTGAAAATAGAATTTTAGAAATGTCTATAAATGTATTAAAAAGAAAAAAATGAAATATCACATTGGCATAAGTACTCAAACCCTTTGCAACAACACTTGAATTTTAACTGGGGTGCCTCCCAGTTCTCTTGATAGTTGCTGACATGTTTCTACACCTAGAATGGAATCAATCTGTGGTAAATTAAATTGATTGGACATGATTTGGAAAAGCATACACCTCTATAGGAGACATCATGGCTGACAATGCAAAAGCCATGAGGGCAATGGAATTGCTTGCAGAGCTCAGAAACAGGATAATTGCAAGACATAGTTCCAGGGAAGGATACAGTAAATTTTTTGCTTCACTGAAGATTTCTAAGAGCATTGTGGCCTCCATGATTCTCAAATGGAAGGAGTTTGGCACAACCAGGACTCTTCCAAGAGCTGGTTGCTCGGTCAAACTGAGCAATTGGGGGAGAAGAGAGAGGTGACCAAGAACTCAATGGTCACTGACTGAACTCCAGAGATCCTGTGTAGAGATGGGATAGAGTTCCAGAAGGACGACTATCGCTGCAACTGTCCATCGATCTGGGCTTTATGACAGAGTGGCTAGATGGAAGCCTCTCCTCAATGCAAAACACATGAAAGCTTGTTTGGAGTTTGCAAAAAAAAAAAGCACTTGAAGGACTCTCATACTGTGAGGAGCAAGATTCTCTGGTTTGATGAAAGCAAGATTGAACTGCTTGGCCTCAATTCTAAGTGTTATATCAGACCACTCATCATCTGTCCAATATCATCCAACAGTGAAGCGTGGTGGCAGCATCATGCTGTGGGGGTATTTTTTAGCAGCAGGGATTAGGAATAGGGTTGAGGGAAAGTTGAAGGAAACAAAGTACAGGGATATCTTATGAAAACCTGTTGCACAACATTCAGGACCTCAGACTGGGCTGAAGGTTCACTTTCCAACATGACAACAATTGTAAGCACACAACTAAGGCAACACGGGAGTGGCCGAGGGACAGCCCCTAGAATGTCCTAGAGTGGCTCAGTCCTGACTTGAACCCGATTGAACATCTCTGAAAAGACCTGAAAATGGCTGTCCACTGACGGTTATCATCCAACCTGAATGAGCATGAGAGGATTTGCAAGGAAAAATGGCAGAAAATTCCCCAATCCAGGTATGCAAAGCTTGTTGCATCATGTACCAGACTCGAGGTTGTAATTGCTGCCAAAGGTGCAATTCAATTCAAAGGAATGAAGGATCTGAATATTTATGCCAATGTGCTTTTTCAGTTTTTTCTTTTTAATAAATTTACAGACATTTCTAAAATTCTGTTTTCACTTTCTCATTATGGGGTACTGAGTGTAGATTAATGAGGAAAAAATGAATTTCCACAACTGTAGAATCAGGGTGCAACATAACAAAACTGACAAAAGTGAATATTTTCTGAATACATTGTAATTATTTGACAGGCAGTGCTCTTTTTTTGCATATCTAAGTATTTGATTGTCCCTCCTTCTGTTAGCTGATAGCCCTAGCCAGTATCAGCAGAGATTGAACCAACATGTATTGTTTAATTGGCTAATATTGGGGGGGCGGCCATTATATATGTATATACTTTTTGTATTGCCAATTTAACAAATATAACTTTTTAAAAGAAATGTTGATGTTCTTGAACATGTATTTAATTTTGCAGACTGTACATGATGGAAGACAGTTTATGAAATTTATTGATCCTAATTTAGGAGTCCCTTTGCCAGAAAGAGACTATGGTGGAAATTGCCTTATATATGACCCCAATAATGGAACAGATGCCTTTCACAATATTTGGGTAAGATACTAAATGGAGATATTGTATTCATTTAATAATATCTTTATGTCCTAGGACAGGGATGTCAGACTCACGTCATGGCGGTGTCATGTGATGTATCATGTCATGTGATGTATTGGGATTTATTTTCCCTTTGCTAAACCAGGTGTGGGCATGGCCAGCGTGTGATACATCTGGCTTGCAGAAGTTTGACAGCCCTGTCCTAGGATTTTGTACTTCTTTGATTACCATGGATGCCTGATAATTGTTGATAATTGTTTCAACAAATGATGTTGTTATGAAATAACATCAGTTGTTTCATAACAGAGTCTGTCTTCAACAATTTCATAGATGAGTTCCAATGCATCTTTCTGAGAATTTCAGGCTTCATTTCTTTCAAAGCAAATTTTAGCTCAGTAAACAGACTGCAGGTAGTCCTTGTTTAGTGACTGCAGTTGGTTCAACATCCTGGACATTAAACAAAGTGATTGCTAAATGAACACCTCTCTCAGAAAGAGATGCTGTGAGGATCACTGATTATTGCTGTCTCATTTAGATAAAGTTATCTTGCATAATGTCCTGTACCTGATTCATCCCCCCACCTTTTTTTTTTTCTTCACTGCAAGGTGGAGAGATTGTTTAAACAGTTTCTTCCTGAGCTGCTTCTCAGTGCAGGATTTCCTTAAAAAGAGTTGACTACGAGTTAAGGTCACTATGACCTTTATTAATTATTAAAAGACTCCAGACCTCATAGCTGCTGAATGAAACCGACCAGGGCTTAATCTGTTTCACATTAAAGGCCTTTTTTGTCATAAATGCTCAGAATGGAAAGCATTTATTACCATTGTATTTGTGAATGGTTGCTATCCAAGGTGGTTGCTAAATGAGGATTATCTGTAGTAAAATTTTGAAACCCATAAAAGTCATTTTCTATGCATGGGAGCTAAGACATTACTGCCTTGCATATGGCTTTGTTTTTTTGTTGTTGTCCTTTTTTTCTTAACTAACCAAATGCAGAACAAAGATTAAAATGTTTTCTAAATTTATACATTTATGTATAAATTATGTTACATTAATTGTGGATTTTTTTGTAATGCAAAATGTTTGCATGTTCCTGTAACTATCTTCTAACCTCTCCATTCCTCCATAATTGTATATTAAGAGTTGACTTAAATTATGTAATTACTCCCACACTTGTAAAGTAAATTAAAGGAAATCTATATCTATTATCTACTGTTGAAAATCCATCTTTGTAAACTACAGTATGTTGGCTGCTGAATCTATAAAAATGTAATATTTTAGTAAAGCTTTTCCTTTTTATGGAATAAAAAGCTGATCCAAAACATCGATTGCTCAGATCTAAAAAACAGATTGGGACTCATGCTGTATTTCTAGATTCGTGGCTGAAAGGTACAAAGGTTCATTTTTTGAAAGTTAAGACGATCATGTTTGCCTGAGGTTTTCTGTATACACAACATAGAATTTAAAATCTCAAGAACATTACATAATCAGCTGTTGTATTATCTAAGATAAGCACCCATTTTTCATCTTCCGGATAGTTTATAAAAATTGAAAAAAGAACATTAATATATTCAAAAAAAATTTACATTAGATGTGAGATGTAAACATTATTTTTTTAATCATTTAACAAATACTTTGAAAACATTGTAAAGATGTTTCATGTTGCATATGGAAATACAGCATATGCTTCAGTCATCATTGTCATCATTTATGTTGATTCCTTTTATTGCATAGAAAATAACTCTAATCTGTATAATCTACATGAATTACAGGATAAACTAGATGGATTTGTTCCTGCTCATTTCCTTGGTTGGTACTTAAAGGTGAGAATTGGCCCTTTCTTTGCTTAACTTCTTACTATAGTTCTGAAGTCCCATTGGTTGTCAGTACTACAAGTGTTTCTTATTCTTTATTATTATCGCTGGTCATCTGAATTATTTTTTTAAATAAATTTCTGACAGTAAAATTCTGTTTTACTGTTTAATATCTTCACATCTTAATCAATTAAGGTATTAAGATATTTTAATATAAGACTTAAAACAATTAGCTATGTTAAGATTAAACTAATGGACACATAAATGTGTCACTATTTCCCTCTTAATATACAAAGTATATTAAACAGAGAAATGAAGCAGCCCTGCTTTGTTATTATTGCTGAGAAGTTGTTGATTATATTTTCATAGCTAAGAAACAATCTTTTATCTTCATAATTACTCAAATTTATTTTAAGTCTTAAACTTCTAGTCATCATTGACTATAACTTTGTAATACATCTATGAAGATTACTCTTTTTGCTATCATAATAGCAAAGCTGACCTCCTCTATATTGTGATGGTGCATGCTGACAGAAAACCAGTTCAGGTATACAGGTAGTTCTTGACTTACTACCATTCATTTAGTGACTCTTTGAAGTTACAGTGGCGCTGAAAAAGTGACTTATGACTGGTTTTTACACTTAACCATCATTGCAAGCATCCCCTTGGTCACATGTTCAAAAATTGGGCTCGGCATCTGTCATGTATTTCTGACAGATCCACTGTCCTAGGGTCATGTGATCACTGTGACCTTCAGAACCAGCTTCATTTTTTAAAATAAATTTTATTGATTTTACAATTAAAACAGTCCAACAACACATACATAAATGAAAGAGAGAAAAAGAAGAAAGGGAGAAGATAATAGAAAGAAAAAAATAGAAAACAATTAAAAACATTCTCATCTTCCACAGTTTGTAAGACCTCTTTTTTATCCTTATTTTATGCCATATACACACACCTAATCCTTACATTTATCTGTGTATCACTACTATGGATTTATCCTATCCTCTTTTGCCTTTTAGTGTGAAGTCTATCTTTGGTCTATCCATTTGTACTAGCAGTTCCAGCTGTTGTAGTATATTGAAGTGTTTATTTTTTAATGCCAAAGTTAATTTGTCCATTTCTGCACAACTTGAAATTTTTTGAATGATCATCTCCTCTGATGGAACATGAGGCTGCTTCCAACATTGTGCAAAAACCAATCTGGCTGCTGTCAAAATGTGTATTATTATATATTTTACTTTTTTTGATATTTGTTTATCAAAGATCCCTAACAGAAAGGACTCTGGTTTGAATTCGATCTGTTCTCTTGTCATTTCTTCCAGCCAATTTCTAATTTTCTGCCAATATTTTTGAGCTTCTGTACAGGACTACCAGACATGGAAAAAAGTTCCCTCTTTTTTTTTGCATTTCCAGCAATTCAGACTGATATTGGGGTGCATCTTCGTTAATCTCGAAGAAGGAAGGTGCCATCTATAAAACATTTTATAGGCGTTTTCTTTGTATGCTACCGATTTTGTAATTTTATTATTTCTGTCCCGGACCTTTTCCCATTCTGTTATGGTGATGCTACATCCTATATTCCTACTCCAGGCTATCATGCTCCCTTTTACAATTTCTTCTTCTAATTCTACTTCTAATAAATAATTATAAAATTTTGTTATATTTTTTTTGCCTGATCCTAATACAATTTTATCTAATTGCTGGAGTCTATTGTTAATTCCAAATTGTTTCTTGTCCTGTTTATATCTACTTTGAATTTGAAGATATTCCCATTGATCAATTTTTAGTCCCCGCTCTTGAAGTTCTTGCTGCAATTTCAAATTTCCTTGTGTATCCAATAGGTCCTTATATTTAATCATTATTAAATATAAATCAGATTATTTATAATAATCAGATTATAATAATAAATCAGATTATTTATTATATAAATAATAAATCAGATTATTTGGGTGAATCATCGCCTCCATTTTTGAAATCCAAATTGGTATTTTTAAATAGTGTTTTTTCCGTATTTTCATCCAATTAGTTAATAAAGAGTCTCTGATTAGGTGTCTGTGAAAATATTTCTGACTAGTTTTCCCTACATCCCATAAAAAAGCATGCCACTTCCTCTCCAAGTCATGGCCTTCTAAGAATAATATTCTCTTATTGGTTAAATTCACCCATTCTTTCAACCATACTAAAGAGGTTGCACTATAATACAACTCCCAATTTGGAAGTGCCAACCCTCCCCTGCTCTTCATATCCTGCATTGCCTTTAAATTTATTCTAGGTTTTTCCCCTTGCCAGATAAATTTTACAGTTATTTTATTAAGTTTTTCAAAAAAAAATTTGTGTACTTTGATTGGGATTATCTGAAATACATATAGACATTTTGGAAGAATATTCATTTTAATAGCAGCAATCCTGCCTAACAATGAAAATTGCAGCTTACCCCATGTTTCTAAATCCTTCTTTACCTGTTGCATCAATTTATCATAATTATTTTCCTTAAGTGTCTTACAGTGTGCTGTCAACCATATTCCTAAGTATTTAACTTTCTTTATCACTTGTATTCCCATAACTTCTTCTAGTTCTATTTTCTGTTTTTCTGTTAAATTTTTTGTCATTAATTTTGTTTTCTTCCTATTAATTTTAAGTCCTGCTACTGCTCCAAATTTTTCTAATTCATTCATCAATTTTTGTCCTCTTTCTATTGGTTCCTCAATGAAAAAAATCATATCATCCACAAATGCTTGCAACTTATATTTTTCTTTCTTAACCTTTAATCCCTTTATGTCTGCGTTCTGTCAATTCGCATTGGTAATGCTTCTAATGATAATATGAAGAACAGGGGTGAGAGTGGGCAGCCCTGTCTGACTCCTTTTTCTATTTTTATTGGGCATGTATATTCCCCGTTTATTATAATATTAGCCTGTTGTATATCATAAATGGTTGTTATAATATTTTCAAATTTGGTGCTTAAATTCATATTATAAATTTTTTGGATTAAAAATTGCCGATTTAAATTATCGAAGGCCTTCTCTGCATCTCAAAACATAAGTGCACTATTATACCTTCTTTCACTGCCTTAACTTTTAAAGATAGTGATTATACATACGATAAATACTGAGAAAGTAACCTTTGTTCTGCTTTACAATTGGAATTGATATTACCTGAGGCCAATTTTAAAGTCGTAATCCTTCCCATGGGTTTTCTAGAATGTAATTGAAATACATCATTTTGATACATACTTGAAGCAAACATTTTTCACCTTTAGTTAGCTAATAATTTCAGACATTTATGAAGTAGGAATATTAGTTTGAGAATGTTGGCACAAGAAGACAATTTTCTACTTTTAAGCTAACATTTTATGCTACTGTTTGAAAGTACTACATTGTAGTGTGTATTCTGCAGTAAAAATTTACATATTCCTATTGTCCTATATTCTACTTGTCAATAATTGTCACCAGAAATTATATCTTAAGTATTTGATTTCAGCATAATTCTGGAAAGTTCTTGTTTAGTAATAGCTCTGCATGAGTAATGTTCAAAGGTTATGTTCAGCATGCATATAATTTGTGTATAGATGTCCACAGTTCATTGATTTGAATGCTTGCATAATTCTGTATTTCCCAATATCAAATAGCATTCCTTCACCTAAAATACCATTTATCAGAATACAAGAAACTTTATATTACATCCTCATTATTCCAACTCCTTCATTATTAAATTGCTTTTGGTATTAGAAATGCTACTGTATGTTGTACTGTTGTACAGTACATGTTGTACTGTTGTAATATACTATTTTATTGGACTGGTATAACAGTCAGCTCTTTGGAAAATTTGCACTTCTACCTAAATCATTAAGAATATTCATTTTATATTTTTTAAAATGATCTATCTAAAGAACATTACTGTGCCATTTTAAACATAGTGAAAAATGCAATCCAAGTAGAAAGTATTCATTGACAAAGATTTACATAACTAGAGATGGAAGAAAGTAATCAGACAGTTCAGAAAAATATACACTTCTGAGGAGTACTGGCATTCTATCTACAATATATCATAAACAAAGCTGGAGAAAAAAATAATTTGATTCACATTTTAACACCAGCTTTCTTAATTTATGTTTTTTTCACTTAATACATGAATAGAATACTACTATCCTTTGAATTTTGCAATCAAACCTGTGCATATAAAATGCAAATAATTAGGGAAAGTAGCATTCAAGAAACATTGGCAAGTAAATTGCTTAGTAAGTAATGATACATTGCATTGCACATGAGAATGAATATTGATGTTTATTTTAAAATATCATAAATTAGTGCAGATATATAATGCTTGAAAACAATGGTAAGCATTTACCACTCCTATTCACAAGCTAAATGTCAGAATTTTTTTTCTTCAATATTAGATAATGCAAATTTGGACTGATCTGTAGATAACTTTCTTCTTTCATAATTTGCTTAGACACTAATGATTCGAGATTGGTGGATGTGCATGATTATCAGTGTAATGTTTGAGTTTCTGGAGTACAGTCTAGAACATCAGCTTCCAAATTTCAGTGAATGTTGGTGGGATCATGTAAGTATTAAGTACTTTCTTTAAAAATTATTTACTTTCTTTTTAAAGATTATTTCATATAGTGATGCAAATTCATTTTTCAAAAACTCATTTCACAGGGTTTAGTTACAAATTAAATATGAGTAACTTTGGCAAGAGTAATTTTTATAGGCTCTTTTTTTCTAGAGATCATCTAGCATTGAACTCTGATGTCCTCGGATTCATGAAAATGATCAGCAATTTCTTTTATTTATCATGTTATATTAAATACAGATACACATGAACCTGAGAGCCAGTTTGGGTAGTCCTGAACTTAAGATCACAAGTGGGACCATCATTTTCAGTCACATCTATGTCATCACATGACCAAAACCGATTTGATAACTATTTTTTTAAAAATGGTGATTAACTTAATCACCATGCTTGTTAAGAAAATTATCTGGTCATGAAATAAATCATGCATTTGTTAAGTGAATCCAGTTTCCCCCATTGATTTTGCTTGTTGGAAACCAGCTGGGAAGGTTTGTAAATCATGATAATCTGACCACATAGGTGATGCAATGGTCGTAATTTCAATGACCAGTCATAAATCACCTTTTTTGAGCACTGTTGTAATTTTGAACTATCATTAAACAAATGATTATAAGATCATAGGACTACTGTAGTGGTTATGGCATCTGTGAGTTCTAGTCCCTCCTTAGGCACAAAACCAGCTGGAGATCTTGTGCTAGTCATAGAGCGAGAGAGGGAAGGAGGGAGGGAAAGATTAGTAATAATGACATTTATCAATAAAAGTTTTATTTTCATTAAATGATGCATTCTGAACTGAACAAAAATCATCAAGGAAAGTATTAAAAGATGAAGTGAAATGTGTAAGTCTAGGGAGAGAACAAATTATATGTTTTGATAAAAAGAAATATTCAGAAAAAAGTGTCAGACTAACCCAAATTTGATAACTAAAAATTGAGGATATATATCTAAGCTGGTTAATATAGAAAATAACAAACTGAATAATGGATGGAGAACTGAAAAATGAGCAGGATAGAATTCTTTTTATCATTTTCTGTTGAGAAGGTAACATAATTCTGTAGAAATCATTTTATGGGCTTAGAAGCTGTCTGCTTTGCCAAAATATTGGTTATATATAATTTCTATTTTAAAGTACCGTTTAGTATTTTATAAGGGCAGTGTGTTTGTGTGTGTGTGTTATGCATAATGTGTAGAAATTGCTGTATCATTATTGCTATAGTCACAAGTTATATAGAGATTGTGATGAATCATTAAATCATTATTATTTGTAGTGGATTATGGATGTAATCTTATGCAACGGACTTGGCATTTACTGTGGAATGAAGACACTGGGGTGGCTTTCTTTGAAAACATATAAATGGCAAGGACTTTGGAATATTCCCACATATAAGTATGTTCAGTTATAAATTTTTATACTTAAAGCAGAAAAATGCAAATCTAATAACTTTATCACCTTTATACTAATGAATCCTAAACGAAGATTAAATAGTTTTAATCTGGGATAAATTAATAATTATAAGTTTCATAAATATTATTAAATGGTATGTTTGTGAAATAAATTAAATAACATGTTAATGATGGATTATTACCATTTATACAAATTTCTTTTTGGGTAGAAATGTTGAACATAGTTGTTTTAAGTATTATTTTATTTTTTAAATTACAAAAACGCTTCTATATATTCCCAAACCTTTTTGTTTTGTTTTGTTTTTGATCTTAGTTTCTGCATTACTTCTGGGTTTTTGTTATTTATGCTATTTTAACATTTTCAGTATTTTTGTTCATCACATTTTATTTCATAGGAAGTTTTAAAAAAATTGATATGAGATATTTTTAATTTCTCCTCCAGAGGTAAAATGAAGAGAATTGCCTTTCAATTCACACCATACAGTTGGGTTAAATTTGAGTGGAAGCCAGCATCCAGCCTTCGCAGATGGCTAGCAGTGTGTGGTATTATTTTTATTGTAAGGGTAATTTCTTTCAATGAACTAATATAAGTATTTCAAATAGGTTTTTTATTTTTTAAAATACTGTAAAAAGATTTCTTGCTTTTTCCCCCAGACTCCCTAAGTTTGACATAATACAAATACAGTTTATCTCCCAGAATTCCTGCTTTCGTGCTAAGAGCAAAATAAAGAAAAGGAAGGAAGAGGCCATGATGATCCCATTTAATTTAGAAGACTATATAAATGCTAAACGATATATAAATATAGGCTAAGGGATGAATTTTCACATGCAAGAAACACATTTTATTTCAGTATTTATTATACTGTAAGCCTGGGGTGGGATACAAAAATCCCAGCAACCGGTTCTCTGCCTGGTTGCTAGATGGGTGTGAGTATGGCCTACCAGAACTTCCAGGAGGCTCGTTTTTCGCCTTCCCCAGGCTCTGGAGGTTTTTCTTGAGTCTCTGGGAGGGCGAAAATGGCCACCCCCGGGCTCTGCAGGCCCTCCAGAAGCAGGAAACAGGTCTGTTTCCGAACTTCCAGGAGGCCCATTTCTCGTCCTCCCAGAGCCTCTGTTAGGATCCTGAACTTACCTGCATCCAAAATGGGCCACCTGGAGACTCCTGGGAGGGGAGGGGCAGGGTGGGTGGGGCCAGCCCATCAGTTCAATTACTGGTTCAGCGAACCAGATATAAATTTAACATCTACTTCGCCTGAATCGATCCGAACAGGCTGAATACCACCCCTGACTGTAAGTAAATGATTTCCTGATAATATAGGCCACGGGAAGGAGAAACATGTACATAATTGGTAGAACTTAAATAGGACAACTGGTAGGGAAGAAAAGGTAATTCTGATTCCATAGTTAGAGACAAGAATGTGCTTGTGTTCTCTGTTTAATCAAATACAAACATTTATCTGGGAGAAAAGAAAAGAAGTAAAGAACATTTTTCCTGCATTTGTCAAAATTAGTCACACAGTGGCTCACATTAAGACCTGGGCCTGCGCACCAATGAGGTTGTTGGCTCAATTTCCGTGAACGAATAAACCACGTAGGGACAAGAATGGGGCCTCCCCTAATTGCCTATCAGCTTTCAGGAATCCCTCGGGTAAAGGTAACATTACCTGAAAAAATTCATTTCACAGAGGCAGCCAGCCACCTTGGAGATCCCCGGCTAACATGTGCCATAGCCTAAAAAAAAAAAAAGTCATCTTGAATATTGATCTATTGTTTGAGTACACTTGTTTAAAAGTTTGATTTTTTGAATCTATGTGAAAGAAGTGACCATCTTAAAATAGTATGATTAGGAGGTTAGAATCACTGTGAGGTTTTGAGTTTGTAACTTTGTACTGAATAATTACATATTTTCTTAACAATTCATTTCCATAATTTTGAATACAGAACGTCAGTAGTTTCTGCATGGTCAACCACATTCTCATTTAGACATTGAAATACCCAGTTATTTTATCAAATTTCCATTCTATAATAGATGAGAATAGGGAAATAGCAGCATCCAAGAAGATCTAGGTGATAATGATTAAAAATACAGCTTTATTTTTTAACATTGTTTTATAGAAACCCTACCTTGTTAACTTTAATGGTATTTCTTTGGCAAGACATTTGATACATTCAAATTCATACACTTTGAAGAATTGTGACATATTTTAGATTTGAATAACAGGAAATCTCCTAAGTGATTGAATGGTATGTGTCAGTTTTTATTGGCAGAATTGAACACATTTTATTTGAAATTTGTCCTATGGATGCCTCCGGAACACTACTTGGTCCTGCTGCGACTTGTCTTTTATGTGAATGTGGGAGGAGTAGCCATGAGAGAGATCTATGATTTCATGGACGATCCGTAAGTTATTTCTTTTATTTAAACCCAGTTGCTTTATTTTTAGAACTGGGTGTGTTTCCTGCAAATTGTTGAAAAACATTATTCACCAACATAAAGAATGAATCCATCTGTTATTTCAAGGAAAATATACCATATTTTTTGCAGGCCTCAGGCATATAATGCTTGATAAACTAACATTTCTGCTCTACTACATTACTTTGCTGCTTGCCATTTTCAAATATATAACAGTGCACAACAGTTTGAATGAGGAGTCTTATGATTCAGACTAATTGGAATGCAATTAGTTTTTGCATAGGAAAATTTCAGAGAGTGTTTTAAAAGCAATGTCTTAGCCTGTGGATGTTGTTAAAGCTGGATTTACCCTAGAGATTTTTGTACTCTAGGTTTTCTGACACTATAAATGCACTTTACAGTATTCAAATTTTGCAGCAGTATGGCCTCACTGAGCAATGCATGAAGTAAACACCTGCCTGCTTATTGTTTGTTATTTCTGTTATCAAATGCTAGAACACAGATCCATCTAACTGATTTTTGTTTTGTTGTAATTTTGTTTTAAGTTTAGTGATAATGAAGCAAACTGGTTAACTCCACAACTTTTCAGCATACTATTTTATCTCTGAGGATCAGATAAATATTTGTGCTTAGTATTTAGGATTCCAATATTTTATGAAGATCACTTGTTGGTCTTTGATTCCCAGAGCAGGGAAGAATGGCTAAAGATGGTTACTTGAGTTGGATTTCAGGATATTGAGCAATGACATTCAGACCTTTTCCTGACCCCTCATTTTGAACCTACTGATATGGAATATACTTTCTGCTTCAGAGAAAAGGTTTCACTTCTCTCAGTATTCTGGTCCATTTTTCAGTCCTTGTGTTTGAGTTGAAAAAGAATATATATTTTGTTCTTTTGACCTCTGTTCAACCACATGGCATAACATTGGAAAAAGGAAGTTTCATCAGTCA
The DNA here is from genome assembly GCA_015471245.1 of Laticauda colubrina. NCBI lineage: Eukaryota > Metazoa > Chordata > Lepidosauria > Squamata > Elapidae > Laticauda > Laticauda colubrina. The sequence goes on along the minus strand of BLBF01000054.1, from coordinate 13,436,189 downwards.
CCAATGCCTCATTACTGATTCACTGTATTCTGTGTCAGTCGAAGAAATGGAAATCAAAGTAAAAGATACTGTATTCTTTGACATTCTTTTTGAAAAAAATTCATTACCAATTCTGCATTTCACTTATGTTGCCCTTGGTGCAGACTGGACTCAACCGGTCAAGTTATAGAGAGTAAATTAATACTGTGTGTAAAGTTCCAGGTGGTCAGAAAACAACTTACAGAGGTGGTCAATATAGAGAAGTTGGCTTTCTATTGTGTACATATAGTGTGTGTCCAGTCTATGAAAATTAGAGTGGTGGTCAGGGTAGGGAGGTGGTCAACTCTGGAGGTTTTACTGTATTTGGTTTGGTGATACCGAATACAAGGTTATAGTTGGAGAAATGTAACAATCCAGTTTAGTGGGATTCTTTGCACTAGGAAATAGATTAAAGAGCTGTAGGATATTCCTTGCTGTAGCAGTTGCTATTGTTTCCAGCATTCTCTCATGTAGATTTTTCCAGGGTGTTGGTTTAAAGCAGCAGAAATTAGATACGGTATGGAAAAACTACTTGGTACTAGATTTAAAAACAGGCACTGAACATTTTAAGAATTTTGTTAGAGATGTCACTTCAAAATTCACTAATATTGTCATAAGTCTGCTTTGTAGGTATATTAAAATGATCTGCCAAAATTCTTTATTTATAATTAACTATGCAAAATTGCTATACTTTCTCTTTGTTATTAAAAATAAATAAATTATTAATGTAATAATATTGCACTGAATCATTCTAAACAACTTTAGAACTCATCAAATTTGGTACTCAATGCATTTTGACATGAAAAGTCTGTCTGAAAAGCAGTTGTTTCTGAAGCCATGCTTCCTGGGTGTGCTACTCAACACACAATCTCAAACTTGTTAGTGTCGGCTTCCTTGTGAAACACCATATTATTCTTTAACATACGCATCATTTGTTTGGTACCCATTGCACTTCCTGGAACCTATTAATGATGAGTATTTAGGTACCATTGTGTAGTACTGTTAAAGAGGGAGTGTCTGTGGAACCTGGCTGTTCTTAAATCCTCACCTACTCTATGCCTTGCCTTGTCCTTCCTTCCTTCTTTCCTTCTTGTCCCATTAATCATGCCTTTCTATTCAAAGTTCTGAGCATCTTCCCAGCTCCCAATCTTTAAGCTGCTGCATCAGCATACTGTCCACTCAGCTGATAGATCTGCTCTCCCTGATTCCTTCCTTCACCAACATCCCTGGTATAAAGTATGCACTATCCTGCTCAATCTTCCTAGCATTGTCACTTTTTGTCCCAGAACTCAACCATGAAACCACACAGAAACATACAAATTTTGTAGAGCAGGGGTCTCCAATACCCAGGCTATGGCCCACTACCAGGCCATGGCCTCCTTGGAACCAGACCACGCAAGTGGTGGGCGAAGACATGCACAACTCCACTTGCACAAGCAGTGGGTAATCGTGCTTGTGTGCAAAGCTCATTGGTGTGAGCAGTATGCGTGGCTGCTGCTTCTGCAATTGGAGCTGCATGTGGTCATGCACACTCCCCCACTCACAGGGAACCATCTCCTCTCCCTCCCCCTGCCAGGCCACCAAGCTGGAAATGTTGGAGACTGCTGTTGTAGAGGAAGCCATAATGGCTGTCCAGGTATCTTGCCCAAGTAACAGTTCTCCTTGTTTGCTTGTTGCTTTGGAATGCTTTGGGGAATGAAATGTCAAATGTCTATTGTAACTAAACCACTAGAACATGGCTGGTTAATATACCATATATATATGAAATGTAGTTTTATCAATGTAGAAATTTGGGTTACCATGCTGATTAATATTTGTATGATAGACATTTACTGTTATTTATGGGGTAATGTTTTGTGGACTGTAATCCACTTCATCAAAACTTTTACTAGGATATAGACTATTCCCAAAGATCACCTATTTCAGCCTCTGATTTTGGGGCACACAAGAATCTGTCTGAAAAGCAGTTGCTTCTGAAGCCATGCTTCCTGGGTATGGTATAGAGAAGCATCTCAAGATAACATTTTTATAATAATCGATATTAACTGGAGTAATTCAGTTTAACCAGCAAATTTTCAAGAAAATGCATGTTCTGGATTTGCCTTGTGCATAATATTTTGGGTACAGATAAGTCTTGTACCTATATGTTACTGTTTTTGTTTTATTGCAGGAAATTCCATAAGAAGTTGGGTCAGCAAGCTTGGCTGGTTGCTGCTATCACAGCTACAGAGTTCCTTATAGTAGTAAAATACGATCCATACACTTTAACATTATCACTCCCTTTCTACATTACTCAATGTTGGATCCTTGGAATCATGCTTGTACTTGCGTGGACAGTTTGGCGCTTTTTCATTCAGTAAGCAAAATGTGATTCTTGACTGTTTAGCTAGGTTGTAATATTTAGGTTGTATGGGAATTTTAAAATACCATGATAAAAGTTATTAAACGCATGAACAAACTTCCGTATTTTCAAGACAGCAAAGTTGGGAGACTCACTAATAGAAATTCCTGTTGATTGTCAGGTAACCCATCAATTAAAGACCTTTAATAAAGCCTTAATTGTAACATTAATTGCCCTATAATTCTGAAAGAAGCATGCTGTCTGTTCCCATTAGATGTTTTATTTATTTATTTATTAATAAGGCAATTCTAGATCAAAGGAAGAGGAGAGAAAGACTAATCCCCCAGATGAAATTTCTTATCTAAAAGATTTCTTGCTCTTTCTTATTGAAATAGAAAAATGGGACAGAAAGATATCCCATAGCATACCCTAGGACAGGTTATAAGGTTCTGTTTGCAGAGTGTATGCCATCTGACTAGGCCATCTTATGCTCCCCATCTCTGAGAAAGGAGGGCTGTAGGATAACTTTCTTTGGATTCAGTTTCAAGGTGCCACATAAACATGTTTTTGGGATCATAATCCTTTTATTTGGGATCATGTCGTGGCACTGGATTTCAGGAAAATATATAGTTGCTTAAAGGTATTTGCATTAATTCTTCCACATGCCCTGAAATACTTTTTGCAGATCAGCTCTGAAGTACATTTCTTCTTTGTGTTAAGTTTCCAAAGGGGTGGGTGGGTTTGATCATCTCCCAGTTCTTTATTTGGAAGGCTGATTAAAATTTATAGCACTTTTTAAATAGAGTTAAGAGGTGCTTGATATTCTCAAAACCTAGTTTATAATTGTTTTAGAGAAAGAAGCTACAGAGGCTTATTGCTTTAAAAAAAGAAAAGAAAAAGAAATATTTTTTGTTTTTTGTTTGTTTCAGTGACATCACCTTACGGTATAAAGAGATAAGAAGGCAAAAGCAAGAACATAAATTTGGAAAGGATAAGTATTTAAGCAATGGTGATGGACAATCTGTACTGGCAAATGAATACCTGAAGAATAAACTAAGAGAGAAAAAACTTTGATCTTGAGTAATCAATGAAGGGCTAAGAGGGTTGATTTTCTTGATTTGCAAGTTTAACCCTCCCTCATTTTGTAATTTTCAATGTTTTCTCATGTGTGAGAATCCTTTTGAAAAGATGCCACTTAATCTCTTTTGAGGAAAGTGTTTACAACTAACTGTAGAAGTAGTGCTCCTTCCACAGGGGAACCTCAAACCAAGTGTGATAAATGTGGGTGCCACCTCACAAAGAGGAGGATTGGGGAGGCTTTAACAAAGGCAGCCTCCCCATTCTGGAAAACTGTTACCTTTTGGGTCATTATGAACATGTTTTATGAAATAAATGGGTGCACTGTGAAAAGCAGTTTGATGTTTTCTGCTGAAACTAGTTTAAGCTATAGTGATAACGTTCATGTTCTTATGATTCATTTAACAATACAAAAAGGAGGGATGCAACTGAAATATGAGAACAAACTGCAAAATTTGCACAGTACACTGCTGCAACCAGCCTTTGAAAGTCCTTAATTAGCTGCCTGGATCTCAAAGCAAAGGTGCTTTACTTTGAACAACTGGCTAGTACATTACACTCTCAAATACCTCTTTGTCGACTGTCTCTTTAGGAAAGGCGTCTCTTTAGAAAGGATGCTGATTAGCCAAATAGTGAAAATGAAGGCAAAAGCAGGTAGAAATATGTCCTCGTCTTAGTCATATGAATCAAAGTGAACCTTAGTTTTATTCTTCTGCAAATGAGATACTTATTGTTCTTGCCAGGACTGTGTTTGGGTGTTGCTCCTCTTTCAAATAAACCAAAATATATGACATGGATATTCAGAATCATTTTTTTTTAACTTCTACAATAGGGATGGGCCCAAGTGTCCTTTCAGATATTATCAAGCAGTTCTCTACAGTCCAGCTACCATGTGCTGGATGATGGGAATTGCCCATCTCTGTTGTAGAAATTAAGGCAGGAAGATTTATGGGCAAGTGATATGGGCATAATCAGCCACTAAATGCTGATAGGAGGTCTCTAGACCAAGTGCAGCAACTGTGTTGCTTGTCACATTCTCTCAAAATAATGTTTGTTTCATGAGTTTCCTGAATTGTTTTCATATTTTTAAAACAGCTAGGTCGATTTAATTTATAGGTAACTGATCTATATCTTAACACCATAATTGGATCTCAAATAATTAGACTTGGGGGAATTTATTTTGAAATGTTGTATTCTTTGGACATGCATATAAGCTAAAATGCTGTATTTCTACTTGCCTCTTCTCCCTGTACGATCTCAAAGTGCCGCTACTTAAAGCACAGTGCATAGATCTTGGCTCCCTTTTATGGTAATACTTGAACTGCAAAATAAGTCTGTCCTTGCCTTGTTTCCAGGATACCACTAATACTCTCCTCTTAAATAAAGGATGCTTTCAGGAAAAGAAAAAAAAATCCATATAAATGAATGTTGAAAAGCTCACCAGAAGCCACAGGTTGAAATTCTTCATTGAGTACCTAGTACATTTCAATTTAAGATTTACATAGTCTCTTATCTGTTTTGTACTAGTAGATTTTACCCCTCTTTGTAATTTTGTATTGTAAAGTCTTTCATGTAATTCTGGTGGTAACAAGTGCAATGGGGAAAAACTTGAAAATAATTTTGTTTTGTTTTTTTGTTGAGGAAGTAATTGTGTAAAAACTGAAGTATGTGAAAAATACTACTTTTGTTTTCAAAATTGAAGTTGATTTACTCTCAAACCATTACTTTCATACTGATCTTTATGTTAATGCAAACAGTCTTAAAATTATAGTATGGCAAATTGAACAAATGTAATAAAAGAGTATTTGCTGGTTTGCTTCTGAGTTACAAACTTTATTTGGGAAGGGAAGTGGCTCTCATGTCCCATGTGAATAGTTTTACATTCATACATAACCATCAGGTCAGATTTGCATTGCTTTTTCTACTACCTCACCACCACCAATTCAGACATTGTATTTGTTTTTTAAATGTCCCAGTTTTCTTTTTCAGAATCTCAATCTGTCTTATTTCCTGTTTAACACCAAACCACTTTTAAGCACTTTATTATTCTCATGCATACTTTTTTATACACTGTATATCATATTATTTTAGAAGGCACAACTATATTCAACAACCAGCTGTCACTTCATATTTGTTCAAAGTATTCTATAATTCAAACCTATTTATTTTATTGTATGTGCTGCCTAAATACTCAAATCTATGGTAAAACATTCATACATTTCTCAATGACCTGCTAGAGAAGGGAATCTTCTATGCATATTCTTCCTGGACATAAGCTATACTATACTTATATAAAGCTCTACTGCACTTACTAGATTTTTTTTATTTTGCCATTCTCTATTCATGTTGGGAAAATAATCTTTTTGTCAATACTTTTCCAAGTTGGATGTGTACTTCCTCTTCCTTTGTTCAACTTTTACTTCTTTCTGCTCCATGCCCATTATTTCCTGGGATCCATTCTTGATGCTAGCTAATATAATACACATTCACAATTTCTCATTACGCTTATAGCCTTCACTGATTCTCTCAGTCTTTTAACATAATCAGTCATTTCATTTTGTTCTTTTTCATATACATAATATGCATCTACTTATATTATTTTTTTCTCCTGAACACATATTCATTGCCATTCTTATTCATTTAGAGTCTCTGAACAATCCAGTCACTTTTTATTTACTTTCTTGCCTTATTCCCACCCATTCATTCAGGTCTTTCAACAAAATTAGATTATTCCCTTGGATTGTTTTCATGCAGAACACTGTACAGTTTTTTCCCAAAATCCATATTGATTCTCCATTATCAGCTGAATAATATGCAGCTACAACCAACTATGACCCATTCTGCTAGAGAGGAATTTCCTGAGGATGGGCTCCAGCATAAGTCCAAAAGCTCACAAAACTAAACCTCTGGTCCTGTGACTGACCCAGATTGGATCCTGTAACTTATGACTTCCTACTTTCATATAACCTGTGGTCTTCTAGATGAAGCCATACTTCCTGAACCTCTTAGCCTTTTCCTTCATACTTAATCAACTTCAATTCACATGATGAAACCATCTTCATTCAGGACTGATACTTAGATTCATATTTTCTTTCATTTCTTAAATAATGCTCTCTATATTCCAGTTAAGTCTTCTATATACTCTACAGACCAATACATTCTGCCTAATTCTGCCCATCTATCCAAACAATGAAGACTTTTACATAACACTTTTTAGTAAGATAGAGAAGATATTGACTGAATTACCAACCTCAGTTCTACCTATGCTACATGCTACATTCCTAATATAATGGAATATGTTACCGGTGAGGGCAAAAATGTAATGGACTATTTGAGCACATTTTGGCCAGTATGCCTCAAGTGTAATTAGAGCCCAGCTTTTACCTCTAGAATCCTGTGTAAGCAAAGTTCACTAATTTACAGTTTACCAAGCATCTCACCAAGCCAATAGAATTTGTAAAAAACTATCCAAATAGATTTAGGTAGGTTCATAAACCTTTTGTAACTCTGCTCCCACCCCCATATGTATAGTTTTACTGTGATTGCCAAAAAGAAAACATTTCCATATTGATAAAATGTTAAGTATGAGAGTGGAGGGAGGCAAAGGATTGTAATGACGGTTCATCCATGGTTCCTCGGCCCCCTTCCCAGAGGTGAACAGGGCAGAACCTGGAGTAAATCATACAAGTTGTTGTCACTTATAACACTGTACATCACCTACTATGCTACCTCACTTTTTAAAATTCCACTCTTTACTTCCATTCTGCTTTCATTTTTTTTGTCTGTAATGTACCAAATACAAAAAAAGATGGAAGTAGGAAAATGGAATCAAATGAATGAAATTCTACTTCTAGAGCAAAGTTCATCTGAGATATTCAAATCACTTTGTTTTGGAGGAGTTATCTATACAACCAATGAAACATACTACTGTAAAAAAGAACACCAAGTATCCATTAATAAAGTGTGGCTTCATTCTCAATGGACACAGAAAACCACCCAAAATATTTAGGGACTGTATTCAAATTTAAATGATGTACCATACATGAGTGTTCAATATTTTAGCTCTTTAGGAAATGTCCCCAAATCAAAATATTTGCATATAGTTTTAGAATGGACTTTCATACAAATGGATTTAATACATATTTAATTTCTAGATAAAATAAATAATTATTTATTTCTAGATAAATTCTAGATGACACCCCCCCAAACATCGTCATGATCCTCTTTCACAGAATACATTATTGGAAACATGATTCAAAGTTATTCCTACAAAATAGGCAATAGTGCCTGCAAATATTAATTTTGTTTGAAAAAAATGACATTTGTAACAAAATTAACCAAAAAATAAAGAGGTCTGTTTCAAAGTTCCTTTTTTTTAATTGTATACTATTATCTAATAAACTTACAATTTTCATCTCATTCAATTCACAAACATGTTCACTTTACTAGATAATGGTATATTTTGGGTTAGGCACTAGGCCAAAGCATCACCCTCTAAATCAATTACCGGTAGGTACTTTTTCCAAAGCACTGGATTAAACCAGGAGCTGAATCCTATGGATCATGTGTATTCCTTGTGTAAAATTATCCAAATATATCTAATTTTCTATGGAAGTCAAGCCAATTATTTCTTGAACCAAAGTTCCTGACTCAAAAGTGTTGATTGAAAATCATTGGGCTGATTTTATCCTTTAAAATACTTTTTAAAAGGGAAGTAACACTGGCTTTTCTGCAATGATGAAATAATAAGACTAACATATTTCAGTGAGATTTTACAGAGGAGTAATTCTAATTTTTGTTTGAGCTGTGTTACCAGCCTTCATATTCCCCCTAGAACAGGGGTGTCAAACTCACATCGTCACAGCGACATCACGTAACATATTATGACTTTCCCCCCTTCGCTAAACTGGGCATGGACGTGGCCAGCGCATGACACATCTGGCCCATGGATTTGACAGCCCTGCTCAAGAATAATGTTATTTACTTGCTTGATAGAATATCTTTTATTATTTATATCTCGCCTTTATTATTTTTTTTACAAACAACTCAAGGCAGAAAACAACTAATACTCCTTCCTCCTATTTTCCCAACAACAACCTTGTGAAGTATATTGAATGATGTATATAGTATATAGTATATAGAGTGATTGAGCTAGCTAAGGCAGGACTTGAACTCACAGTCTCCCAGTTTCTAATGTGGCGTCTTAAGCATCAAACCAAACTCACTCTAATAATACTTGTGTATTACTAGATATTATATACCATATACTGTGTGTGGGGGTACACACACACATGTGCATGGAGAGAGAGAATAGAGTATTACTAGCTGGAATATTAGTAATACTGGCATATAGATATACATACACATACATGACATATATAGACATACATACATTTCTGTGTTCCTGCATTACTAATTTCATTCTTCAATTACTTCATTCTTGGCTTTTTTATTAAAAAAACCTAAGTAATCTACATATGAAAAAGAACAGTGCTAGAAGGATGAAATGTTTTCTTAAAGTACAAATCTATGACGTAAAAATCATTATAAATTATTAATAATACATTCTAAACTTCTTAACTGAAAAGAATGGCATATTGCTCAGTTGCTTACTTCTAAACCACGTTAATACACTTTTCACATAGTCTAGTATATTAGGTAGATAATTCCTTTATACTATATTCATCAGACTTAACACCCAGAATTGTGGCCACTGTGGATATCCATGATCACTTGATACTGTACATCTTTAGAATGTCTACAATTTGACCTGGATGATCTGTTCCTGCAGTCAATACTCTTGAGAGTTAAGGGTTGAACTGGAATTAGGTTGTCATGCCATATACCAGGGAATAGGTATCAAGAGCATGAATGCAGCAGTCTTACTATTTAACTAATATCAATTATTGTAGAGTTTAATTTAGACACTTGAATCTGTTTGTAGAAAAAGAAAATCTGTTTGTAACCATAATCTTTATGGTTCAGAAATCATGAATGCATGCCAGATTGTTGTCAATATGAAACAATAAATTTCAATTCCTCACCTATCTAGTTTAAAGAAAAAAGAACTTCTGTGGATACGTGGAGGTAAATTCTTGTTTAGTATTTGCTCTTTGGAAAAGATTTCTTAAGAATTTCATAGAATAGAGGAAGAGATATATACAGAAATATGCTCTTATCATTACAATAGATTTTAATTAAAATTTGATTTGGAAAAGCAGCTTTTCCTTCATAAATGTAAATTTCCAAATAGAAAAATGGAAAATAGTAAAAATTATGGCTCATTAGATAGCTTCCAATTCTCTCAAAATAAGACTTGTGTTATTGACATGTTTGCATCTGAGTAAATAGCACATTTGAAGGCATACATTAAAATGAACAATGTTGCTGTTATTTCTTACATTATCATATATTTTATGCCAGTACGATTAATATGGATTAAGAATCCATATTAAGTAGGTCCCATTATAAATTAGAAAACTGAAGTGAAGATGATAATTTTATCAATGTATCTTGGAAAACTCCTGGTTAAAGGCTATTTCTGCATCTAAGAATATATTTTTCATTAAGTTGCTGCAAATATTTCAAAATGTCTAACATATTTCTAAAATTGTCTTTTAAACAGTCTTTTAGATTAAAAAACACACAAGAATAATTTATTGTAAAATTATTTTCAATCTATTAGAATTGTTGTGAACAAATTTTGTGTTCTACCCAGAGTCCACTTTTGGTGAGACTATACAAATGTTATAAACAAACAACTTGTCATTATTCACAATGATACTGCCTATAGTTGCTTATTAAAGTCAAATCTTCTCTCTCCTTAAGCATTAATACTATTCTGGCTCTCTAACACTCTGTCATCTTTCTTCCCTGTAGGATATATTGTGTTTTGTAAGTTTATAAAAGTTCATCCTCAAAACATTTTTAAGAAAAAACTGATAATCCATCTGATTCAGGCACCTTTCCAAGTTTAATTTTTATATAGCTTCAGAAACTTTCATTATTGTTATGGTTCATTCATAATCTGTCTCTGTTGTTCTATAATCCTCAATAACTTTTCTTTCTTCAGACAATATTCTGTTTTTTCTACAAAAATGTCATTTCCTTCATAAAAATTAGAATAATGTAAAAATCCAAATCTGAAACAATCTTCGATAATATCTCTATTTTAGAAACCAGCCAAATTCTTTGTAGGCATTCTTGAAAAATATCTATGTCTTTCAGAAAAGTAGGTATACTTTCTTGAAATGCCATTTTCTGCCTTCATATATCAACCAGCCCTAAATTGTCCATCAAATGAAGGGAAACTGTTGGTAATTTGTCTTAAGTGATTTTAATATTTTTCTCAGAAGTTCTGTTCAGTTGTGGAAAGATCATTCCATTACAATCCTTCATCAAGCATCCATTTTCATAAGATAAATCTATTAAACCTCTCCATAGGTCATTTATAAAAACAACACTTTGTCCTTATTTGGGGCATAGATTCTCAGTATCAAAATCTCAGTATCAAAGCCCCATGCAAATTAACTTCCACTCCAACAAATCCACCATGCTCATCACTTAGTACAAACTCTGGTTTTAGTTGTGGATTTATATACAATACAAAATAACTAAATTTCTTTCTTTTCTTTTGTTCCTGGTGAAATGAATTCTTCTCCCTGTAGCAGCTGATGACCTCAACATTCAATTTCATTAATTCCTCAGCAATGATGCTGCTGCTTCTGTGAAAGACCCATTTGGCCCAAGAATAGAAATAACTCTGGATAAGAGACAAAGACCTGCCTAGCTTCCTCAAACTGGCCCGAAAACCAGATCTTTAGGATTTCCTCTTTTGAAGCCTTTAACCTGTATTAAAAAATTTGCTTTCCCATGGTTTGGGGTCCTTTTCCCTAGTAAGGTAGGTACCCAACAATCGTTGCAATAAACATGTTTTTCTCCTTAGATTTGTGTGCTCTGTATTTTCTACAACAGGAGAGCCTTAAATAATTAAAATTCCAGTGCTCAAGCAGAAAGTCTAAAAAAAACCTCTGACTATTCATAAAGGTGATGTAAGTAATGGTACATGGGAATTGAAGTCAGGGAGTTTGTTCCTTTCTGAGTTTCTTGGTTTGCCCATTATGCAGTAGTGGGCCCATGTCCTTTCTTATATGATTGTTTCCTTTCTCTCCCAAGGTCATTCCAGCAAACCACTACAAATGATCAGGTAAAAGACAACATAACCTGCAGCAGGAATGTGGACAGCGCAAGCAGCTCAGAAGAGACTTACCTAGTTTACTGGATTGTAAAGAGGAATAGGGTGAGAAATACACTTTCAGGCTTGCAAGGTTCTATAGTTCACCTGGCCTATCTGATCTACCTTGTAAGGCTGACAATGTTAGATTAGTTGATATGCAAGCAATATTAGTCAAAATCTTACCCTCCTATTACTGGAAAATAGTTAGGAAAAGGATGATATTTTCAATTTGGAATCTTATTCAGTACACCCTTATAGTTTAATAAATATGCCTATTGTCCACCAGAGGGTAGTAATGTACAACTATTCAAGAAACCAAATAATTGGTAAAAGATTATAAAAACTTCTGAGTATGGGCAAAAATAATTTGGTATAAAATTACTTGACATACATGTTTTGGTAAAGTCTAGGCTATAGCCATTTCAAAAGTTGAATTTAAAATAGATTAAACCTTGTATTCTGGCCAGACAGTCCATACTGTTTCCACTGAAGACAGAAGGAAAGACTCCCATCACTGGGGAAAAAATCTGATACCACCTTTGCAGAGGAACAAATTTTATTATTGTTATTTTATTGTTCAGTCTGAAAACTTTTGATGGGAGTTCTACAGATTTACTATATATATAGTGCTAGGATAGTTTTGTTCCAAAATGTTTCAGTATCACAGGTTATCCAACAACACAATTGGTTTCAACACTTTTCAACAATTGCTAGTTGATAAGGCTAGTGGGTCTCACCTATGCCCCACATTTGCACAATCACCCACTTCCCTCTTTGGCATTCTCCTTATTTGCTTCTCCTTAGGACCCACTACAAATTATACCCACTACTATTATTCTTGATTTCACCCAGCTCAGGATGTGGTTTTTCTGCCCAGATCTCTACAAACCAGAGATCTGTAGATCTGGCTCAATTCATCTTAGTAGAGATCTGGCTCAATTCATCTCTTGGCAGAGATTTTAGCCCTTTATGCAGCTTTTAGCTTGCACATCTTATGAGCATCTTACAATCAAGAGAATGAAAAATGTAATTGGAGTGATCATAACCAAGTAGCACTTCTGCTGGAAAGGGACAGAAAATATCCTTTCCTCCAACCACATCATTCATGTTTACATTGGGAAAAGTAAACAGACATGCTTCTGCTTAATGACTTTCCATTTGCACTAAAATTTCCATTAGTCGTATTTTTCATTAAAATGCTTTGGACTGAATTTGTTTCCTCCCACTTTTCCAAGCCTCTTAATGTGTTTCTGAAATCTCTCAACCATGGGTGGACAATTCCAAGAGCAAATAAAAAGACTGGGTGCCAAGCTCACAAGACATAATTCTGTATAAACGTTTCAATACTCACATTTAAATCCAAACCTAAATTAATTTTAACAAAAACAAATTGACTTTCATCAATAATGGTATATGAATTGGGCTCAGATCTTCTTTGCAGTGCTTTTTTAAAGATGATTAAATATTGTATATGAAGCAGTTTTATTTAATGAGTTATACTTTATTATACATATTAGATATTATTGCTACATAATTTATATTCAGTCTTGCCTAACCTAGTACCTTCTGAATTTACAACTTCCAACTAATTTGGCCAAAAGTTGCCCGGGAAAGCTCATGCTTATACATGAAAATCGTATCAAAAATATTCTCATTTTGTTTACCTAAAATTTTGCTTACGTTTATAGCAAGACTCCTGGCAGCTTTTTGGCTACCTGTAAGGCTTCCTTAGCTTTCCTTGCATCTTCTTTCTTCCTTTATGCTAAATTGTCAACTCTAGTTGCCAACATCTTTGTGGTCATGTATTTATTTGCAGAGATCCACATGTCTAAATCAGATGTCAGGATAGGTAGAACCATAAAACTACAGAATTTAATATTTCAGATACTCTTAAATTCCCACCCACTCCCCAAATGGATGGACTTGTCCTGTTTGGGGAAACTTTTAAGAGGCAAATTTTCTTTACTGAGGCTTCCTCTATAAGCTCACTTTTTTTCAAAAAATACTTCACTATATCAAACATAGCCTTGCCCACTCTGACACCCAGGCCAAGCAGAGAGCCAACCCTTGGCTCTCCTATAGGATGCCTACAGAACAGTCCTTTGGTGCCTGCTGGGCTCCAGTCCCATCTGATTTGTTAAGCTTTCTTTAATTAAAACAAACTTAATTGCAAGCTAACAAGTGCAAAGCAAAGCCATTCTTAGAAACAACCATCTAATTTCTAGAATGCTTGCAACCCAGGATACAATCCTTAGACATTATCAAGAAGGAATTCTTAACTGTCCTGCATCCTTCACTGGCTCTCAAAAAACTTCTACTAATGTCTCTTCATAGACAGTACTACCAACTATTGGTTGATATCGTCAAAGTGGCATATGCCTTAAATGTATTTATAGATGGTCATTTCCCCCATTTATACAGTCCCTGGGAGATTATGACATTCCATCATTTTTGCAGCATTTATGGCCCATTCTTAAAAGCATAATTGGCAGGTGCAGAGCAGATTTAAGTTTTGGGAGTTATTATCTATCAAAAATGTTCCCTTAAAGACAGCCCTTTGACTTCTATGTATTAATGTCAGTTGTTCAGACTCTGAGCAGTACTCCAATCCAAATATTAGTCTAGCAAATCAAAGTAGTTCACAGTAGCTATAATGGCTAGGGGTGATAGGTCCTAGCAGGAGAGTTCTTAGGGAGGTTTAATTCCTGATTAGTGAGTGGTGGATCAGGTTCAGGGGAAGAGTTGTCCCATGATAGCAGTTGTCCCATGATAGCAGTGTCCAATAAGCAGCTCCTGCTGTTAAAAGAAAACATTAGGTGAACAAATAGTTTTTGTGCTGGCCTTGTTTCCCTGGCTGTCTCCAATGCACGCATGTTCTGCGCTTAAGGATAAGAATGTTTGAATTAACTGCTAAATGAAATATTCTGATCTGCAGCAATTTATAAGTGAACATGTTCAGTTCTGTATCTGTGATGACTTGGAGTGTAACACAAATGTATCAAAATCCAAAACATAAATAAATGTCTTTTAATGCCTCCAACTTGGCCCCACTGTTCAATAATTCTCAGTTGAAGATAAAATGTACTCAAAAATAGTCTTCCAAAGAAAGCAATACAGTCTGAACTTAATGAGCAGATAAAGGTGAAATAAAAAACCAAACAAACTACAATGACGAAATTTCCACAACGGATCAAGATAAATAATTATCAAATTCAAGGAGATAACAAGGCACAGTCTGTTGCAAGGGTGCCAACCAAAATAACTTCAGCTCAAAATAAAACACACTTTGCTTCTGGCAATGCTATGTTGTAATTGTCTCTCTTGTATACTAGTCTCCCCAGTTGCAACCAGTGAGGAGGATCATGGCTGCTTCCCCTCTCGTAAGCCAAGTTTTTGTCTTCTCCGTTCCTCCCTGCATGTCCTAAGATGCAGAGGGGATGGGCCTGGTTCTTCCTCTGACTGCCCAGCCAGCCTCTGCCCTTCCCCAGCCTCCTCCACAACCTCCGGAGCCACATTTCCACTCCCTATTGGCTGTTCCTCCTCTCCCTCGGAGTCCGACTCTACCAAAGGCATGACAGTATCATAAAAATACTGCTAATTCCAATGCAGTCCCCATTATAAAGAGAAGAGCACCCATCCCCTTCAGTCCATGATACTCTTCTGCCCTCTGGCCTGCTTGCAACTTGCCAGGGACTCTGAATTTCTAACTGACTTCCCCATTGACTTTGCTTGTGGGAAGCTGGCAGGAAGTTGAAAGTCATGGACATGCAAAGTTCTTGCTTGCTTGCCAGATTCTCCTGTGTAAGTCAACAACAAAGAAAGATCCCCAATGAATTGTATGTTTTGGTTCAAGGCTTTCTCAGTAGCAATCCCCATGCTTTGGAAATATTCCAATTTCCTCTGCATTTACAAAATGGATAGAAGTCCCATTCCGTTGCACCACTGGTCGTACTAGGTTAATTGTAGACATTCCATCTTAGTGCCTACCTTGTTTTCTTTTAATCTGCTGTTTTTGTTTTTTTCTTTTCTGTATACTGTCTAGAGTCTCATGATTGAGGCAGCCTACAAGTACTGTCATGAACAATGATAAATGGCTGTGAAACCTTAACTGGATTATTTTATCCCTTTAAATGGCATAAAAATGTAATAAATAAATAAATAATCCCAGACAGGCATCTTAATAAATAGGGTTATGAAATATCCACTACTTTGGACAAAATGTGTTGTTTTATCAGAAAAAAATCTGCCTTTCTTGTTTATGTGCAGTTTATTGATTTTACCATGATTCAGTTACAATTTAAGCCAGGCATTGACAACATTCAGATAAAGTGGGATCAGTAATTGAGTTGTTATAGAAACGGAACTAGGCTATAAAGTGTGAATTGTGGAGTTTATTCAGAGGAATCACCTATTAAGTATTCAGAAGATCTCTCTCTTCCACTAGCAGATGTTCTCATTTCACCCTATTTAGAAATAACAGAAAGTGACAATTGAGAATCACAACAACCACCTTTATATTCCTTATGTGCCCAACCACACTTGGCCAATAAAGAATTCTATTCTATATTATGGAAATGGCAAGAGGGGAGAAAATGCCCTGTAGAAGCTGGTAACCTGGAAATTGAGAACATAGAAAGTCAAATGTTTATGGTCTGCTCAGCAGAAACTTCATGTCAAGTGGGGAAAGAAGGATGTCCATGTAACTGGAGTTTCTCACTTCCCTCTTCAAAATCTACCCATTCAATAGAAAATTTATAACAGCTACTTAATTCCACGCCTTAATTTCATGTCTTACTGTAACCATCTAAGCATGTTTATTTGAAACAGTTGCATACTGACCTCACTCTTTCTTCTTTGTTAAATTGAGATGAGATGGGTATATCTCTGAGCAGGGAATTACTGTAAAGTGCAATAAATATACAGCTACATAAACAACCTATAGACTCACTGTCAAAGTATTTTTAAAAATGTGAACTGACTTTGAAGTCCATAGTTTATAAATTAACAATGGAGCCATCCTTATTGGGGACAGCAGCTATGTTTCCATGGAAACCAGGCCTGACATTTACCCAGTCCTGGCTCTTTGGGGGAAAGTGATTTCTTCCTTAACAATACATTTTCCTATGATATCTGCATGCTCTACTTAGAAACAACACACTCATTACTATATAGCAATCTTTCCAGTCTGGTGTATTTTACTACTGTGTTGGACTACAGTTCGTAATTTTAAAAGTGGATGAATATTATGGAAGAAGTAGCCTGCAAGTGCGGGTTGGGGGGGGTGAGGGGAGGGGCAGAAAGCTGAGGAAGGATGCTATATTCAAATACTCTTAGCACAGAAATTGTTATTAAGCTGTGGATTAAGCTGTCGCAACCCCCCCCCCCCCCACTGTGCTCATCCCAAAGCAGCTGCAGGTTTCATAGAGTAGCAAGACTCTTCCAGGTGAAATAATGAGATTGCCTGAGGGAAAAGCAGAAAGGTCTGCTAGACCTTAAGTATAACAAGGGGAGGTTTTACAAAAGGGGATCAAAATTATTCTTCTTTCTTCTCTGAAGAAGGCAATAGGTGTGTCTCAAATTCAGATGCCCACTTTAAGGGCCTGTCACATAGGCCGACGGATGCAAAAAGTATGTAAAAAGGACACAGCGAACGAGAAAATGTTCCATCCGTTGTTATCCACTCTCAAAAGTGCCCCAAATTTGCATAAACACAGCGGACAACAACGGAAAGGAACGGACGGGGAGAGGACGTAAAGCGGATGCTCCACGGAAGCCTAGCGGATGGAAGCAGATGGAAGCGGATGGCACATCCGCAGGGCTTCCGGGGGAGCACAGCGAAGCGGACGTGCAGCAGAAGAAGCGGATGCAGAGCGGATGCCTAGCGGATGCAAAGCGTTCACTGCACATGCGGGGAGGATGCATTGCGTCAGCCCCACGGATATAAAAGGATGCAGCTCGCAAGCAGGTCATATTCAGAGGAAAGACCTGCTGCCAGACACATCTCCAGCCAACAACCATGGGGAAGAAGAGGAAGACTCTGCCATCTTCTGCCAGCCCTAGCAAGAAAGACAGGGCCACCATCCCACCCCCTGGCCCTGACTCTGCTTCTGCTGGGGCTTCTGCTGCTTGGGCTGACTCTGCTGGTGCTGGTGCTTCTGCTGGTGCTTACTCTGCTGGCGCTGCTCCTGGTGCTTGTGCTTCTGCTGGTGCTTACTCTTCTGGTGCTGCTCCTGGTGCTGGTGCTTACTCTGCTGGTGCTGCTCCTGGTCCTGCTGGTGCTGACTCTGCTGGTGCTGCTCCTGGTGCTTCTGCTGGTGCTTACTCTGCTGCTCCTGGTCCTGCTGGTGCTGCTGGCCCTGCTGGTGCTGCTGGTCCTGCTTTTGCTGCTGCTCTTGTTGCTGCTGGTGGTGGTGGTGGTGTGGTGGACCAGCCCCTAGAACCTCAAACCCTTCTGAAGAGGGCCCAGAAGGCTCTGCCAGAGGGAGGAAGAGGCAATCACGCGATAGGGAGAGGAGGCAGTACTCCATAGAAGAGGAACATGAGGATGAGGTGCTCAAATGGCTGAGGGAGAACAAGTACCTATGGCGGAAGGGACACAGGCTCTATCGAGACACCAAGAGGAAGCAGGCGGCTTGGAAAGAGAAGGTGGAGAGCCTGGGCTACACTTTGGAGGTGCTCCTCGGCTGGTGGAAGCACATGCACACC
This sequence comes from Laticauda colubrina, assembly GCA_015471245.1. Classification (NCBI taxonomy): domain Eukaryota; kingdom Metazoa; phylum Chordata; class Lepidosauria; order Squamata; family Elapidae; genus Laticauda; species Laticauda colubrina. The sequence continues at coordinate 13,417,812 of BLBF01000054.1, read as the reverse complement.
TGGTACGGGAAGCTGCACCTCAAGAAATCTGGCCAGGCCATGGTCAAGCTGACGGACTGAGAGTCCTACGTGATGGCCAAGTACAGCTTCTTGGAGGGTGAGGTCTGCCACTGAGGAGCAGCCCCTCTCACAACCCTCTCTCTCAGACAGCCCGCAGAGAGCCAGTCCTCTTCTGCCAAAGAGTCAGCTCCTGTATCCAGGCAGGTATCTGTGGAGCACCTCACGACGGAGACCCCCCCGAGAGCTGCACTCCCCGTGGCGGAGCACGTGGAGGACCCCCTGACGCAGTGGGAGCAAGGAGAGGGCGCTGACACCAGAGACCAACCCACCCCCACCCCCAGCTCCACCTCCACAGAAAGCAGGCAGAGAGGCAGACCGGAGGGGCAGAGCCACACTGTTCTGCTGGAGATCAGGGACACCATCAAAAGCAGCGTAGATCTCCTCTCAGCTGGTACACACCGATATACCACCCTCAAACCGAAAGCCCTTCCTCACCTATGTCAACCAGACCCTCATGGACATGTTCGAATCACAGTACCAGGTGATAAAGGAGAGGATCACAGGTCTTCTGCACAACTCTCCAGGCCCAGCTGAACCTGCTCCGACCCAGTCCAGGTCTGCTCCTCCACCCCAGGTGATGTCACAGCCCTTCCAAGGCTTTCCACAGGCCCTCACCTACCAAGGCTACGGCTACCAGGAGTTCCAGCAGCACAGGCAGCCCTTCCCAGTCCAGGCACAGGTACATTGTACGCCACCGACGCTACAGATGCCACCGACGCCACAGTTGCCACCGACACCTCACCTTGCTCACCTGCAGACCAGACAGCCCCACTACACTCCTCCTTCCTCCACCCCACAGCCAAGCCCGGCCTCAGAACATCTGTCATCGGTCTTGGGACTGACACCCCATGTCATGGAGGAAGGGGCTCTCAACATCATGGGACTGAGCCAGCTCTCTGAGAGCTTCTTCCACACACCATCCCTGTTGTCCTCTCGGGGCCAGGAGCCCCAATGGCGCCTCAGACCAGCACTCCAGCAGCAGCCACCTCCACAGCACCTGGACCCTTCACCCCTGAGACTATGGACATGCCTCAGAGTGACTGAGAAGAGTGCCAGAGACTGGGTTGCTACCTGTTGACTTAATCTTTGCTTGGGACATTTTACTTGGGTCATTTTGCTTTTACAGTTTGTTATTAATAAACTTTATCTTTGCTTCACACACTTAGTTCAGTTCTTTTAGTAAATAAAGTCTTGGTGGAAACTTTTAGAAATGGTTTAAGCCTTTGCATGCTTGTGGGATGGGTAAGGATAGCAGTGGGATGGGCAGGGATACCTGTGGGATGGGTAATAGCTGTGGGATGGGTAAGGATAGCAGTGGGATGGGCAGGGATACCTGTGGAATGGGTAATAGCTGTGGGATAGATAAACCTCCAGTGCAAGCATGGTGGGATTGTATGGTCCAGCCTCCCAGGTGCCACACCTATGGCCCTTTATTATCAACAATTTAATCATTCATCAACACATTTCAACATAAACACAACTCTTTATTAAATGCCCTATTCATTGTAAGGCCACTCAACATACATGGCACAATTTCATCAGTGTGATGGGACAGGCTGAAGGAAGCATCCATTAAGCATCTACCATCCTGTCTTGCCACTCCACTGCTCCAGCTGGGGAGTTGCACCAGTGTTTCAGGAGGTTGCGCTGCTTCTTCCCTTCACGTGAAGCTCTGTTGGGGCCTTGCACATCCACAGTATCTATCAGGTTTCGCCCTTGCCTCCATTCACCAGGCTCCATGTCCCCATTGCCTTGTTGGTGGTCCACGAGCCTGTTCTGCAACACTGGTTAGCAGGTGCGCATGAGATTGTGCAGGATGCAGCAAGCTTTCACGATGCTGCATGGTGGTGAGAAGTACCTGGAACCTGTTGGCCAGGATGCCAAAGGCGTTCTCCACCACCCGTCTTGCCCTGGACAGCCTGTAGTTGAAGATCCTCTCTTCACGGGTGAGGCATCTGGAAGTGTAGGGCTTCATGAGGTAGGTTCTGAGCGAGAAGGCGTCATCCCCCACGATGAAGTAGGGCACATCTTGTGTGTTGTTGGGCAGGGGGTCTGGATCTGGGAAGCCCATGATGAGGTTGCGTTCCAGCCCTTCCTTGAGGTCACTGGCATTGTATACTTGGGCATCTGAAGATGACCGTTGCCTGAAGCATCGATGTACATGAACTTGTAGTCAGCATCGACCATGGCGAAGAGGATGATGCTGAAGAAGCCCTTGTAGTTGTGATAAGTGGACCCTGAGTTGGCTGGACCTTTGCAGGCCACGTGCTTCCCATCTATGGCTCCAACTGTGGTGGGGAAGTTCCACTTCTGATACCACTGCTCTGCAAATTTCTTCCAGCCTTCTTCAGTGGAGGGTCACTGGAGGAACTCCTCCAGATATTCTTCGATGATGGCCTGCAGCACTTCTCTTACCACAATGCTGATGGTGGTGTGTGGCACCCTCCAGGCGTACTGCATGCTCCTGTACGTGGTCCCGGAGGCCAGGTGGCGCAGAGTCAGTGCCACCTTCAGCCCAGGATCCAGGCTGGGCCGGAAGTTGGTGTTTGCCTTGGTCAACCTGGGTGTCAGCCGCTCCACAACTTCGTGAAACATGGCTGGAGGCATCCTCATGAAGTTCTGGAATGCACGAGTGTCTTCGTTCCTCAGCTCCACCATCAGCTTGTTATACAGTCCGTACTCTGCTCTTCTGATGATCCATCTTCGGACCCAGACAGTTCTTGGACGCCTCCTTTTCTTCCTGTAGAACAGGCGAAAGAGCCTGTAAAGGGCTTCGCACTGTTGTAGAATGATGGCGGCTACCAAAAGGAGTGTGCGACGATCCATGGTGGAGATGACTGGATGCTGTGGAAGAGCAAAAGCAAGATGAAGGCTGAAGAGGTCTGCACAGCAGGGCTGCTGGACTGAAAGTGAGATCCAGGTGATTTCTCCCCCTTTTATAGGAAATATAGGTTTTCCACTAGGTGTCCTTTTGCATCCTCTAGACATCCTGCAGACATCCTAAATATCCGAGATACGTCCCCTATACGAACGTTTTTTCCGTTTTAATGCTTTGTATGCGAGCTGCATCCGCTTTCATCCTTTCTACGTCCGTGCTACTAATGCCGCTTGTCCGTTCCGTGTCCGTTTCGCTTCCTCCCTGTGTCCGTTTTCCGCTGGAGCGAATGTGAGTTGCACAGATGCGCAGCAGATGGTTAGCGGATATTGCGGACGTGTAACGGATGACGACGGACGTATAATGGATGTTCCCCGCATGCACAGCGGATGTATAATGGACGCGTTCGATACTTTATCCGCTCAAAAAGTTTTGTGCAACTCAAAACTTTTTGAGCAGATGAAATCACAGTAGACGGATGCTGGACGGATAGAGAGTATGAAAAACAGACGCAGTGAGTACAGAACGGATGCATCGCGTTAACCAACGGATGGCAAGTGTTTCTCTCCGTTTTACATCTTCTTTCCATCCGTTGGTGCTGTGTGACAGGGGCTTAGAAACTGAAGGATCCTGGCTAGCTAATACTTGCATTTCCCTAATGCACCAGCAGATGTCACTCACAGTCTTCTGTTTCACAGGGGGCACAATTGCTTCACACAAAATTTGGGAAATACGGTGTTTCCCTCTGGTGCAGGGCTTATTGTCAATGTAGGTTTCTAAAAAAGGGACCCCGCTTTCTTAAAAAACTGTAGACTGTAGGAGACATTAATTTTAGATTATTTATATTTATGCCATACATAATATTTTCTGTGATATTTATGCTAATTCTGGTCAAAACCAAACTGAAATAATTGCTGGCAGATCTAGCCAGATTCCTGGTCCCTCTTTTCCTATTTTGCCAACCATCATTAGCTAACGTTTTTGTCCTGTTACAGGAGAAAGATGCCAACAAATATTTTTTCCTACGGTTTGCTAACAGTCATCCATCCAAGCCAGAATGTGGCACCAAGCAGCTGGCGAACAATGCTAAACTGCTGGAAGCAGGCCATTTATTAAGCAGTGGGGGGGGGGGGGGAGAGGGGTTTAGGCTTTCAGTCCAAAGAGAAATTGCATCTGAATTAGATTCAGCTGTATTATAAGAATCACAATGTCCACAATCAGTACTATTCCTGCTCTGCTGTCCATGTGCCTTTAAGAAAGCTGCATAATATGTCACACCACAAAGTCTGCAAGAACTGGAAAAGAAATGCTTCAAGAATCCAGGGTTGAATTAAGATTTGATCAGGGAATATTCGAGGTTCACAACAGCAGGTCTGATCTGGAAATCCCCCACAAGTTTAATTTGAGCCAGGAACATTAGTGATGCTGTTGTAGGAGGCTGCTTGGACAACAGAGCAACTGATCTTCAACTCTTTTTGAAACACAGTAAGAAAAAAAGAACAGGAAGAGGTGGGCCTCTTCTCTTCCAGTCCCCTCCTTCACCCCTTTCCTCACATGCAATTTGCAACCCCAGCCTTTGCCTGAAATGAGGCAATGAAAATGAGACTGACCATTCATAGTCTGTACTAGTACGCCAAAGAAGGCCAAGTCGTTTTAACTCCATTGTTTCCATCTGTATTTTTTGCAATAACTTGAGCCAGCAAAGTGTCAGAAGCATCCAAAGGCAGGGCTCCTGACCATTTAGGAGGGGGCTGGTAAAGAGTGAATCCTGATTAAGTGCACCTTCTCACACACCTCCTCACCTTCTATTTAATTTATTTATTTGATATTTATTTATAAATTTTATATTGACACCTACTCGCAGCACATGGCAAATCAAGGGATCTTACAATGCTATAAAAACACCACAATAACCCTCCAACCTCCCACCCTGGCGGCAACACACATTCATACTAGCCAATTCATGGCCTCCATCCCGCTCTGGGTTCCCCAGGCCCGCTGGCAGAACCAAGTTTTCAGGGCCTTCCGGAGGAGTGTCAAGAGTGAAAGCCAGTCTAATCTGGGTGGGGTGAGGATGATGTTCCAGAAAGAGGGAGCCACCACGGAGAATAATAGCCCTTCTTCTGGCCCCATCAGATATTTCCTTACCTCCCAGCTCTGGTGAATCAGGTAGATGTGACCCGCCAAGAGATAACCTGGTCCCAAGCCACTTCCACATTGAGTTACTCCCTTCTTGTACGCTGAGGTCAGAAATAATGACCTTGCAGGCGAGCTTTTTCCAGTCAGAAATGGACTGCCCCCCCTGTCCCCCCCACCCCGAACCCCAGGCAGAGTAAAGCTCGCCACCCCCCCCCCCTTCAGCTTGGCTGCCTAGGTACAGAGCTCAGAAGGCAGATTGTGGGGGAGCCGAAGGGCACCAGGACACTTTTTAAAATTATTATTATTTATTATTATTATTATTATTATTATTATTATTATTATTATTATTATTATTATTATTATTATTATTATTATTATTATTATTATTATTATTATTACTATTACTATTATTACTATTACTATTATTATTATTATTGTTGTTGTTGTTGTTGTTGTTGTTGTTGTTTTGTTGTTGTTGTTGTTGTTGCTTTTGTTATTATTATTATTGTTATTATTATGTCAGCCGGGACGAGTAGTTTCCCCAAGGGCATTTTTGGTGCAGGGACGGAGCGCAGCGCCTGGGTTTCCCGGGGCTCCCCCCCCCCCCGCCTCCATCCTTTGACCTCGTGCTTCTGGTCTCCTCGGGGAATCTCCTCCAAACGAGCAGAGCGGGGATGTTCCGCCGGCCCGCTGAGCGGCCTCTCCAGTCATTGCAGGGGAACGCGGTGGCGCTCCCGCAATTCCCCAGGGGAGCCGAAGCCGCCGGCCAGCCGCGAGGTGAGCCAAAAGAGCGGCAAGAAAGGCGCCAATTCGCGTTCTCCCCGCGAACCGCCAGCCTGAGACTCGCTTTTTTGGGGGGGCATAGAGGGGGGGGGGCCTTACGGCTTCCTTCCCAGTTGGAGAAGACGGCGGGGCGGGGTAATTCAAGCTGCTGCCGCCGCCGCCAATCCTCCACGGGAGGAGCCCCGTCAGAAGACTCGTGCCTCTGCCTCTCCTCAGGCCCTTGCCGGAGCAAAGGCGGCAGGTCGAAGAGGGGCCGCGAACAGCCCGAGCTGCAGCAGAGTTTGCGGGCCGTCAGTCCTGCACCAAACTCCAGGCGAGGTAAAGCGGCGCGGCGGTAAAGCTTCTGCTGCTTATTGAAGGCGTTTTTGGGACTACGCTCGGGTGGGAACCGGCGGTCGAGCTGGAAATCGCCAAACCCCGCCGAAAGGAGCCGTTTCTCTGGAAAAGAGCGGCTGCTTTGTCATGCGACCCGCTCGGTACGCGCGCCGCTTCGGTGCACTTTAAAGCGGCGCTTTTAGTTTCGCTTGCCCGGGAAGGTGGGGTTTGGTTTGGTTTGGTTTGGTTTGGTTTGGTTTGGTTTGGTTTGGTTTTGTGTGTGTGTGTGTTTTTTTTTCTCCCGCTCGGTTGCGATCAAGCGCCGCCGTGCTGAGGTCTGCTTTCTCCACCTCGGGTCCGATTCGCGGACGACCGGGCGGCTTCCGATAGGAGTGGAAAGATTAAAAAAAAGGACGCTGCAAAATGCGCTGCCTCGGTTCCGCGTCCCTTTTTTTGCGAGGGTGAGGGGGTTTGAAACCGTTCACCGAGGACGCTTGGCTGCCGGACCGAGCTGACCTTCCTTGAGCAAAAGGGGGGGAACGGGCTGAGCAGCGCCCGACCAGACGGTCGTTGAACGTGAGCTTTTTTATTTAAAAAAAAAAAAAAAAGGCTAGGAGAGGATTCGGGGCGGGAGGGAATCGGACCCGTACAAGGCGAGGCGCTGCAAACAGCCAAGGACGGAGACTCGGAGAAGTGACCTTTGCAATCCCACACTGGGATAAAAGCCCGAAGAAAGAGCCATTCATGCCTGAAGACGAAAAAGTTCTGGGTTTGTTTGCAATGCAAAGACCTCCGGGTGAAAATGTCGTTGCACCCCCCTCTTCAGTCGGCAGCAGCTCCCCCCATTCCTTCCCCAGTGAATCTCCTTTGGAGCGAATGGGGTCATCGGATTCGGGCCGGCATAAAAAGATGTTTTTTAGGCTGTCCACGCGTTCAAAAACACGGAGGGTGTTTTTGTTGTTGTTGTTGTTGTTGTTGTTTTGTTTTGTTTTTTACACCCGCTTCGTGTATTAAATAGGAATGATCGCAACGCAGATCCTTCTTAGAAGTTTTTTCTTCTGCCCAGGGGAAAAAAGCGCGCAAGGCTTTTCGTTCCCTGTCTGGGTCAGGGAGGGAGGGAGGCTGGCTGGGGATGAAAGTGGGACTTCTTCCCCATCGGGTAACAACCGCGCGCTGGGCCATTTGCTGAGAAGTGTCGTCGGTTCGTAGCAGGAGCAAAGGATTCGGAGTGGCTCTCCCAGCCATTTGCGAGGTCTCTGCGAACCCGAGTGACGGGGAAACGCCGGAGGCGGGAGGGGGGGGGGGAAGGGCTGCGGATTGACGCAAAAAAAGGATGGAGGGCAGAAGAGATGGCTGCCCCCTGTCACTTGGCTTCAGAGCTGCCTTGGGGATGCTTCCACTTCGAGTTTCTGGATGTAGAGAAAGTACAGATAAAGCTGAGCCGGGTAATGTTGGAGTAAGGACTCAGCAGGCTCTCGGGTTTATTTTTCCTCTAAAGGCATCCTCAGTGTTTCATTTCATTCATTCCCTCCCTCCCTCGGGCTTTTTAGAAAACAGGATTTGTAATACATGTGAACAATGAAAGAATATAGTTTGCACTTATAAGTCCTGCTGTTGATTGGCAAAAGCTTCAAGAGAGCCATTAGGCAGAATGTGAGGGAATAATGCACAATATGCATGGGAAAATGCAAAATCCATTTGGAATTCTCAAAGTGGAACAGGATTTATTTCACTAATTGGCTTGCAGTGCTCCCTCTGAAGGTGCCTTCATTAACAATACTTATTTTTCCTTTCTAGTACCTAGCCTTTCTGTTAGGCAATCATAGTAGGAAATGCTATGTTTTATTCATTTTCTCTTCTCCAAAGTGTCGCTCTTTGAGGCCGAAAACTCAAACTGGATGAACATAGGTTTTGAAATATTTCTTCTACTCATATTCCAAATTCTATTCACTGGCACATATCAATTTTAGAACAAGTGCATTAATATTTAGTAATATACAATATATTTAAAAACAACGAAGTAGCTTTGTGCTAAATCTTCGGAAATTCTGCCAAAAGCAAATAAAATTGTATCATGATGTTAATGTCTGATTGGAATAATAATGATGTTTTCAATCACCCCCTAGTGAAACAATCTCTTTAAGACTATATAATTTTCGGCTTATTTGTCTAAGAGAAAGACAATATACAACAGAGCCAGATGTAAGGTTTAAATCCTCAAGTTGGGCTCATTTTGACTTTGTAGTTAGATCCATGTACCTTTCTTGGTAGCTGCATAGCAGTGTTTGCTGTTGCTTTCTTCTAAGCTGTTTTTTATAATTTCCCCTCTTAATCTAAGGCCTTGGAATGCCCTTACAGTCCCCAAATGTTAACCAGGGCAGTTCTACTTAGCTGTGAACTAGATTAGCTGCTGCTATTTGTGACGACAGTAGAATTCAACTTTAAGGAATATGTTCATCAAACTTAACTAGCTCTTTCTTCCAAAGCAAAATATTGTAATGTCTACCACCCTACTGACAGCATCCTTAAAAATACTCTATTAAAATTTATATTGCACGTCCTTTTATTAAGCTAGTCTACTTGAATACATTAATATTAGGGTTTTTCCCCAAAAATAACAGATGGAAGAATTGTATCTGCCACAAGGAGGAAGTGATGATTTATAAGCACACTGTATGTATATTTCATATATCTTAACCATCAATCTATTTCACATAGGATTATTTCCATATGTACAATTTCCACACTGTAATGGTCCCAAGCAAAGAAAAAGTAAACACATCTCATAGTCTGCAGACTTTGCATTTCTCAAGGGAACACAACTTTGGAAATTGTGGCCTTGGAGATAGATATAATTTATTTCACCTCCCTACAAAGTTATGAGAAATTCATGACACTTTTCATAAATGGCCTGAAAGTACCATTTTTTTTAACTTCCATTGCATAGTGATCATTTTCATCAAAATTATACCAACTCTTATGATATCAGAGCCCAAAGATTCATCTGATAAATTATCTTATTTCCGAATTGTTTTAATACTATGTAAACAAAAAATTGCTGCAAATAGAGAAATTTCATTTGAAAAGGTGGTTGTGTATTTTAACAGGTTTAAAAATATTCCAGATCATTTTAATTCAAGCGAACATGCTACTGCAACACAGTCTATACATTATGCAATATGATGTTTAATCAAGATGAATTTCTGTTTATGTTATAGTAAAAATGCCATGATTGTGTCAGGTTCTCCTTTCAGCTGAGTTGGTTTCAGTATAGTATACATGCTTAATTCTTAATTGCCATGAAATAGGCAACAGTATGTGTCTTTCAAGGTAGTCTCTAGAGATCCTAGTTGTCCTTGTGGCCATTAACAAGTGATGCTCCATGTAGTCTCAGTATATAACAAAAGTTGATGACTTTGTTGATTCCTTTTCTTTGTACATGAAAACCTCCACAATGAATTGCTGAGATATGTATGCTTCTATCTGATGACCATGGTCTATGGAAGATTGTGATTTGAAATTTAAAAAGATAAATGGCACATAATATAAATTAACAAATAAAAAGAAACAAATACAAATAGTTGGAAAGAAGAAAAGATCTGATGGATCAGAATGAAGAGTTCTGATCTGCAGTTGAGTTGATGAGTACAAGTGAAGCTGTAGATTGAATTAGGAATTAAAGTGTCAATATACATATCGGAACATATGAATTGGTGTCACCTAGAATATTATGTAAGTATACAAACATACGGATTTGAAGATTCATAACAGTTGCATATTATGCTCCAGTGAATAATAATGGAAAACTAACGATGAGAACATGGAAAAATTGTGCAGCATTCTGAATGAACATATATAAAATTAGGTACAGGAAGGGAATGAAATGAAAGAGCACTGCAAAAGTTATTGAGTTACTTGGCACTTCAAGGATTAATGATAATTAGGCTTTTTTGACAAGTGACTCTTAGAAAAATATTTCTTTTGAAGGCATAATTTAAGCATAAAGCCCATGTCACACTGCACCAACGGATGGAAAGAAGATGTAAAATGGAGAAAAACGCTTGCCATCCCTTGGTTAACGTGATGCATCCATTCTGTACTCACTGCGTGTGATTCATACATTCTATCCGTCCAGCATCCATCTACTGAGATTTCATCCGCTCAAAAAGTTTTGAGCTGCACAAAACTTTTTGAGCGGATGAACTTTCCACCGCATCTGTTCTACATCCGCTACACATACGGGGAACAAACGTTCTACATCTGTTACACGTCCGCTGTATCCGCTCGGCATCCGCTGTGCATCCATGCAACTCACATCCGTTCCAGCGGAAAACAGAAAGAGGGAGGAAGCGAAACGGACGCGGAACATCCGCGCAGCGTTAGTAGCATGGACATAGAAAGGATGTAAGCGGATGCAGCTCGCATATAAAGCATTAAAACGGAAAAAACGTTCGTATAGGGGACGTATCTCTGATATTTAGGATGTCTGCAGGATGTCTAGAGGATGCAGAAGGACACCTAGCGGAAAATCTATATTTCCTATAAAAAGGGGGAGGAAATCTGGATCTCCCTTTCAGTCCAGCAGCCCTGGTGTGCAGACCTCTTCAGCCTTGATCTTGCTCTTCCTCTTCTACAGCATCCAGTCATCTCCACCATGGATCGTCGCACACTCCTTTTGGTAGCCGCCATCATTCTACAACAGTGCGAAGCCCTCTTCAGGCTCTTTCACCTGTTCTACGCAAGGAAAAGGAGGCGTCCAAGAAGTGTGTGCGTCCGAAGATGGATCGCGAGAAGAGCCAAGTACGGACTGTATGACAAGCTGATGGTGGAGCTGAGGAATGAAGACACTTGTGCATTCCAGCACTTCATGAGGATGCCACCAGCCATGTTTGACGAAGTTGTGGAGCGGCTGAGACCCAAGTTGACCAAGGCAACACCAACTTCCGGCCCAGCCTGGACCCTGGGCTCAAGGTGGCACGGACTCTGCACTCATCCTGGCCTCCGGGACCATGTACAGGAAAATGCAGTACGCCTGGAGAGTGCCACACAACACCATCAGCATTCTGGTCAGAGAAGTGGTGCAGGCCATCATCGAAGAATACGTGGAGGAGCTCCTCCAGTGCCCCACCAATGAAGAAGGCTGGAAGAAAGTTGCAGAGCAGTGGTATCAGAAGTGGAACTTCCCCCACACCGTTGGAGCCATAGATGGGAAGCACGTGGCCTGCAAAGGTCCAGCCAACTCAGGGTCCACTTATCACAACTACAAGGGCTTTTTCAGCATCATCCTCTTCGCCATGGTCGATGCTGACTATGTTCATGTACATCGATGCTTCAGGCAACGGGTCATCTTCAGATGCCCAGATATACAACGCCAGTGACCTTGAGGGGCTGGAACGCAACCTCATCATGGGCTTCCCAGATCCAGACCCCCTGCCCAATGACACGCAAGATGTGCCCTACTTCATCGTGGGGGATGACGCCTTCTCGCTCAGAACCTACCTCATGAAGCCCTACACTTCCAGATGCCTCACCCGTGAAGAGAGGATCTTCAACTACAGGCTGTCCAGGGCAAGACGGGTGGTGGAGAATGCCTTTGGCATCCTGGCCAACAGGTTCCAGGTACTTCTCACCACCATGCAGCATCGCCCAGAGACTGTGAGGAACATCGTGGAAGCTTGCTGCATCCTGCACAATCTCATGCACACCCGCTACCCAGTGTTGCAGAACAGGCTCGTGGACCTCCAACAAGGCAATGGGGACATGGGGGCAAGGACTAAACCTGATAGACACTGTGGATGTGCCAGGCCCCAACAGAGCTTCACGTGAAGGGTAGAAGCAGCACAACCTCCTGAAACACTGGTGCAACTCCCCAGCTGGAGCAGTGGAGTGGCAAAACAGGATGATAGATGCTTAATGGATGCTTCCTTCAGCCTATCTCATCACACTGATGAGATTGTGCCATGTATGTTGAGTGGCCCTACAATGAACAGGGCATTTAATAAAGAGTTGTGTTTATGTTGAAATGTGTTGATGAATGATTAAATTGTTATCGATAATAAAGGGCCATAGGTGTAGCACCTGGGAGGGTGGACCATACAGTCCCACTATGCTTGCACTGGAGGCTTATCTATCCCACAGCTATTACCCATCTCACAGCTATTACCCACCCCACAGGTATCCCTGCCCGTCCCACTGCTATCCTTACCCATCCCACAGGCATGCAAAGGCTTAAACCATTTCTAAAAGTTTCCACCAAGACTTTATTGACTAAAAGAACTGAACCAAGTGTGTGAAGCAAAGATAAACTTTATTAATAACAAACTGTAGGACTTTATTAAAAAAGCAAAATGAACCAAGAAAAGTGTCCCAAGCAAGGATAAAGTCAACAGGTAACAACTCACTCTCTGGCACTCTTCTCAGTCACTCTGAGGCGTGCCCATAGTCTCAGGGGTGAAGGTCCAGGTGCTGTGGAAGTGGCTGCTGCTGGAGTGCTGGTCTGAGGCGCCATTGGGGTGCCTGGCACCGAGAGGACAACGGGATGGTGTGTGGAGGAAGCTCTCAGAGAGCTGGCTCAGTCCCGTGATGTTGAGGGGCCCTTTCTCCAGGACATGGGATGTCAGTCCCAAGACTGATGACAGATGTTCTGAGGCCAGGCTTGGCTGTGGGGTGGAGGAAGGAGGAGTGTAGTGGGGCTGTCTGGTCTGCAGGTGAGCGAGGTGAGGCGTTGGTGGCATCTGTGGCGTCGGTGGCATCTGTGGTGTCGGTGGCATCAGTGGTATCGGTGGCATCGGTGGCACCTGTGGTGTGCGATGTACCTGTGCCTGGACTGGGAAGGGCTGCCTGTGCTGCTGGAACTCCTGGTAGCCGTAGCCTTGGTAGGTAAGGGGCTGTTGAAAGCCTTGGAAGGGCTGTGACATCACCTGGGGTGGAGGAGCAGACCTGGAGTGGGTCAGAGCAGGTTCAGCTGGGCCTGGAGGGTTGTGCAGAAGACCTGTGATCCTCTCCTTGATCACCTGGTACTGGGCTTCGGGCATTTTCATGAGGGTCTGGTTCACGTAGGTGAGGAAGGGCTTTCGGTTTGAGGGTGGTATGTCGGTGTGTACCAGCTGAGAGGAGATCTACGCTGCTTTTGATGGTGTCCCTGATCTCCAGCAGGACAGTGTGGCTCTGCCCCTCCGGTCTGCCTCTCTGCCTGCTTTCTGTGGAGGTGGAGCTGGGGGTGGGGGTGAGTTGGTCTCTGGTGTCAGCGGCCTCTTCTTGCTTCCTCTGCGTCAGGGGTTCTTCCATGTGCTCCGCCACGGGGATTGCAGCTGTCAGGGGGATCTCCGTCATGAGGTGCTCCAAAGATACCTGCCTGGACACAGGAACTGATTCTTGGCCAGGAGAGGACTGGCTGTCTGTGGGCTGCCTGAGAGTGAGGGTAGACAGAGGGGCTGCTCCTCGGTGGCGGACCTCACCCTCCAGGAAGCTGCACTTTGCCATGACATAGGTCTCCTAGTCGGTGAGCTTGACCACGGCCTGGCCAGACTTCTTCAGGTGCAGCTTCCCGTACCAAGTGTGCATGTGCTTCCACCACCCCAGGAGGACATCCGAAGTGTCGCCCAGGCTCTCTGCCTTCTCTCTCCAAGCAGCCTGTTTCCGCTTGGTGTCTCGATAGACCCCCTGTCCCTTCCTCCAGAGGTACTCGTTCTCCCTCAGCCATTCGAGCACCTCCTCCTCATGTTCCTCTGCAATGGAATACTGTCTCCTCTCCCCCTTTTCTCGCGAATGCCTCTTCCTCCCTCTGGCAGGGCCTTCTGGGCCGTCATCAGCCGGGCTTTGAGGTTCTAGGGGTTGGTCCACCACACCACCACCACCACCAGCACCAGCAGCAGCACCAGCAGAGTCAGCACCAGCACCAGGAGCAGCACCAGCAGAAGCACCAGCACCAGCAGAGTCAGCACCAGCAGCGGAAGCAGCAGCAGCAGCAGTACCAGCAGCAGAAGCCCCAGCAGAAGCAGAGTCAGTGCCAGGGGGTGGGATGGTGGTCCTTTCCTTCTTGCCAGGGCTGGCAGGAGTAGGCCACTGGCTTCCTCTTCTTCCCCATGGTTGTTGGCTGAAGATGTGTCTGGCAGCAGGTCCTTCCTCTGAATGGTGACCTGCTTGCGAGCTGCTTCCCTTTATATCCGCGGGGCTGACGCAATGCATCCTCCCTGCATGCACAGTGAACGCTATGCATCTGCTATGCATCCGCTAGGCGTCTGTGATGCATCCGGGGCATCCGCTCTGCATCCGCTCCTTCTGCTGCGCGTCCGCTTCGCTGTTCTCCCACGGAAGCCCTGCGGATGTGTCATCCGCTTCCATCCGCGAGGCTTCTGTTGAGCATCCGCTAAACATCCTCGCTACGTCCTCCCCACGTCCGTTCCTTTCCGTTGTTGTCCGCTCTTTATGCAAATTTGGGGCACTTTTGAGAGCGGATAACAACAGATGGACAATTTGCTCGTCCGCTGTGTCCTTTTTACATACATTTTGCATCCGTCCAATGTGACCTAGCCTTAAGTCTGTTAATCTAGGCACATAGAAAAACAATTAATTTTAAGATTTGATTTTGATGTTGAAGAGAATATTCTAGAGATGTATATGGGAATTAATGTTGAAGAGTGCTCTTTTTGATAATGAAAATGAAAGTTTGGCCTGTGAGGAAAACCACAAAAACACAATGAGGACGAATTATTTAAGAAGAGATCCTTAAAAAGGGAAATATAAGGATTTTCAAGAATAAAAGGCAGTATTTGTGATTGTGGTTGTGATAAAAAATAGAGAAAGTGAGGTATTATATTATGCCTTTTATTTCTTCTACTTACTGATTCTTACTTCTTTTCTATGCTTTGCATTGTTGCTTCACCCAAAGGGAATGATATGATACTTATTTATGTACATATGTTTGTCAGACCTCACTGTTCTGGGACATTAATTGAGAATTTCATTTGGCTTTTAGCTCTTTCAGTAATATTCCATCTAAGTTTTTTCATTAACTCTAGTGCTGGGGAATTTGAGGGAAGATTTTGTAATGTCAGTTTCATAACATTTTCCATGGAAGTGTATGTTTACGAGATAAAACATTGCCATTGGGATTTAGATTTTCTCATACTGATTCATGATAGTCGTATCCTTTTAGATTTGTTGTTTTACTAAAGCAAGAAAAGCTGGGATACAAGTACATACAGTTACAACTATAACTGAGTGCAAAATTTCAGTTTTGCCTGTTTTATGATCTTTTTGCCACAGTTGTTAAGTCTTTTCCATTGTTCATCCTCATTCACACAGCTAGAGTTAAAATGGGACAAATGGGAAAATGTGTGTCTACATGCAGTCTTTAATCTCTCATTTTCGCCACAAGGGCAACCAAAAGGAAGCATTTCTTGTCTGGAGTCAGTGGAGTGGACATATGGCAGTCACCACCAACACACTGATCTATCATCTGAGTTATCTCTCCTCTCTCGCTCCTATTCCCCTTTTTTCTCTTCACCTGGCAATTCAATTCAGTTTCTGTTTCCCATCCTATGCTGTCCCCACCATTCTGTGCTTCTCTTCTTTCTTTCCTCTCAGCTTCCCTTCTGAATATCCATTTGCTCTCCCTGTCAACTTGTTTGTCAGCTTGTTTTTTAAAATATTACTTAAAGGCTGAAGAACTCTCTTGATATATTCCTATTTCACTTAGTGATCTGATTACAGTTTTCCCCCCTCCCTTTGAGTGGGTGGATACCTTTGCAAATATTTGGGTCTCCTGGGTATTTTGCTACATGCTTTTTGTGAACAGGGCAAGGTTGCTTTGGTTTCACAAGCATAAAATTGGGAAATAGGGGAAATAAAAATAACAAGATGTGTCAGGATTTTGTGGAATGAGAAGGCTCATAGTTTCTAGTAGTGTAACCTATATTTTGAATTATGCACTATAGCTAGGAAATCTCAAAATTGAAATCCCAACACACCTAGAAGGCATTAGATTGCATAAGGCTAAACTAGAGGGAATATTATAGTTTTGCATTTAATGCATGAATGCCCTTTCTGTGTATAATTTTCTCCCTTTGTCTATGGATCGTCCTCACAAGAACACCATTGTTGCTATAATCTGACTGATTGTGGGTAAGAGTCTACGTGCAGGCTTATTCTGTGATAGTAAGATTAATGAAATATCAATATTTTCCCACTCAAATTCAGAGTGCCATCTGACAATCCTTTTTAAAGTGACCCAAACCCTAATGGGCAGAGACAGGCAACAGGACTATCGGAGGGCCATTATGAAGCATTTTCTAGTTGTCTGAAATATACAGTTGCTTAGATTCTCTCAGCTTGATGCTATTTGGGCAAATCCAGAGGAGATATTAATTGTGCTTTCTATTTTGAGATAATCTAAGTGCACCTTTGATTCTGGAAGTCTTTGTTCTTTATGTATATTTTTTCCTTGTCTCCCATTTCAAAATGTTATTATTTCTTTCCAGCAAATGGTGTGCACTTTCCCCAGCTTCATGTAGTCCTTCCTGTCAACACTCTCTTGGCTACAGCAGCTCATAAAGGAAACTAATGAGAATCTGTCTACAATCACTTTTGTCTTCATTAGATTTTCATCACCCACCACTGGCTTTGCAGTGTTTTAACGAAACTACTAGTGACAAATTGTCAGTACACTATTAAATAATGTTGCTCCAGGATATGAAAACAGAACTTCAACAACAGTCTATAGTTTCTGCTGAAAAGCCAGCTAGGATATTTACATGAAGTCATAGAATAGTAACACAGAAACATTTTTAAAGGGAAAATAACACCTTGCATGAAGATATGAAACTACCTTATAATGGTTCCAATCATTTTTTTCATGTAGCTTTAGAATGCCTCATCTGACTGGCATCTCTCCAGAGTCTAAAACCAAGAGCTACAAATGAAAGAGCATAGAACATAAAGTAATAGGGTTGGAAGCAACCTTTGGGGGGGGGGGGTGTCCCTTAATGATCATTAAGAAATCTCAATGATCTTTTGCCTTGAGATACCAATGATTGAAATGGTGGCCTTCTGCATGCCAAAGCACCACTTCAGCCAGTAAGTGAAGAAAAATCACAATGTAGAATAATCTTAATTAAGTGTAGATGTGTATATAAAGCAGTTATTTTAAAGTAGAAGAATTCTGCTGGCATTTTCCCATTAGAGATCGGTTTCTTCAGATTTTGGAGCATGAGAGAAACAACATTTACACACCATATATAGAAAGATGTTGTGGAAAGCCTTTAAACATAATTGATGTGAAAGAAGTTAACTAGTCATCTACAGTAGCTCCTAAGATACTTAGTGCCATCAAGACTTCTTGACCGGAATCTCAAAGCTGAATGTTGCCATAGGGATTCAGGAATCCAGGAAATCAGCCGTGTATGAATTATAGGAGCAACACTGACCTTTCTGTGTTTTCTGATGGGAATGCCCATTATTTTCAATTGGTGGGGAATATTTAGAATGTTAAAAATATGTTATGGACACACACTTGTGAAATGTTCCTATCCTGAGAATTTTTCCAAAGAAGAAATCCACCGTGTTTACTATATAAGAATATTACTGGGGTTTTAGAAGAATCCACTATGTTGGATTGGAAATATAGGCGCTTCTAAAATATATTTTCCAACCTGGTAGATTCTTCTAGAACCTTCCATATATAATATTTTAAAAATTAATTTATGCAGCCTTGGGCAGGAGTTAATTCCTGGATTGAGAAAATTTCAGATCAGTTGACAGTGGAATAACCCTTTATATCATTACGTTTGTTTATTTAAAATACTTCTAGGCGGTGAGATTTTAGATGAATCTCACAGAATCAATTACATAAAAATACTCAGGCAATAACATTTACTAAATCATAGAATTAAATCAGACAGACTTTTTTTTAATCCCCAAACCACATTTCTTCTTCAAAAAGATGAAACATGATCTCTCTGCAGCTTTTGTTAACACCCCACAAAGCCCAGTGAATAGGAACTTTCATTTGGACTTAGGAAACTTGTAGATATTTAAAACATCCAGGACTGGAGATCTCCTATCTTTAGCCCGCAACAGGGTTGCACTTGCCCCTTTGGAAGGGGTGCACAATTTGGGGATCCTAAAGGAAACTGGACATTTTTTTGTTTTGTGCCTTGAAAAACCATAGACACAATTTGGGAATCTTCTTGGACTCACAGATCTTGTTCTAGGAACAAGCAGCAACTGTAGCCAGGTAGGCTTTCATACAGATCCGTGTATTGTGATGCATCAATTGTGCCCTTGCTTGGGCAAGGAAGCCTTTAAATCCTTGCATTTAGATTATTACAATTCTACATGGGACTACCTGGAAGCTGAAGCTGGCCTACAGTGCAGTGACATGAGTGGCTATAGGAGTGACATGATATGCTGATGGAATACTTCTATTTCATAAGCTAAAACAGTTACCAATAGGCTCCTGATACTGGAAAAAAAGCCCTTCATGATATTTGGCTCAGTTATATGATGACATCTATCTTCCATGATTTCTACCCATTGTGTATAATCAGGCACTTGGTATGTTCTAGTTCAGCAGTATCAAACTCAAGGCCTGGGGCTGAAAACGGCCCACAGGATGCTTAGATCTGGCCAGCAAGATGACATTGGAAACAGCAAAACTGTCTCTGCCAGTGAAAACAGAGCTTGGGAGGGCCACCTGTGGCCCTCCCAAGCTCTGTTTTCTCTGGCAGAGGGTTGCAGGAGGCCATCGCAGTAGAGGAGCTCAGGGGCCTCTTTTTGCTGGCAAAGCACTTGGGCCCCCACAGGTGCCCTCAACACAAGTGTCAAGATTCCGGCAGTTTTTCCAATTAAATCATGAGCCTCAAGCCACACTCCCAAAACTTTTATTTTATTAGAAGTTAACATGCCTGGGTGTAGACGACTCTGAGACATGTAATTCACTGTCACCCTTGATCCTGTTTTTCCCCTCACCCCTCTGGGTCTATCTTCCAATGAAACACATCATCAATCATGTTCTCCAATTAGATTTTTGCATGGCAGAAGCTTCTGTCATCTAATCAGTCTCTGAAGAAAATATGAATGGAATGTACTTTCGATTCCACACTGCTGCCTGCTTTTTGAAACTCCCCCCCCCTTCCGTTGACAACTACAAAATGTGTATACAATATGTTTTCTGAGTTGACAAGTGATATTGAGCTGGCCACACCCACCTTGACCATACCCACTCCATCTTCCTGAGGTCAAACAGAACCCTGATGCGGCCCTCAAAGAAATCAAGTTTGATGCCTCTGCCTAATTCCTATCTGTTAAATAATGTCATCTAATGGTACCTAAGAAGCATACTTAAAAATAGCTTTCAGAATCTAGTTCAGGGGTGTCAAATCCAATCGTATTGCAGGCCATATCACAATGTATCATGATGTATCAGGATTTTGTTTTTTGCCTTTGTGGAGCCAGGGTGGGCATGGCCAGCATGGATCCAGGCATCAGGCTTGCGGGCCCGCCAGTTTGACAGGCTTGATCTAGTTCTTTCTCTAGGCTCTGGGCTGTAGCAGATATAGGCCTCTTACGTGCAGGTAGTCCTCAGTTCATGACTGTAATCCAGCTTGCCCATTATGGTTGGAAATGGTGTTGGCTGTTAAGCAAAGCACCTACATTATTGTCTCACAACCCTTCTCAGCCCTGCTGTCACTAATATGGTAAATAAAGAAATGTGGAGGTCTTAAGCAGAGCATGGAGTGCCCTGAGGCCCCGGGAATGCCTTGGGAAATGCAGGCCCAAACCCCAGGCTGACACTCTGCTTCTAGCCCAGTGTTCTTTCGTTTGTGTTTTTTTTATCTATATTATATAATTACCAGAGTGACAGTGGAGTTGGTCAGCTTTATACGTTTAATAAATTAATAAATAAGCTACCATTTAAATACATGACTGTAATATATATATATATATATATATATATATATATATATATATATATATATACACATACATACATACATACATA
>BLBF01000054.1:13345508-13390624 GCA_015471245.1 Laticauda colubrina | reverse complement strand
ATAATAATAATAATAATAATAATAATAATAATAATAATAATAATAATAGGACTAAATCACAAATGCACTGTTTGATTCAAGACAATTACTGCCTTGGAAAATAAACTTTCTCAATAATATTAGTCCTCATTTTAAGACACCTATAATGCCTCCCTGATGATAACAGTTTGAAATATGGATGTCCAAGAAAAGAACAGTCCATGGAGATTTTTAGTGTTCTAGAGAGGAGTCTGGTCTTCACAATCTCTTCCAAAGAAGAAAGAGAGCAACCGATGACTTTTTGTGCTGTATTTATAGCTCTCTGGAGCATCTTCTTATCCACTGAGAGCATCCAGCATACCACACAGTTACACAGTATGCCAGAATGCTCTCGATGATAGAACGGTAAAAAGTAACCAGCAACTTCTCACCCAGACCACTCTTTTTCAGCAACCTCAGAAAGTGGAAGTGCTGTTGGGCCTTTTTTGCAGTGGCCATAGTGTGGACCGACCAAGTAAGGTTGTTGGAAATATGAGTTCCTAGAAATTTAAAACTATGAACTCTTTCCACACAGTCTCCATTGATATATAGTAGGAGAGGCTCTGCTTTGTATCTTCTGAAATCTATAATCAATTCTTTGGTCTTTTTGATGTTCAGGGCGAGGTTATGACTCTTGCACCACAAGACCAGTCTGAGAACCTCTGACCTATAGGCTGTCTCATCTTCTCCTGATATGAGTCCCACCAACATGGTGTTGTCTGCAAATTTTATTATAGAGTTAGTGGGACAAGAGGGAGTGCAGTCATAGGTGTAGAGTGATTACAAAAGGGGGCTCAGCACACAGCCCTGTGGAGACCCAGTGCTGAGAGCAAGAGTGGAGGAAAAAATAGCTGCCAATCCTAATAGTTTGGGGTCTGTTAGTAAGAAAGTCCCTTATCCAACAGCAGATGTGAGAAGAAAGGCCAATTTCCAGAAACTTCTTAATCAGTATATCTGGAATGATGGTAAAAGCCGAGCTGTAATCAATGAAAAGCATCCTTGCATAGCTCCCGCTATGCTCCAGATGGACCAGTGCAACGTGGAGAGCCGTGACAATAGCATCCTCTGTGGATCTGTTATTTCGATAAGCAACCTGGTATGGGTCAAGGGTCGATGGGAGGCAATCCTGTATATATTTTCAGACCAACAACATTAATCATATAAAAGGCATATTTGTACTATTGAAATAAAATATTTCTGCAATATAGAAAGGCTTTGGTGGCTGCTTTCTTCTGATAAGAACTTTGTTTTCTTCCAGTCATAAGAAATCCATCTGAGTGGGAAATAGGTGTCTATATTACTGGTGCTCTTGCTCTCCTGGGAATAGCTGGAGTAAACCTATGGAAATTATGGAAATCAGGTGGCTATCCTGCACCTTCTCCATTTCCAAACTATGACTACAGATACCTAGAACAAAAGTATGGGTCCACATATTCTCAAATCAAACAAAAGGTAAGGAGCAATTAATTGTGACAGCAGTATTAAGAAGCCCATCTGTTGTCACATCCATCCATCCCCTTTGCATGTCATCAAGCATCATTTAATGAACATCCAACTCTTATTTTTTTCTTGAATATTGCAAGTTAAGATGGTGGTGATTATAATAGCAAAACTGAAAAGACTGGGGTAAGTTTAAGAAAAGAATCTTGAGCAATTATTTCAGCTAGGCATAAAATACAGCAATAGCACTTGGATTTATATACCACAGTGCTTTAAAGCACACTCTGATTAGTTTACAACATCATCATATTGCCCCAACAGTCTGGGTCCTCATTTTACTGACCTCAGAAGGATGGAAGGCTGAGTCAATCTTGAGCTGGTCAGGATCAAACTCCTGGCAAAAGGCAGAGTCAGTCTGCAATGCTGCATTCTAACCACTGCACCACCACGGCTATGGTGGTGGAAGGGCACAAAGTCTAGCACTGGTGGCAAAGGCTGAAACCATCTGCCGTTTGGCACTTCCTTATCTCTCATGTGGTTCCTGACTTAATTTGTTTTTCTCCCTTCTCTCTCCCCGCTCCTTTTTGATCATGTAGCTATTACATTATGAATCCCAGGTTTTTGCCTGTGAACTGCTGTGTATACTGGCCAGGTTGGCAATATATAAATGTAAGAAATCTATAGAAAATGTAAAGGCTTTGAAATTCAGCTGTTATCTAATACAGATAGAAGAAACTCACAAGAACTTAGCCACACCCATCTCCATTTGCTGATTTCTTTAATTGCTTATAAATGCTTAGTCATCTTAAATAAAAATTTTGAGATAATACTGAATTGATTAAAACATTCTTCTGCCAAATTTAAAAGGTAAAATTTGCAGTAGTGGTGGTGATAGCACCTGAGAGAAATTTAAATGTACTAAAACAATGGGTGGGATAGATTGTTAAAAGTTTATTTTTCCTCTTCATTTTTCTGAAATCCATCCTCCTTCAATTTGCCTTTGATGGGATCAAACCAAATAATTGTACCATGAAAAAATTAGGGGGTAGGAACGAGGTTTTTTTCAAGGAGAAGTCCTGAGCAAGGAGAGGACTTAACAGTCATCTTTGTGCTATATTTTATATTTCACTCACCATCCCCTGGTGTATTGAATCTTGGCAAGATACATGTCAAGCACAAACTCAAGGCTTGCTATAAATGGAACACAATAGTATGAGTAATCCAATAAAACATAAAAATTTATTCTAATGCAAAATAAAAGAACGCACTTTTAAATTTGTGAAAGCCTTAAAGGATATTCAACATTGACTCCCAAATTGACCTGTTTGGTTAGAGAAATGTTAATATCTATGTTTATTGCTGATTATTGTGACTATTGACTTTTTATACAAAACAAAAAAAATGAACT
This sequence comes from Laticauda colubrina, assembly GCA_015471245.1. Classification (NCBI taxonomy): domain Eukaryota; kingdom Metazoa; phylum Chordata; class Lepidosauria; order Squamata; family Elapidae; genus Laticauda; species Laticauda colubrina. The sequence continues at coordinate 13,387,758 of BLBF01000054.1, read as the reverse complement.
GAAGATCTGAGATTTTGACTGTTAGATAGGCTATATTAAAGAAAGAACAGAGTCATGATCTAACTTAAGAGAAGGAGGTAAATTTGCAATTATACTTAACAATTGCTGTAAAGAAGATCAGTAGCCACCTCTTTATATCTTTTCTTTTTTTTCTATTTTTCTGCTTTGTTTTCCACTTTACCCCTTCTATTGCTTCCTTTTTTCCTTGTTCTATTTTGGTTTGTATCAATATTTACTCTTGTTTTTAAAACTTTCAATAAAGTTCTATTTTTAAAAAGAAGAAACTCAATATTTATCCAACTGGTTTCTGACTAGTAGAAGTCCCATGATAGAAAAGATCCTGCTCTTTGTAAGTGTTAACCTATATTCCCCTATACACACAAAAGAAAGAAAAAGAAAAAAAAGAAAATCTCTTAAGTTTAAATAAAAATAATCATTTAAATAAAAAGAAATTAAATTAATTTAGTAAGTTAAATAGAGGGCACAATTTAAGTCTCCCTAGCGATGATCAACTGAGATTTTGACCAATAGGTTTGATGGATTCTAACTCTTTTTTTCTGGCCATTCAACAATCTCCTTTCCAAATCCCCCAAACCAACACTACATGATGTAGGCTTCTATTCAGTGAAACAAGTCAATGACTATGGTCAGATTTCTCTTGGATGTTTTCTCATAAATACCTAACAAGTAATACAGTTATGTTATTCCACGGGCCCTTCCCATCCCCCCACCTACCCACCCAAAATTCATCATTGAATATTTTTGTTTTTACTAGAATAAACCAAAACGCCTTAAAATAACTGAAGGAGCTTATGAATTTTTATTCAGGCATGTTAAGGCTAGGTCCCACTGGCCGACGGATGCAAAATGTATGCATAAAGGACACAGCAGATGAGCAAAATTTCAGGGGTGGCTCCATCCGTTGTCATCCGCTCCAAAAAGTGGCGAAAATTTGCATAAACAATGGAAAAGAACGGACGTGGGTAGTATGTAGCGGGGATGTTAAACAAATGTTCATAGGAAGCCTAGCGGATGACAGCGGATGGAAGCGGATGACACCTCTGAAGGGGTTCCAGGGGAGAATTTTGAAGCGGACGCATAGCGGAAGGGGCGGATGCATAGCGGATGAAGCAGATGCATCACGGACGCCTATAGGAAACAAAGGGGATGCCGCGCGAATGTATATCAGATATAGAGCGTTCACTGCGCATGCAGGGAGTATGAATTGTGTCAACTCCACGGATATAAAAGGATGCAGCATGCATGCAGTCAGCATACAGGGGAAAGACGTGCTGCCACATACATCTTCAAAGAACACCATGGTTCGTCAGTCAGGCAAGAAGAGGAAGCCGGTGCCTACTCGTTCCAGCCCTGGCAAGAAGGACAGAACCAGCATTCCACCTCCTGGCACTGCTGCTCAAGCCCCTGAAGGCCCTGCTGCTCAAGACCCTGAAGGCCCTGCTGAAGCCTCTGCCAGAGGGAGGAAGAGGCAAGGGAAGGAGAAGGGAGAGAGGAAACAGTACACCGTTTCCGAGGACCATGAGGAGGAGGTGCTGGAATGGCTGAGGGAGAACGAGTACCTCTGAAGAAAGGGCTACAGACTCTATCGCGACACCAAGAAGAAGCAGGCAGCTTGGAGAGACAAGGCAGAGAGCCTGGGCTACACTGCAGAAGTACTCCTGGGATGGTGGGAGCACATGCACACCTGGTATGGCAAGCTTCACCTCAAGAAATCCGGGCAGGCAGCTGTCAAGCTCACTGACCGGGAGATGTACGTCATGGCCAAGTGCAGTGTCCTGGAGGGTGAGATCCGCCACCGAGGAGCAGCCCCTTTGACACCTCTCTCCCTCATACAGCCCACAGACAGCCAGTCCTCTTCCAGTCAGGAGCCAGCTAGCCTGTCCAGGCAGGTGTCTTCAGAGGGCCCCTCAGCAGAGACCCCCCCCCGACAGCTGCACTCCCCATTCCGGCAGACTTGGAGGATCCCATGGAGGATGACGCCCTGCTGTCATAAATGGAGAAAGAAGCAGCAGCTACCAGAGGCCAACCCACCCCCACCCCCAGCTCCAGAGGATACAGGCAGAGAGGCAGACTGGAGGGCCAGAACCACAGTGTGCTGTTGGAGATCAGGGACACAATGAAGACCAGCACAGAACTTCTCTCTCAGCTGGTCCACTTGGAAGAGCATCCTTGGGCTAGAACACCTTTATCACCTACGTGAGCCAGACCCTCAGGGACCTGCCCGAGGCCCAGTACCAGGTGATGAAGCAGAAGATCACAGCACTTCTGCACAACCCTCAAGGCCCAGCTGAAGCTGCTCCTACCCAGTCCAGGTCTGCTCCTCCACCCCAGGCGATGTCACAGCCCTTCCACGGCTTTCAACAGTCCCTCACCTACCAAGGTTACGAGTACCAGGACTTCCCACAGCAAAAACAGACCTTCCCAGTCCAGGCCCAAGTTCATTGGATGCCACAGACGCCACTCCTCACCCAGCTGCAGACCATACAGCCCCACTACACTCCTCCTTCCTCCACCCCACAGCCAAGCCCGTCAACGGACAATCTGTCATCAGTATTGGGCCTGACATCTCAAGTCCTTGATGAAGGGCCTCTCAACCTCATGGGACTGAGTCAGCTCTCGGATAGCTTCCTGAACACACCATCCCCTGTTGTACCGTCGGGGCCAAGCACCCCAATGGTGCCTCAGACCAGCACTCCAGCCATAGCCACCTCCACAGTCCCTGCCCACTTAACAGCTGAGACCATGGACATGACTCAGAGTGACTGAGAATACTGTCAGAGACTGAGTTGTACTTCTTTGCTTAAGACACTTTACTTGGTTCATTTTGCTTTTTTAATAAAGTCATAAAGTTAAGAAAGTTAATAAAGGTTATCTTTGCTTAAGACACTTGGTTCATTTTTTTTACTTAATAAAGCGTTGGTGAAAACTTTGAAAAAATGGTTAAGCCTTTGCATGCTTGTGGGATAGATAAGGATAGTTGTGGGATAGATAAACCTCCAGTGCAAGCATAGTGGGACTGTATGGTCCACCATCCCAGAGATCCAGATGATTTTCTCCCCCTTTTTATAGAAAATATTGGTTGTCCGCTATGGGGCCTTCTACATACTCTAGACATACTGCAGACATCCTAAATATATGAGATACATCCCAGATACAAACGTTTTGTCCGTTTTGAATATTTTATATATGAGATGCATACGTTTACATCCTTTCTATTTCCGTGCTACTAACACTGTGTAGACGTTCCGTGTACCTTTTGTTTCCTCCCTCTTTCCGTTTTCAGCTGCAGCGGATGTGAGTTGAGGGGATGGCCAGAGGATGCAGAGAGGATACAGCGGATGTTTAATGGATGATAACGGACATAGAATGTTTGTTGCCCGTATATGTCACGGATGTACATCGTACGCGGTGGAAAGTTCATCCGTTCACAAAGTTTTGTGCAGCTCAAAACTTCTTGCGCGGATGAAATCTCAGTGGATGGATGTTCGAGGGATAGAGCGTATGAAACACGTATGCAGTGAGTACCCAACGGATGCATAGCGTTTTCCAATGGATGGCAAGCTTTTTTAACGTTTTACATCCTCTTTGCATCTGTAAGTGCAGTGGGACCGGGGCTTTAGAAACGCAAGGGATGGGGGAGAAGCCAGAAAGTCCCACATTTCATCCAAGAAGTCAGCAATTCAGAGTCCATCTTAAAATGAAAGTTGTTTGGGGAAGGTATCTTTTTGTAAAATCCAGTCAAAGAACAGAAAGACTCTCTAAATGTCAATATTAAATATTCCTATTTGCTTGAGTGAGAACAATTTGTCCTATATTTTCTTTCGGAATACATATATAAAATAGATTACATAGTCCTCTGGGAATAGGTTTGTGGGGATGTTATAAAATAACACATTTCCATAAATACACTTTGGGCTTTTTTTTTTTTCTCCATCGTTGTTTGGCTCATGAATGGGTATAACAAACATTTTTATTTTCATACCCAAAGCATAGGCAGGCAGAGAAGACTGGTAGGAACATGGCAATGCAGGAAGCAGAGATTAGATGTGGTTTTGAAGCCTTCGGTAGAGGTGTTAACATTGGCAAACAAAGGAAAACCTGAGGTTGTGTATGTTGGATTATTGATCTTCAGTCAGAATTAATATAGTGCATCACGGATGAGAGTTTTAAAAGATGAAGCCATAATTCCAATTTTACACTATGTAGTAGAGTCAAGATTACCTGCCTATGTATGTGCAGATATCTGAAGTCAAAAGAGGTATTTTTATTTCAGAATCTCATTTTGCATTGTGCAAAAGTTACCTGGAGAATAGCTGATGTTAGTGATTTTTTAATTAAATTAATAAGCACGAGAAAGCGTTGTAATCTTATAGTAAATTGTGAATTTGGAGATTAAAATGTGGAGGCTCTCCATGTCAGTTCCTGTCATTCTCAGGATAGATCTGGGAAGACCCTAGTCTAAATCTCTGATGAGCCGCTGTTATTTAATGTAGACAAAACTGAGCTATTTGCACCAAACTGACTCCCCGTAAGGCATTATCTATAGACTGCACTGTTTCAGGCACGGTTTCTCTCCCAGGTACATTTTCTGAAGACTCTCGCTTGTTTTCTCCTCCAGAACTTAAATTTAGAATCATTTTTGTCAAAACAGTGTATAGATCTCTACATAAATATTGATAGGATGAAATGTAGTCCATAAAAGTAATGTGCACCACAAAGAAATGGAAGGAATAAAACTGGCTTCAGAATTGAAAACAGATAATAAATGTGTGTGGCCTGAAAATAAATTAGAATTAAGAATCACCATCAGTCCTTTGATCCTTCCACAGGACCAGAATTATTAATAAAAATGGGCAGCACTCCAAGTATCAACAATGTAGTTAATCTCTTGCCATTGTTATTTGTGATGATATTATGGTAATGCTAGTAGCGCTTCCTAAAAAGTAGTTGTAATGCTTGAAACAACAATGCAATGAACATCTGGAAGACCCAACTTTTAATTCACCTGTAATTTTTTTCAATGTTTCTTTGCACTGAAAAAATATCTCATTTTAACTAAGGTAATCTTTTCTGGATAGAGATGTCAGTTTTTCCATAATGTGAAAACTTATTTTCATGATATATGGAATATTTTTGTCCATTTTATTCTGAACATTTTTTCTGCCAGCCTAAGTTTATAGATTATTAAAAATTATATGTTCTATATTTAACATGCTGAAGTTCAGGTTAACCATGATCTCTAACTTGCTTTCTGTTTTTTCTTATCGTTTGCAGAGGACAACAAGCAACTTCCGAAAGACAGGAGAAAGAATATCTCCTGTCTGCAAGCAAAGCTTGAAAATGGATGATGCCTTTGAAAATATTAATGAGTTGGGGACCTTGGAGCTGATGAACAAAGACCTGGAGCTGACTCCTTACGGGCCATTGAGAAAATCAATCTCCACTGACTCTCTAACTTCTGTCTCCTCAATTGGAAATAACTTTGGCCAGGAATTCACAGTGGGACAAATCGAAGTTAACATGGAATACAATGTAAATTCAAATACCCTGTATGTCACCTTGCTGCAGGGAAAAGATCTGATGGAGAAGGAAGATGTTAATTTTGAATCCTGTTTTGTGCGCATCAGTTTACTTCCAGATGAGCAGATTGTTGGCATTTCTAGGGTAAGTTTCTCCACCGCTCATACTTGGTGGCCAACAATTCCCCAGACTGCATTACAGAAGGCTTTTTCAGTCACGCGTACAAGTGTTTAATCATGAAAATGCTGTATGATATAAACATATTTAGCTGGATAAATAGTTTCATCTTAAGACAGATTTTTGCCCCTAGTTACATTTAATTCCAGAATCTAGGCAGATCTTTAATGTTGAATTGATCTGACTTTCTTCCACACAAATAATTTATCTTTATTATTTGTCTGTTGAACACAACTCCTGCAATTTACATTGCCGCTGTCTTCTTATGTTCTCTGTAATCTCTATTCCTGGAGGTTTCCCATCCAACTGCTAATTCAGCAAAATCCTTGTGGGAGTTCCAAATTATAATGAACCCTGACCCCACTTAGATTCCAGCCCAAAGTTAGCTGCATACAGCGTCTGCTGAAACATTTCAGGAAGTATATCATAAAGTATTAAATCCTGTATATAGATAGTCCTCCCTTAATGATCCTTTGTTCAGCAACTGTTCAAAGTTATAACTTTGAACTCATGGTATTTAAGGCTGGTCCTTGAAATTATGGCTGTTTTAGTGCCCCCACAATCACATGAGCAAAATTCAGGTGCTTGGCAGAACATTCTGCATTTAAAATTACAATTTTAAGAAATCTTCCTCATCTCTGCTGTTTTGGCTGCTCTGCACTCCACCAGTTCAGGAAACATACAATATATTTATATGTTAAAAAAGAGAAAGTTGAGGGGAGATAGGTGGGTGAGGAAGTGACCATGACAGGGAAGAAGTGTGAGGTCTCATTCTCACCTAGCAGTGATACATCCTGACCTAACTACCAAACCAGGACTACTGAAACTGCTATCAATAAATGATGTGGCCATGTGATGTTTTGCCTAATGACTGCATTGCTTAGTAATGGAAATCCCAATTCCAATTAGGATTGTTAAATGAGAACTACCTGTAATCCCAAATTTGCTCTCCTGTTTTGGTAGCATCAGAATGTCTTCACTGCTGGTGGTAAATCTTACACTGTTTATTAATCTGAAACAGAATCAAATGTGTTGTAGCCAAAGGCTCAGATAAGAATGCTTGCATAATGAAAGTTAAGCTACCTGGGAATTCAAGTAGTAGTTGCCAGAGCACTTCTAGAGAAAGCCAAGACCTTTTCTGCTGTTTTTCCACATATGGTGAAATGCATGAGTGGTTTCTAAAGGAATCACACCACATTACACATAGTCAATGCAAGTACAGATGACTCAGGCTTGATTTTAATTAATTTGATGTTACCTTATTAAATAATCTTTTGCTTGTTTTTTTATTTAAAAAATAATATATAATTGCAACTGGTATAATGAGCTATGATTATTTTGCTATCCCATATTAAAGTTAGTTTTTAATATTAACTTCCCTTAACTGCTTAAAAGTTTACGTGTTGTTTATCTATGGTGGCATATAGAATCATAAACCAGAAATGCATTGAAACAGACAGGAAAATGAGGATTATACAACCTGTTCATTGAGTAGTTTCATTTCTAAAAAGAACAGAAAATGTTAAGCAAATACACTCATGGTTTTTCTCACACTTGGCTGATGCAGCTTCATTGAATTCTTAGTTTTTTGCTTGTAAAGATCAAAATTTTCCCCATGAACTAATTTCCCCAAAATTATTGAAGAAACTGAAAGTTACAGCCCATTTACCACACGGACACACACACATTGTAACATTGGTTTATTTTTGTTTCCATGTATAGTTTACAAGATTATAAAAGCCATGTAACAGGGTTGTACTGCTAGTTGTTGAGTGTCTTGGAGTCATCAAATGATACAGCAGATAATGATCTGAAATTCAGATGGCCATTTTTTTCCTTTATCCAGTTCCTTGGCAGAATCCATCCTCTTGGGTATTGATCCAACCTTTTGGTTCCAGTTATATTCAGATGTTAGATGTTACCTTTGTACATTAAATCCAAGCAATCCTTGAAATCAGGGGCAAAGAGGAATAACTTGGGGATATCTGGTATTAAATAGAATCATTCCACTTTTACTTTCATTTGAATCGAGATCTCCACAATTGTTTTGGTCCCACTTAGGACTCTGCTGATTTTGGGCATGAGGATGGGGCTATGAACAAAAATGCTTCTCTTGGACACAAAGGAATATAGCAAATGGGAAATGTCTTCTCCAAGTGGCTTATATATTCACCTGCAAGTTACTGCAGCCCTTTTAATCTTTTCAGCCATGCCTGGCATTGATTGTTCTTTTCATGTTAATACTGTAACTGTTTACTTCATAGTCACTTAAGCCCATGTCACACTGCACCAATGGATGCAAAGAGGATGTAAAACGGACAAAAAAGCTTGCCATCCGTAGGGAAACGCGATGCATCCGTTGTGTACTCACTGCGTCCGAGATTCATACTCTCTATCCGTCCAGCATCCATCTACTGTGATTTCATCCGCTCAAAAAGTTTTGAGCTGCACAAAACTTTCTGAGCGGATGAAGCATCCAACGTGTCCGTTCTACATCCGCTACGCACACGGGGAACATCCGTTATATATCCGTTGTCATCCGTTACACGTCTGATATATCCGCTAGGCATCTGCTGTGCATCCGCGCAATTCAAATCCGCTCCAGCGGAAAACGGACACAGGGAGGAAGTGAAACGGACGCGGAATGGACACACAGCGTTAGTAGCACGGGCATAGAAAGGATGAAAGCGGATGCAGCTCGGATATAAAGCATTAAAATGGAAAAAACGTTCGTATAGGGGATGTATCTCGAATATTTAGGATGTCTGGAGGATGCAGAAGGATACCAAGCAGAAAACCGATATTTCCTATAAAAAGGGGGAGGAAATCACTTGGATCTCACTTTCAGTCCAGCAGACGTGGGGTGCACACCTCTTCAGCCTTGCTCTTGCTCTTCCACAGCATCCATTCTTCTCCACCATGGATCATCGCACGCTCCTTTTGGTAGTCGCCATCATTCAACACCAGAACCAAGCCCTCTTCAGACTGTTTCACCTTTTCTACGGGAAGAAAAGGAGGTGGCCAAGAAGTGTCTGGGTCCGACGATGGATCGGGAGAAGAGCCGAGTACGGACTGTATGACAAGCTGATGGTGGAGCTGAGGAACGAAGACACTCGTGCATTCCAGAACTTCATGAGGATGCCTCCAGCCATGTTTGATGAAATTGTGGAATGTCTGAGACCCAGGTTGACCAAGGCGAACACCAGCTTCCGTCCCAGCCTGGACTCTGGGCTGAAGGTGGCACTGACTCTGTGACACCTGGCCTCCGGAACCACATACAGAAACATGCAGTATGCCTGGAGGGTGCTACACAACACCATCAGCATTGTGGTCAGAGAAGTGGTGCAGGCCATCATCGAAGAATACGTGGAGGAACTCCTCCAATGTCCCACCACTGAAGAAGGCTCGAGGAAACTTGCAGAACAGTGGTATCAGAGGTGGAACTTCCCCCACACCATTGGAGCCATAGATGGGAAGCACGTGGCCTGCAAAGCTCCAGTCAAGTCAGGGTCCATTTATTTCAACTACAAGGGCTTCTTCAGTATCATCCTCTTCGCCATGGTCGATGCTGACTACAAGTTCATGTACATCGATGCTTCAGGCAACGGGTCAGCTTCAGATGCCCAGGTATACAATGCCAGTGACCTCAAGGAGGGGCTAGAATACAACCTCATCTTCGGCTTCCCAGATCCAGACCCCCTACCGAATGACATACAAGATGTGCCCTACTTCATTGTGGATGAAGACGCCTTTTCCCTCAGAACCTACCTCATGAAGCCCTACACCTCCAGATGCCTCACCTGTGAAGAGAGGATCTTCAACTACAGGCTGTCCAGGGCAAGACGGGTGGTGGAGAACGCCTTTGGCATCCTGGACAACAGGTTCCAGGTACTTCTCACCACCATGCAGCATCGCCCACAGACCACGAGGAACATTGTGGAAGCTTGCTGCATCCTGCACAATCTCATGCGCACCCGCTACCCAGTGTTGCAGAACAGGCTTGTGGACTGTCAACAAGGGAATGGGGACATGGAGCCTGGTGAATGGAGGCAAGGGCGAAACCTGATAGACAATGTGGATGTACCAGGCCCCAACAGAGCTTCACGTGAAGGGAAGAAGCAGTGCAACCTCCTGAAACACTGGTGCAACTCCCCAGCTGGAGCAGTGGAGTGGCAAGACAGGATGATAGATGGTTAATGGATGCTTCCTTGAGCCTGTGGCATAACACTGATGAGGTTGTGCCATGTATGTTGCGTGGCCCTACAATGAACAGGGCATTAATAAAGAGTTGTGTTTATGTTGAAATGTGTTGATCAATGATTAAATTGTTATTGATAATAAAGGGCCATATGTGTGGCAGCTGGGAGGGTGGACCATACAGTCCCACTATGCTTGCACTGGAGGCTTATCTATCCCACAGCTATTACCCATCCCACAGCTATTACCCATCCCACAGGTATCCCTGCCCATCCCACAACTATTACCCATCCCACAGGTATCCCTGCCCATCCCACAAGCATGCAAAGGCTTAACCATTTTCTAAAAGTTTCCACCAATACTTTATTAAGTAAAAGAAATGAACCAAGTGTGTGAAGCAAAGATAACCTTTATTAATAACAGTTAAATAAAGTGTAGGACTTTATTAAAAAAGCAAAAGGAACCAAGAAAAGTGTCCCAAGCAAAGATAAAGTCAACAGGTAACAACTCAGTCTCTGGCAATGTTCTCAGTCACTCTGAGGCATGTCCATGGTCTCAGGTGTAAAGGGTCCAGGGACTGTGGAGGTGGCAGTGGCTGGAGTGCTGGTCTGAGGCGCCATTGGGGTGCCTGGCCCCGAGAGGACAACAGAAGATTGTGTGTTCAGGAAGCTCTCAGAAAGCTGGCTCAGCCCAGTGAGGTTGAGAGGCCCTTCATCCAGGACCTGGGATGTCAGGCACAGGACCAATGAAAAATGTTCTGAGGCCGGGCTTGGCTGTGGGGTGGAGGAAGGAGTGTAGTGGGGATGTCTGGTCTGCAGCTGGACGAGGTGAGGCGTCTGGCGTGCAAGGAAACATCTGTAGCGTCGGTGGCATCTGTGGCGTCGGTGGCATTGGTGGCATCAGTGGCACCTGTGGCGTGCGAGTAACCTGTGCCTGTGCTGTTGGAAGTCCTGGTATCCATAGCCTTGGTAGGTGAGGGGCTGTTGAAAGCCTTGGAAGGGCTGTGACATCGCCTGGGGTGGAGGAGCAGATGTGGACTGGGTGGGAGCAGGTTCAGCTGGGCCTGGAGGGTGGTGCAGCAGCGCCGTGATCCTCTCTTTCATGACCTGGTACTGGGCCTCGGGCATGTCCATGAGGGTCTGGGTCACGTAGGTGAGGAAGGGCTTGGGGTTTGAGGATGGAATCTCGAAGTGTACCAGCTGAGAGAGGAGATCTGCGCTGTTCTTGATTGTGTCCCTGATCTCCAAGAGCATAGTGTGGCTCTGTCCCTCCGGTCTGCCTCTCTGCCTGCTTTCTGTGGAGGTGGAGCTGGGGGTGGGTGTGGGTTGGTCTCTGGTGATCGCTGCTTCTTCTTGCTCCATGTGTGTGAGAATCCTCCACGTCCTCCGGCATAGGGTGTGCAGCTGTCGGGGAGGTCTCTGTCGCGGGGCGCTCTGTGGACACCTGCCTGGACATGGTCGCTGTCTCCTGGCCAGAAGAGGACTGGCTGTCTGTGGGCTGCCTGAGAGTGAGGGTAGACAGAGGGGCTGCTCCTCGGTGGCGGACCTCACCCTCCAGGAAGCTGCACTTGGCCATGACGTTGCTCTCCCGGTCGGTGAGCTTGACTGTGGCCTGGCCAGATTTCTTCAGGTGCAGCTTCCCGTACCAGGTGTGCATATGCTTCCACCACCCGAGGAGGACATCAGCAGTGTAGCCCAGGCTCTCCGCCTTCTGTCTCCAAGCCGCCTGCTTCCGCTTGGTGTCTCGATAGAGCCTCTGGCCCTTCCTCCATATGTACTCGTTCTTCCTCAGCCACTCCAGCACCTCTTACTCATGCTCCTCTGTGATGGAGTACTGCTTCTTCTCTCCCTTCTCCTTGCCTTGCCTCTTCCTCCCTCTGGCAGGGCCTTCAGCAGCAGGGCCTTCATCATCAGGGCTTTCAGGGCTTTGGGGCTGGTCCACCACTGCAGCAGCAGGAGAAGCAACAGGAGAAGCAGCACCAGCAGCAGGAGAAGCAGCAGCAGCAGGAGCAGCACCAGCAGCAGAAGAAGCAGCAGAGTCAGCACCAGGGGATGGGATGGTGGATCTATCCCTCTTGCCAGGGCTGGCAGAAGATGGCACAGGCTTTCTCTTCTTCCCCATGGTGTTCTCTCAAAGATGTGTCTGGCAGCAGGTCTTTCCTCTGAATGCTGGCCTCGTGCGAGCTCCTTTTATATCCCTGGGGCTGATGCAATGCATCCTCCCCGCATGCTTAGTGAACGCTACGCATCCGCTATGCATCCGCTCTGCATCTACAGCATCCACTACGCATCCACTTCATCCGCTACGCATCCGCTTTTTCCGCTATGCATCCACTTTGCTATGCTCCCCCGGAAGCCCTGCGGACGTGCCATCCGCTTCCATCCACTTTCATCCGCTAGGCTTCCGTTCAGCATCCATTTTACATCCACGCTACGTCTTCCCCCCGTCCGTTCTTTTCCGTTCTGTTTATGCAAATTTTTGCCCCTTTTGAGAGCGGATAAGAACAGATGGAGCCACCCCCGGATTTTTGGCCGTCTGCTGTGTCCTTTTACATACGTTTTGCATCCGTCGGGCGATGTGACCTAGCCTTAAAATCCTAAAATTCTGTGCTACTTGGAGAAGCCTGCGATGCGATGCAGAATTGTCCCAGAATTGCCTTCAGGGATTAGATATCTGGGTAGTTTCCACTAGATTGAAGCTGTGATTCCAGGCCTTGGCATACTGTTGGAGCAACTGATAGAGACCTTTTTACATTCCTTGTTGTCTACTTATCATTTCATCATTCTCTACAAACCAGCATTTGAACCTAAAGAAGTTGTGATTAAATTTCAGTGACTGGATTTCAGTGATTGAATTTTGGGTGTTCAAATATGAGTCCATTTAATAATCAGATGAACAGAACCAGCCCACTCAATTCTCAATATTGTCCCAAGATGGGAAATTTTTAATATGATTTTGGCCAAAGAGTTCTTGTTTTGGTCAGCAAACTCTAGCAATTCTTCCTATACTAGGCTGATGGTTACTGATTTTAATTTGCTTCATTAAGCACATTTTTTTGGCCTGATATAATCATTTAACTTAGTGCTTCACTTAATAGAAGTGTTTTATTCTGTTTTCATCTATAGCCTTTTCTAATTCAGAGTTTAAAGGACCATTACTTTTAAAGCCCTGAACTGATTTGATTAAATTTGGCAAGCTCCTTTCCATTCTATTTTGCCTGCCAATTTTGTCAGAATCTGCTTAGAAGCAAATAAAAAATACAGCCTTTTGTGTTTATTTGGGCTAGGTAGTAAGTTGATAATGCTGTTTTAGGTAATAATTTTGTGATTGCAAAAGTAATCAGGTTGGACAGTTTTGACTAACAACATATCATACTTAAATTGTAACATTCTAGATTAGAATTCTTTAGTCTTCTCACATTCCTACTTTAAAATTCATGTTAAAGCTGAGTTATTTTAACAATTTTCAGCCAGATCTGTTGAGGCATAAAGAATGGTATTGTGACTTACAAAGTAGATGCTAGTTCCCAAAACATGGACTAAACAGGGTTTCCCCAAATATAAATGTCGAGAAACTTAGATTGACAGTAGAAATTGATTTCTCCACTTTCTTTTTCCTGGTGTCTTGGATTACATGCACATTTAAAAAGCTTTTAAAATTATCAGGAAGAAACCAAATAGAGGTTTGGGATTAATTTATGACATGCAGTAAATCCTAGCAAATGTGTTTTTAAGTGAATACACCAAATGACAAGATAATCAGTTAATCATGTATAATAGCTCTTACCATGTTAAGCTAAATAAATATGTGAAGCAGGTTCACATATGTATAGCCACTGTAGTTCATAAGCACTAATTTATGGTTTAGCAGAGTGATGCAGATTTTTCTGAATCAGGAATTACCCTTGGCCTTTATGTACATGGAGCTACAAAATGCACATGCCTACCTCATAAAAGTCATGTTCGAATTCATCATAATATGCAGGTTGCCCCCATTAAAGTTAGAAAATTGGGAAATGAAAGATAGCTTCTATGTATATATGTTCTATTTCTTCTCTCCCTATCCTAATTGATTCTTCAGGAAAGGATTTTCTTATGAGCTGAAGAGTAACAACGCATTGATTGCAAAAGCTAAGCCTTCTCTTTGTCCTCAGCTCAGTAATGAGATTCATTTAAACAAACACCTTTGCAGTGGGATCTCTGGATATCTTCTCATGCTGCCTCACTTTCTCTAGGTTTTAAATAGGCTGCATTGCTATCACTACATGTCTGCTTCACTTGCAGTACAGCTGACTGATGGAGGACACTGTAAGAAAAATATTTCTAGGAAATCAACCAGTCTTTAACTTTTTGAGATTAGGACTGACAGTATTTTTCACTCAGATGTTACCCTAACTCTGGAGTGCTGAGGAGACCCTTGCACATTAGGCCTGAATGCCTGCAGCAAAGCTGTTTGGTTGTTGTCAAGACTTGGAATTATTACAGGATTCAGGGCAGAAATCAATGCTCGCACCACTGCATGTGCGATAGCTTCATCCTGGTGCACATTCATGCTCAATCTTATCAAAGTGATGTTGGCATGGCAGGAATACAGAGCGCACCATGGCGGGTACATTTGGGAACCAGCTTCTTAAATAATGTATGTAGGTAGATTGCCACTGCCCAGAGGTGATTTACGTCCAAATGGATTATTATAGAGAGCCCCAAAAATAAAAACCCAAACTACAATGTAAGAAGAAGCAAATAGTAGGATTGACAACATCTGAATAAGCTCTTATGATTCTGGTTTGAATCAGTGCTGATCTGCAGTACGTAGCAGCTAGTGATGGCACCATTTTATAAAAATACTCTTTTTCATAATATTATTTCTGCAGTGGGTTTGCTATTAAATATAATGAAGTAGGCAATTATGTGGTTATGGTCATTTTTGCAACTTTACCATTTTCATGATTTTAAGTCTGGGTTTCAAGATTATTTAAAAAATAATAATTCAACTTCTTTTCATATTGATATAAGAACATAGGAATACATGTAGCAGTGTTGGAATAGCTGAATGCCATCTTAGACCGCAACATGACAAGGCAGATGCCTATTGGCCAGCAGAAGATAAGGAAAATTAGTTTAGATATAGAAAAATCCATCTTTCAACCAATATACTGTATTGCAAAATGTTATTTCCCATTTGCTTGTAGTTGTAGGCAGTGAGCCTGATATTTTGTTGTTTTATTTGGCCTTTACTACAAACAAATGAACTTAGCTCCAGATGAATGGGTAAATAATGAAAATAACTCTAGGAATTGAAGAAAAATTCAGGCTTAGTAGGGAGTGGGAGTCATTGAACACAGTAAGACATAACTTAAACTTAAGGCCCGGTCCCACTGCACTTACGGATGCAAAGAGGATGTAAAATGTTAAAAAAAGCTTGCCATCCATTGGAAAACGCTATGCATCCGTTGTATACTCATTGCATACGTGTTTCATACGCTCTATCCGTCGAGCATCCATCCACTGCGATTTCATCTGCACAAGAAGTTTTGAGCTGCACAAAACTTTGTGAACGGATGAACTTTCCGCTGTGTATGATGTAAATCCGCGACATACAAGCAACAAACGTTCTATGTCCGTTTATCATCCATTAAACGTCTGCTGTATCCTCTCTGCATCCTCTGGGCAATCCTTGCAACTCACATCCACTGCACCTGAAAACAGAAAGAGGGAAGAAACAAAAGGTACACGGAACGTCTACACAGCATTAGTAGCACAAAAATAGAAAGGATGAGCAGTGAACGGTTTGCATCCGATATACATCCGCGCGGCATCCCCTTTCCTTCCTTTAGGCGTACGTGATGCATCCGCTTCATCGCTATGCGTCCACTTCAAAATTATCTCCAGGAACCCCTTCAGAGGTGTCATCCACTTCCATCTGCTTTCATCCGCTAGGCTTCCTGTGAACATCCGTTTAACATCCCCGCTACAAACTACCCACATCCGTTTTTTTCCGTTCTGTTTATGCAAATTTTTGCCACTTTTTGAGCAGATGACAACGGATGGAGCCACCCCCGAAATTTTGCTCATCCGCTGTGTCCTTTATGCATACGTTTTGCATCCGTCAGACAGTGGGACTGGGCCTTTAACCAAACAACCATAGGAAGTTGCTGTTGACAGATCATTGAGTGAAAAGCCAGGCATTCCTGGAAGCCACCTGAAAAAGTCTGAATTTGCATAGAAACTTGCTGTTTTCAAAACAAATATCATTTTCTGCACATTCATGTCATATTCTGTTGAACAAGTGGACATAAAATCTTACTGAAAATATTCAGCCGAACCGAAGGCCCTACAGGGCAAGAAAATAGACTTTATGGTCTCTGATGACTAAGTCTATTCAATCATTAGTATGTGTAGCAGATGCTTTGCTTTGAATAGATTTGCAAAGTCAGTTCTGCAGACCATTCTTTAATCCCAGTTATTTGTGTCTCACACAATTCCAACTAAACTGAAATTTAAAATTTCAGCTTTAAAATCTCAATCATCTAGATCAAGGGTTGCCAACCTTTTGGACCTCAGGGTCCACCAAACTCATAATTTTAAATCCCAGGGACCACTAACTGGTTCTGTGGGCGTGGCCTAATTTGTGGGTGTGGCTGGGTGGTCGTGACTGGAAGGGCATGGCTTGTATGTAAATATTATAAATATTTATATAAATATTGAATTTTTTATAAAAAGAGCAACTTTTACCCAAAATCAGGCAAAGCAGGCAGGCAGATTGAGTTGCTCACAGAATCACAGATTCATTCAGAAATCTATTTGCCATTGGCTAGCTCAGTCTGTCACATAAAATTTGCTTGCAAGCAAACTAATAAAATTAACTCACAATACACCATGCATGTAAATATTGAATTTTTTATTTAAAAAAGAACAACTTTTACCCAAAATCAGGCAAAGCAGGCAGATTGCGTTGCTCACAGAATCATTGAGTGATCTATCTGTCTGCCATTGGCTAGCTCAGTCTCTCAAATTTGCTTGCTGTGAGTCTGCACTGAATTTGCTTGCAAGCAAAGCTTCAGTCCTAAGGGAGGTTCGGCTGTGCTTAGTTAGAAAGCAAGAACTTCGACCATTTCCTGCTTCCTAGCTAATCTAAATCTCCCAGCACAGCAGAACAGATGATGGTTGGAAAAAGGAAAAATAGCAATTTAACAGGCAAGTTTACTGGGTAAGGAGGGAGTGGGCAGTGCCGCCTTGTGTTTCTGCACAGCCTGGATTATTTGCTTTGGGGGGGTGCTCTGGGGGGTGAGATTTTTCTGCGGCCCACCAAAATTTTCTCAAGGCCCATCAGTGGGCTGTGGCCCACCAGTTGGCAACCACTGATCTAGATCATGGGGTCCCAAAGGTGCTTTTTCCAAAATGCAATTGGACTTTGTGGTTATTGTTGTCTGACAACATTTCGCTTCTTATCCAAGAATCTTCTTCAATTCTAACTGGCTGGTGGGGAAGTCTTCAGATCTTTTCAAAGGAGCTTCTTTTTATTATATCTTCAAAAACATGGAAACTAGACTGGTACTGATACTGATTTTTGCTAACCCAAGGCAACATAACTTGCTGCAAAAAAGGATAGGGAACCTTTTTGCCCCTGGAACAGGGATGGGATTCTACCAATTCTGACTCATTCTATAGAACCCCCTTGTTAACTTTCTAAGCAGTTCAGAGAACAGGTAGTTATAAGAAATCTCCTTTTGTTTTTTTCCACCCTTATTACATTCTTGGCAGTATGCCTAGACCTACTGTCTCTGAAGGAGGTTTTTTTTTCTTTCCTGGTACTTTCTGAAAGGGGAAGGATTGTTTTAAGCTTTTTATACTGCTGTTGGAAGGAAATATTCCCCTGTTGCAGTTAGCACTTTGAAGAAATAATTGAATAATGAAGTAGAGCTGCGGAAAGAAGCTTTTAATGACAAGGAACCAAGATGAGTGACATTCAGCAAGGATTCGTGGCTAGCTAGAAAGATTGACATTCAAATGTGAGTTTATATACTCTTTCTGAGTCTAAAATTGGTTTTTGGTGAAGTTTAATTCTGTCCTTGGTGATGCTTAATCCTGTGTTTATTGATGGGATAATTTTCCCTATTCAGCTTTGTTTGGAAGGAAAAAGATTAATCTCTGTTCCTGAAAAGAAACTGGGTTGAGAAATCTGGCTAGTTCCTGTGTCTATTTGTTCTGGGATTTGTTTAATAAGCAACAACTACTGTTGTGATTTAATTATTTGTATTGTGTTTGAATTTTTTCCTGCCTCATGGTTTCTTTTTCTATCTGGGGAGGGGGTCTTCCTTCATTCTTAGTGGTGTCTGCACTATCCTTTTGGGGTGTACTTCCAAGAGGCAGGATACCAGCTTGGCACTTTTTTTTTTTTACTGCCTTTCTAGGGGGCATGTGACCTTTCCTTAAATCTGGATGATTTCTTTAGGATATCTTGTGAGGTGAGTGAGACCAGCTGGTATCTTTAAGTGATGGAAATGGATCTAAGGATTGCTTTTCCTGGGTATGCTCTTTCTGGATAGCTTAAATGACCTCTCTGATAAAAAGTTTCACTTTATGAGCAAGAGTTGGCTACTGATAGTTATCATTGCATTTTAACTATTTTAATTCCTCAAGGTGCTCTGGCACCCTGCCTGATTTGTAAGTCTGGCTTGCAGGTATTTTTAATCTAATGATTGGTATTTAGGGCAGCTTTTTGCAAGCAAAGAAGCTTTTTGTATTTTTGTACAGGTAATCCTTGACTTACAACTGTTCATTTAGTGACTATTCAAAGTTACAATGGCACTGAAAAAAGTGATGTATGACCGTTTTTCACACAACCATTGCAGCATCCCCACTGTCATGAGAGGCAGGCAAGGAGAAGTGCCCCTTGACGTGAATGACATCGAATTGGCCATGCCCACCCAGTCACATGACCACCAAGTCACACCCACCAACTAAACCACACCCACAGAACCGGTTTTTTAAAAAATTGAATCCGACCCCTGTCCTGGAACAATGTTAAATCACCTTTCCCAGCATTTTTAGCCCATCCAGTAGAAAAGATACTAGCAGCAGTAATTTGGACATTTGGCAAGCTTCCTAATTCTCATGTATTTATAATTCATGTACAAGTGAAGCTCTTCCTGGGAATTGGCTTTGTGAAGGAGGGTTACACACACACACACAAATAGGATTGAAGGTTCCAAAAGCACATAAAATATAAATTCTCTGTAGTTTTACATAGCAGTATGAGTAGTTTGGGGGCTGCTCCCCAGAGGTGGGATTCTACTGGTTTGGCTCGGTTCGGCCAAACAAGTAGCTCCAAAAATCATCTGCCCGGGCTCCCATACTGACCTCTATTTCCTGCTTTTGAAGCACAGCTGCATCGCACAGCACAGCAGATTGCTGCGTGTCAGCTATTGAAGGAACAGGAAGAGTGCAGGAGAAGATCAGTAGGAAAGCCTCTATGCACGCACAAAGTACATGTTTGCTACGTGCATGTGCAAAGTATGCCCACCAAGCCACGCCCACCAAACCGGTGGAAAAGCAATTTAAATCCCACCACTGCTGCTCCCTGGATCTTTGGTTGAAAACATCCATCTGGCCAGGAGCAGGAGGCTCCGTTCAGAGCATCTCCTGCTTTTTTTTTGTTGAATTTCCCTTTACAGGGGAAAAAAAATAGTGTGGGATGTGTGGCAACGCTATCCTTCACTTTTTTGAAGATCGGGTAGAAGTGAGGCTGCTGCAACATTGTCTACATTTCTGATAGGAGGAAGGAAACCCCAGAAGCTTGAAGGCATGATTGGGGGAGAGGATGCCCATTCCCCACATTTGCATTAGAAATGCTAAAGACTGCCCTTGCAGCTTTTCATTAAAGGGCCGGTCACATAGGCCGATGGATGCAAAACATATGTAAAAAGGACACAGCAGATGAGAAAATGTTCCATCCGTTGTTATCCGCTCTCAAAAGTGCCCCAAATTTGCATAAGCAGAGCGGACAACAACGGAAAGGAATGGATGGGGGGAGGATGGAGCCAGGATGTTAAGCGGATGCTCCACGGAAGCCTAGCGGATGGAAGCGATTGGCACATCCGCGGGGCTTCCAGGGGAGCACAACGAAGTGGATGCGCAATGGAAGGAACGGATGCAGGGCGGATGCCGAGCGGATGAAGTGGATGCAGAGCGGAAGCCTAGCGGATGCCTAGCAGATGCTTAGCGGATGCAAAGCGTTCACTGCGCATGCGGGAAGGATGCATTGCGTCAGCCCCGCGGATATAAAGGGAAGCAGCTCGCAAGCAGGTCACCATTCAGAGGAAAGACCTGCTGTCAGACACTGCTCCAGCCAGCCAGCTAGCCAGCCAACAACCATGGGGAAGAGGAGTAAGCTTCTGCCATCTGCTGCCAGCCCTGGCAAGAAGGACAGGGCCACCATCCCACCCCCTGGCCCTGACTCTGCTTCTGTTGGGGCTTCTGCTGCTCGGGCTGACTCTTCTAGTCCTGGAGCTTCTGCTGGTGTTTACTCTGCTGGCGCTGCTCCTGGTGCTGGTGCTTCTGCTGGTGCTTACTCTGCTGGCGCTGCTCCTGGTGCTGGTGCTTCTGCTGGTGCTTGCTCTGCTGGCGCTGCTCCTGGTCCTGGTGTTTCTGCTGGTGCTTACTCTGCTGGCACTGCTCCTGGTCCTGCTCGTCCTGCTGGTGCTTCTGGTCCTGCTGGTGCTGCTGGTGCTTACTCTGCTGCTGCTGATCCTGGTGCTGCTGGTGCTTACTCTGCTGCTGCTGACCCTGGTTTTGCTGGTCCTGCTTTTGCTGCTACTGTTGTTGCTGCTGCTGCTGGTGGTGGTGTGGTGGAGCAGCCCCTACAACCTCGAAGCCCCTCTGATGAGGGCCCAGATGGCCCTGCCAGAGGAAGGAAGAGGCATACATGAGAACGGGAGAGGAGGCAATACTCCATCGAAGAGGAACATGAGGATGAGGTGCTGGAATGGCTGAGGGAGAACGAGTATCTTTGGCGGAAGGGACACAGGCTCTATTGAGACACCAAAAAGAAGCAGGCTGCTTGGAGAGAGAAGGCGGAGAGCCTGGGATAAACTTTGGAGGTGCTCCTCGGCTGGTGGAAGCACATGCACACCTGGTACGGGAAGCTGCACCTCAAGAAATCTGGCCAGGCCACGGTCAAGCTGACGGACCGAGAGACCTATGTGATGGCCAAGTGCACCTTCTTGGAGGGTGAGATCCGCCACCGAGGAGCAGCCTCTCTGACAACCCTCTCTCTCAGGCAGCCCGCAGAGAGCCAGTCCTCTTCTGGCCAAGAGTCAGCTCCTGTGTCCAGGCAGGTATCTGTGGAGTGTGCCATGATGGAGACCCCCCCGACAACTGCACTCCCCGTGGCGGAGCACGTGGAGGACCCTCTGGTGCAGTGGGAGCAAGGAGAGGGCACTTCCACCAGAGACCAACCCACATCCACCCCCAGCTCCACCTCCACAGAAAGCAGGCAGAGAAGCAGACCAGAGGGGCAGAGCCACACTGTCCTGCTGGAGATCAGGGACACCATCAGAAGCAGTGTAGATCTCCTCTCTCAGCTGGTACACACCGACATACCATCCTCAAACCGCAAGCCCTTCCCCACCTACGTCAACCAGACCCTCATGGACATGTCCGAATCACAGTACCAGGTGATCAAGGACAGGATCACCGGTCTTCTTCACAACCCTCCAGACCCAGCTGAACCTGTTCTCACCCAGTCCAGGTCTGCTCCTCCACCCCAGGTGATGTCACAGCCCTTCCAAGGCTTTCCACAGGCCCTCACCTACCAAGGCTACGGCTACCAGGAGTTCCAGCAGCACAGGCAGCCCTTCCCAGTCCAGGCACAGGTTCATCGTACGCCACCGGTGCCACCAATGCCACAGATGCCGCCGATGCCACAGATGCCACCCACGCCTCACCTCGCTCACCTGCAGACCAGACAGCCCCACTACACTCCTCTTTCCTCCACCCCACAGCCAAATCCGGCTTCAGAGCATCTGTCATCGGTCTTGGGGCTGACACCCCATGTCCTGGAGGAAGGGGCTCTCAACATCACAGGACTGAGCCAGCTGTCTGAGAGCTTCCTCCACACACCGTCCCCTGTTGTCCTCTCGGGACCAGGCACCCCAATGGCGCCTCAGACCAGCACTCCAGCAGCAGCCACCTCCACAGCACCTGGACCCTTCACCCCTGAGACTATGGGCACGCCTCAGAGTGACTGAGAAGGGTGCCAGAGACTGGGTTGCTACCTGATGACTTTATCTTTGCTTGGGACACCTGGGTCATTTTGCTTTTACAGTTTGTTATTAATAAAGTTTATCTTTGCTTCACACACTTGGTTCAGTTCTTTTAGTCAATAAAGTCTTGGTGGAAACTTTTAGAAATGGTTTAAGCCTTTGCATGCTTGTGGGATGGGTAAGGATAGCAGTGGGATGGACAGGGATACCTTTAGGATGGGTAATAGCTGTAGGATAGATAAACCTCCAGTGCAAGCATAGTGGGGCTGTATGGTCCACCCTCCCAGGTGCCAACCTTTGGCCCTTTATTATCAACAACAATTTAATCATTCATCCACATATTTCAACATAAACACAACTCTTTATTAAATGCCCGGTTCATTGTAAGGCCACTCAACATACATGGCACAATCTCATCAGTATGATGAGACAGGCTGAAGGAAGCATCCATTTAGCATCTATCATCCTGTCTTGCCACTCCACTGCTCCAGCTGGGGAGTTGCACCAGTGTTTCAGGAGCTTGCACTGCTTCTTCCCTTCACGTGAAGCTCTGTTGGGGCCTTCCACATCCACAGTATCTATCAGGTTTCGCCCTTGCCTCCATTCACCAGGCTCCATGTCCCCATTGCCTTGTTGGAGGTCCAAGAGCCTCTTCTGCAACACTGGTTAGCGGGTGTGCATGAGATTGTGCAGGATGCAGCAAGCTTCCACGATGTTCCTCACGGTCTGTGGGCGATGCTGCATGGTGGTGAGAAGTACCTGGAACCTGTTGGCCAGGATGCCAAAGGCGTTCTCCACCACCCGCCTTGCCCTGGACAGCCTGTAGTTGAAGATCCTCTCTTCACGGGTGAGGAGTCTGGAGGTGTAGGGCTTCATGAGGTAGGTTGTGAGGGAGAAGTCGTCATCCCCCACGATGAAGTAGGGCACATCTTGTGTGTCGTTGGGCAGGGGTTCTGGATCTGGGAAGCCCATGATGAGGTTGTGTTCCAGCCCCTCCTTGAGGTCACTGGCGTTGTATACCTGGGCATCTGACGATGAGCCGTTGCCTGAAGCATCGATGTACATGAACTTGTAGTCAGCATCGACCATGGTGAAGAGGATGATGCTGAAGAAGCCCTTGTAGTTGTGATAAGTGGACCCTGACTTGACTGGAGCTTTGCAGGCCACGTGCTTCCCATCTATGGCTCCAACAGTGTGGGGGAAATTCCACTTCTGATACCACTGCTCTGCAACTTTCTTCCAGCCTTCTTCGGTGGAGGGGCACTGGAGTAGCTCCTCCAGGTATTCTTCGATGATGGCCTGCACCACTTCTCTGACCACAATGTTGATGGTGTTGTGTGGCACCCTCCAGCCATACTGCATGCTCCTGTACGTGGTCCCTGAGGCCAGGTGGCACAGAGCCAGTGCCACCTTGAGCTCAGGGACCAGGCTGGGCCGGAAGTTGGTGCTCTGCTTGGTCAACCTGGGTCTCAGCCGCTCTACAACTTCGTCAAACATGGCTGGTGGCATCCTGATGAAGTTCTGGAATGCACGAGGGTCTTCGTTCCTCAGCTCCACCATGAGCTTATTATACAGTCCGTACTCGGCTCTTCTCGCGATCCATCTTCGGACCCAGACACTTTTTGGCCGCCTCCTTTTCTTCACGTAGAACAGTTGAAAGAGCCTGTAGATGGCTTTGCACTGTTGTAGAACAATGGTGACTACCAATAGGAGTGTGTGACGATCCATGGTGGAGATGACTGGATGCTGTGGAAGAGCAAGAGCCAGATGAAAGCTGAAGAGGTCTGCACAGCAGGGCTGCTGGACTGAAAGTGAGATCCAGGGGAGTTCCTCCCCCTTTTTATAGGAAATACAGGTTTTCCGCTCGGTGTCCTTTTGCATCCTCTAGGCATCCTGCAGACATCCTAAATATCCGAGATATGTCCCCTATGCAAACGTTTTTTCCGTTTTAATGCTTTGTATGAGAGCTGCATCCGCTTTCATCCTTTCTCCGTCTGTGCTACTAATGCTGCGTGTCCGTTCCGTGTCCGTTTCGCTTCCTCCCTGTATCCGTTTTCCGCTGGAGCGGATGCGAGTTGCGCGGATGCGCAGTGGATGCCTAGTGGATATAGCGGACGTGTAATGGATGACGACGGATGTAGAACGGATGTTCCCCGTATGCGTTGCGGATGCAGAACGGATGCGTTGGATACATTTTCCACTCAAAAAAGTTTTGTGCAACTCAAAACATTTTGAGCGGATGAAATGCCAGTAGACGGATGCTGGACGGATAGAGAGGATGAAAAACGGACGCAGTGAGTAGAGAACGCGTTAACCAACGGATGGCAAGTGTTTCTCTCCGTTTTATATCCTCTTTCCATCCGTTGGTGCTGTGTGACAGGGGCTTTAGAGAAAGAACTGATCCAACAGTTATAGGCTCTAAATAAGATCCATAGCAGTGTGGGAAAAAGGCATTTTATGTTTGTATTAAAAGAAAGAAACCTTCTGTTAGCCTTGAATTCCAGAATATTCAATTGTTGACATATGAGGTGGTTCTTCCTCCTCCCCCTCCTCCTCCTTCTTCACAGTACTTCATCAGCTACTTTCCAAGAGTTTTTTTTTAAATGATAAAGGTTATTCTAGTGTACTCTACCTGAGATAAAGTCAAACTGAATGTAGTGGGGTTAATTTCTGTGTGAAAGGACAAGGTAAGGTGCTTCTATACTTTACTCTCTTTTATGGGATTTTGGTACCGGTAGATGACTTGCTGAAGTTAGACTTTGAAAGTTCCTCCACCAAAGTGTGCCATGACTAACCATGTTGCAGAACCATGGTGGTGCAGTGGTTAGAATGCAATATTGCAGGCTAATTCTTCCCACAGCCAGAGGTTCGATCTTGGCTGGCTCAAGGTTGGCTCAGTGTTCCATCTTTCCGAAATCGGTATAATAAGGACCCAGCTTGTTGGGGACACAATATGCTGACTATGTAAACTACCTAGAGAGTAAAATACTATGTGAAGCAATATATAAGCCTAAGTCCATGATGGCGAACCTATGGCATGCGTGCCACAAGGGGCACACAGAGCCATTTGCGCTGGCATGCCAGCTGCAGGCAAACTTATCTCATTGAGCATGCGTGTGCCTCATGGCTGATTTTTGGCCTGTTTGAGGCCTTTTTCAGCCTCCCAGAGGCTTGAAAAAAGCTTCTGCAGGCTTTGCAGGATGAATAGGCCCATTTCGTCACTTCCTATAATACTGGAAGTGATGAACCGGGCCTATTATTCATCCTGTAAAGCCTACAGAGACTTTTTCAAGCCTATGGGAGGCCGAAAATCAGCTGTGAGGCGCAGTGCAGGTAAAACGGTGGCGGGGATAGTGGCTCGGGCAGATTGTGTGTGCATGCGCAGGGGGCCAGGGGGTGCACATTGCTTTCTGGGCGCTGGCACATGAGCACACGAGCACCAGCATGCGCATAATTTTTGGCACAGGAGCCCAAAAAGGTTAGCCACCACTGGCCTAAGTGCTATTGCTACAGTTCCTGGTCCAGAGCTACCAACTTGTCTCTTTGTGTGTTTCTGTCTACATTATGATAAAATATCAAATCAGAACACTTTAAGAGCTAGGGTGGTTTTAGAGATGGTTTGATTCTATCTGAATTAATTAATATGATACACACAGGAAAAAGTATTGTGCAGTATCACAAGGGTGAAATCTAATCTAATGCCTTGGTATGTGTGTGTCATTGCTTTTTCCGGCACCCTGCATGTCTTAATTCCACACCATGTTGGTTCTGTCACTTTGCATACTTTCTGGTTGTGCATCCAAGGTGTCTGCTGCAGTGCGGTTCTCTTTGACAGTTTCCAAAACACATGAAATTTGGGGAATCTGTCAAGGACTTCAGAGGAGATAGAAGCCATTTGATTTTTAGCACATTTATTTATCATCCTAGCTGAGAAATGCTCCCATTGATCCAGAGAAAAAAGAGTCAGTTCCTTCTGGGTTATATAATGCAATCCTTTGACAGTTTGCACATACCATGGTGGCTGGGGAAACAAAAGTTTAAAGTTCCTGAAAGATGTTTGTTTGAGAGTCCACAAATGAATAAATAATATTTTGAAAGAAGTGAAGTCACCTCAGTGGGGAAATCCTCAGATTATCTGATAAATTGAAACATTCACATTCTGTGCATCTTGTTTAATGTACTTAGAATGGCATAGAGCCCCATGTTTTCCCAATGATAATACTTTGCAGACTACAAATCGCTCTATTCCTGAGCTGTATTTTTGACAAATGGGCCATGGTATTCCCACTGAAGCAGGAAATTATTGGCTAAAACTCCATATAGCAGTGATTCTTCCCTGTAACACACAATAGAAGTTTTCTAATATGAATGTGTGTAAATCATTGAATTTATTGTGGAATGTCTAGGAATCCAAGTGTGACAGGGTACAATGAATAGGAAGGTAGAGAGGTACTACCATTCTCATCACAAGAAGCAAAGCCAGCCAAATAGAAGCCAGTTTTTCTGTAATATCATCAGCCTTTCGAAGTTGACCAGACAAGATATCAAAACCATGAGTGCGAATGCTATTTGTCTAAATACTACAAAACTCTTGTTCCTGTAACCTTTAACTGGGCAAAACAATGCATCGTATGGTAGGGCAACAATTTTTGAACCCAGATATCCCAAGTAGGCTAATTTACAGAATATGTCTACATTTTGGGACCTATGATTCCAGGGAATTGAAATATGCCAAATTTTATAAAACATTTTATGACATATAGTGTAGAGTGTATTTTAATAAGTTTTTCCATAACAGTTCCCATTATTCTTCTGCGGTTATCTCTTTGAAGCTTTTCATCCAATTCATCATGCAGTTTTTAAAATTGGTTTCCATTCTGTATTACATTTCAATAAATTTATACAAACACCCTAGTATACGTGCTTAAAGATCACAATTGAGACCAGCAATCTGTCACTGAATGATGCAGTGGTCAAGCATGGCTGCAGTGGATTTACAACTCACTTCCATTGCAGTCATTAATCAAGTCACACACAATCATTAAGCAAAGCACCACATGAGAGCAACTTGCAGTTTTATTGGCAGCTTCTCCATTGACTCTGTTGGAATCCAGGTGTGAAAGTTGCAAACAAGCATCATGTGATCACAGTGATGCTACAACAGTTGTAAAGTTACTTTTTCAGTGCAGTTGTAACTTTGATGTCACTAAACAATTTTGGAATCATTACACTGATAAATCCTGCATTGTTATCTTGTAGATACATAGAGAAGTTATTTCCAATAGTGACCTGCTCTTAAGAAATTATGACCATTTAATCTTTGCCTAATGGTAAACGTTTGCTGGGTTCTGTGGGGTAATTCTGTATTTTCTAGGCAGTAAGCTCTTGTCAAACAGTTGGAGACACTAGGGGAAACACTAGGGGAAGAAGTTTAATCTTGTATCACACAGTAGGCCCTGGACTCTTCCATCGACCAATGCTCCACTTGAGCATTGTTATAGAAGAGGCAGTTGTGAGGAGGTTGAGGGTTATTAACAAACCCAATGGCAAAGGTCTATAGGGTGGTGTATGAGGGAGGGAGGGAGAGGGGGAGGGGGGGAGAGAGAGAAGCATGGTTGCTCTGCAGATAGTAGCTTCACAAATTGTTTCCCTTTGATTTTTCTCTCAACATTTTCAGCTTTTGCTTCCCTGAAGGGGAAGTGGATGAAATGAGAAATTTACTGCAAAGATACTTGTTTACAGCTGCTGATGGAGATGGTGAAAGGATTTGTGGGGCAGGAAGTCATCTTGTGAATGGACCTTGTTTGCTGTACTTCCTTACAAAGATTAAAAGGCCTACCTCCTCAGCAGAACACTGCAGACTTAATCATTCTGCTCAGAAACCTCCCCCCACCCAGGACAAGGGAGGTAAAGGACCCGCAAGGTTCATTTCACCCATGCATTTTCAGGCACAGGCCAAAAGAAGCACCTCATTTTAATCTAAATTCTCTTAGCGTGTTGTGACTGGTGTTAATTGCAACAAATAAATAGAAATAAAGTCTTCCTATCTTACGGATGAGATTAAAAGAGAGCTGTCTCTTCCTATGCTTACAGTTTTTAATGCAATGTGTTTCTGTTGAACTATGTTGTGCTAAATATGTAACGTTTAGTCCCATCTTTTCTCTCAAGCAGCTCTAATTCCAAGACTCTCCATCTTTTATTCAGCCCATATTCCCTACTGGGGCAGTTAGACAAAGATCACACCCAGTGGATTTCATGCTGACATAGGGATTTGAATCTGGGTCTCCACAATCTAAAGGCTAGGTCACACTGGCCGACGGATGCAAAACGTATGCAAAAAGGACACAGCGGACGAGCAAAATTTCGGGGGTGGCTCTATCCATTGTTATCTGCTCTCAAAAGTGCCCCAAATTTGCATAAACAGAACGGAAAGGAACGGATGTGGGGAGGATGTAGCGGGGATGTAAAGCAGATGTTCGTAGGAAGCCTCATGGATGAAAGCGGATGGAAGCGGATGACACATCCGCAGGAGTTCCGGGGGAGAACAGCGAAGCGGATGCGTAGTGGAAGGAGCGGGTGCATAGCGGATGACGTGGATGCATCGTGGATGCGTAGTGGATGCGTAGCGGATGCAAAGTGTTCACTGCGCATGCGGGGAGGATGAATTGCGTCAGCTCCACGGATATAAAAGGATGCAGCTCGCAAGCAGTCAGCATTCAGAGGAAAAACCTGCTGCCAGAGATATCTTGAGAGAACACCATGGGGAAGAAGAGGGAGCCTGTGCCTACTCCTGCCAGCCCTGGCAAGAAGGACAGAACCACCATCCCACCCCCTGGCGCTGACTCTGAAGCTGCTGGTGCTTCTTCTGCTGCTGCTGGTGCTCCTGGTGTTGCTGCTGCTAGTGCTTCTGCTGGTGCTGCTGGTGCTTCTCCTGCTGGTGCTGCTCGTTCTGCTGCTGCTTCTCCTACTGGTGCTTCTGCTGCTGCTGCTGCTGCTGCTGCTGTGGTGGACCAGCCCCAAGGCCCTCAAAGCCCTGCTGCTGAAGGCCCTGCCAGAGGGAGGAAGAGAAAAGGCAAGGAGAAGGGAGAGAGAAAACAGTACTCTATTTCCGAGGACCATGAGGAGGAGGTGCTGGAATGGCTGAGGGAGAACGAGTACCTGTGGAGGAAGGGCCACAGGCTCTATTGCGACACCAAGAGAAAGCAGGCAGCTTGGAGAGAGAAGGCGGAGAGCCTGGGCTACACTTCAGATGTCCTCCTGGGGTGGTGGAAGCACATGCACACCTGGTATGGCAAGCTGCACCTGAAGAAATCCGGGCAGGCCGCTGTCAAGCTCACTGACCGGGAGACCTATGTCATGGCCAAGTGCAGCTTCCTGGAGGGTGAGGTCCGCCACCGAGGAGCAGCCCCTCTGTCAACCCTCTCCCTCAGATAGCCCACAGACAGCCACTCCTCTTCCAGCCAGCAGACAGCAACCATGTCCAGGCAGGTGTCTTTGGAGGGCCCCACGACAGAGACCCCCCCCGACAGCTACACTCCCCGTGCCAGAGGACGTGGAGGATCCCCTGTCTCAGATGGAGCAAGAAGAAACAGCCACCAGAGACCAAGCCACCCCCACCCCCAGTTCCACCTCCACAGAAAGCAGGCAGAGAGGCAGACCGGAGGGACAGAGCCACACTGTCCTCTTGGAGATCAGGGACACAATCAAAGCCAGGACAGATCTTCTCTCCCAGCTGGTCCACTTTGACATACCATCCTCGAACCGCAAACCCTTCATCACCTACGTGAGCCAGACCCTCATGAACATGCCTGAGGCCCAGTACCAGGTGATGAAGGAGAGGATCACAGCTCTTCTGCACCACCCTCCAGGCCCAGCTGAACCTGCTCCTACCCACTCCAGATCTGCTCCTCCACCCCAGGCGATGTCACAGCCCTTCCACGGATTTCAGCAGCCCCTCACCTACCAAGGCTACCACTACCAGGACTTCCCACAGCAGAGGCAGCCCTTCCCAGTCCAGGCCCAGGTTCATCGGACGCCACAGACACCTCACCTCGCCCAGCTGCAGACCAGACAGCCCCACTACACTCCTCCTTCCTCCACCCAACAGCCAAGCCCGTTGTCAGAACATCTGTCATCAGTCTTGGGCCTCACATCCCAGGTACTTGATGAAGGGCCTCTCAACCTCACGGGACTGAGTCAGCTCTCTGAGAGCTTCCTGCACACACCATCTCCTGTTGTACTCTCGGGGCCAGGCACCCCAATGGCGCCTCAGACCAGCACTCCAGCCACAGCCACCTCCACAATCCCTGGCCCCTTTATATCTGAGACCATGGGCACGCCTCAGAGTGACTGAGAAGAGTGCCAGAGACTGAGTTGTTACCTGTTCACTTTATTTTTGCTTAAGACATTTTACTTGGGTCATTTTGCTTTTTAATAAAGTCATACAGTTTGTTCTTAATAAAGGTTATCTTTGCTTCACACACTTGGTTCATTTTTTTTACTTAATAAAGTGTTGGTAAAAAAATGGTTAAGCCTTTGCATGCTTGTAGGATAGGTAAGGATAGCTGTGGGATGGGTAAGGATAGCTGTGGGATGGGTAAGGATAGTTGTGGGACAGGTAAGGATAGCTGTGGGATAGAGAAACCTCCAGTGCAAGCATAGTGGGACTGTATGGTCCACCATCCCAGCTGCCACACATATGGCCCTTTTTTATCAATAACAATTTAATCATTGATCAACACATTTCAACATAAACAGAGCTCTTTATTAATGCCCTATTCATTGTAGGACCACTCAACATACATGGCACAATCTCATCAGTGTTATGAGACAGGCTGAAGGAAGCATCCATTAAGCATCTACCATCTTGTCTTGCCACTCCACTGCTCCAGCTGGGGAGTTGCACTAGTGTTTCAGGAGGTTGCGCTGCTTCTTCCCTTCACATGAAGCTTTGTTGGGGCCTGGTACATCCACAGTGTCTATCAGGTTTAGTCCTTGCCTCCATTCACCAGGCTCCATGTCCCCATTGCCTTGTTGACAGTCTACAAGCCTGTTCTGCAACACTGGTTAGCGGGTGCGCATGAGATTGTGCAGGATGCAGCAAGCTTCCACGATGCTCCTCACAGTCTGTGGGCGATGCTGCATGGTGGTGAGAAGTACCTGGAACCTGTTGGCCAGGATGCCAAGGCGTTCTCCACCACCCGTCTTGCCCTGGACAGCCTGTAGTTGAAGATCCTCTCTTCACGGGTGAGGTATCTTGAAGTGTAGGGCTTCATGAGGTAGGTTCTGAGGGAGAAGGCGTCTTCACCCACGATGAAATAGGGCACATATTGTGTGTTGTTGGGTAGGGGGTCTGGATCTGGAAAACCCATGATGAGGTTGCATTCCAGCCCATCCTTGAGGTCATTGGCGTTGTATATCTGGGCATCTGAACTGACCCGTTGCCTGAAGCATCGAACTTGTAGTCAGCATCAACCATGGCAAAGAGGATGATACTGAAGAAGCCCTTGTAGTTGTAATAATTGGACCCTGAGTTGGCTGGAGCTTTGCAGGCCACGTGCTTCCCATCTATGGCTCCAACAGTGTGGGGGAAGTTCCACTTCTGATACCACTGTTCTGCAACTTTCCTCCAGCCTTCTTCAGTAGTGGGACACTTGAGGAACTCCTCCACATATTCTGCAATGATGGCCTGCACCACTTCTCTGACCACAATGCTGATGGTGTTGTGTGGCACCCTCCAGGTATACTGCATGTTCCTGTACGTGGTCCCGGAGGCCAGGTGGCGCAGAGTCAGTGCCACCTTCAGTCCAGGGTCCAGGCTTGGCCGGAAGTTGGTGTTTGCCTTGGTCAACCTGGGTCTCAACCACTCCACAACTTTGTCAAACATGGCTGGTGGCATCCTCATGAAGTGCTGGAATGCACGAATGTCTTCATTCCTCAGCTCCACCATCAGCTTGTCATACAGTCCAAACTCCGCTCTTCTCCCGATCCATCTTCGGACCCAGACAGCTCTTGGACGTCTCCTTCTCCTTGTGTAGAAAAGGTGAAAGAGCCTGAAGAGAGCTTGGTTCTGGTGTTGAATGATCGCGGCTACCAAAAGGAGTGTGTGATGATCCATGGTGGAGATCAATGGATGATGTGGAAGAGCAAGACCAAGGCTGAAGAGGTCTGCACACCACGGCTGCTGGACTGAAAGTGAGATCCAGGTGATTACCTCCCCCTTTTTATAGGAAATGTCAGTTTTCTGCTAGGTGTCCTTCCACATCCTCCAGACATCCTAAATATCCGAGATACGTCCCATATACAAACGTTTTGTCTGTTTTAATGCTTTATATCCGAGCTGCATCCGCTTTCATCCTTTCTATGTCCGTGCTACTAACGCTGTGTGGACGTTCCGCGTACCTTTCGCTTCCTCCCTCTTTCCGCTTTCCGCTGCAGCGGATGTGAGTTGCGCGGATGCCCAGAGGATGCCGAGAGGACACAGTGGACGTGTAACGGATGACAACGGACGTAGAACGTTTGTTGCCCATTTGTGTAGCAGATGTAGATCGTACGTGGTGGAAAGTTCATCCGCTCAAAAAGTTTTGTGCAGCTCCAAACTTTTTGATTGGATGAAATAGCAGTAGACGGATGTTTGACGGATAGAGCGTTGGAAAGACGTACGCAGTGAGTACACAACGGATGCATCGCATTTTCCAACGGATGGCAAGCGTTTTTCTCCGTTTTACATCCTCTTTGCATCCATTGGTACAGTGTGACATGGGCTTAACACTAATTGGTATTCCAGGATGTTGCTGAGCTAGAATCCAGGACTGTAGCAGAAAGAACAACAAAGTTTCCTTTCCATAAATAGAGTCCTTTTTCCTTAGAGTAGGAGAAGCTAAATAAGATGGATACCTCTGCAATATACCCTGACATTTTCTTCTTTCTTTCTTTCTTTCTTTCTTTGTTTTTTTTGAGAAGCAGCAGCGGGGCGCTCTGGTGCTAGCAAAATACCAATGACTGTACTTGCTCATTATATTTAATTGGTTGTATATGTCCCTGTTATACTATGCCTGACATTTTCCTCCTCTGTAGTTAATACAAAGATTGAAGGTGATTTAATTTGGGGAAATAATGCAGAGGGGGAAACACTTAATTTTCTCATCAAGGGTCCTTTTTTCCTTATGTAAAGGAAAAAGATTTCTGGAGAGATTGTGGGTCATCCCTAAAAAGAGATATTGATAAGATTGAGTGAGTCCAAAGATGGGCAACCAAAATGATGCAAGTTCTGATAGGCAAAACCAGTGCTACCGGGTTGGACCGGTTCAGCCGAACTGGTAGTTTAAAAAGGCCTCCAACAATCTGCTGAGAGGAGGAAAAGAAGGGGAAATCAGCTGAGAGGAGAAAGAATAGAAATAGGCAGTATCGGTCTTCCCACCCGCCACTGTGCGTTTCTTTTCTTTATCCTCTCAGCTGATTGGTGCTGCAGCTCAGCTGGTGTTGGGTGTTGGGAAAGCTGCACATGCACATTAGGTGCGCATGCATATCACCAAACTGGTAATGGAACAGGTAGGATTCCACTTCTGTACAAAACATACCAGAAAATATTGGAGGAACTGAATATATGCAGCTTGGAGGGAAAGGAGGAACATGATTGAAACCTTTAAATAGTAAGAGTGTGAATTAGGTTCTAGAAAGGCAGTGTTTTCCATATTAGGTTATCAAGAAAAATGTCAAGAAAACGGAGGCATAACCACAAACTGACAGGAGGGATGTTCAAAAGTAATGTTGGAAAGTATTACTTCACAGAAAGAATATTGGAAGCCTGGAATCAACTTCCTGTAGCGATAGTGAGTCAAAACCCTCAAACAGCAGACTTGATGGACCACTACTAGATCCTTTTCTGATGTCAGTTTTCTATGTTTCTGTCTCCATCACATCTACTTTAGCGTTAAGAAAGATTAAAATTTTATTTATGTGAATACTTAGTTGGAATCTAGAAATCCTGATATGCAGGAATATGCAGTCAGCAAAATAGAATTCATAAAAGCTGAACAACATATAACCAATGAAAAAACTGTAAAATGAATTTCTGGAATGAAAGAGGACAGCTGAAGGAGAAGATCTTGCACAAATTCAAGAAAATCTCTCTTTGTCGCTGTTTGAGGGTTTTTTTTAGGATTCTTGTGAGTTGGAATGGTAGCAAAACTGGGTTTTGCCATTTTTAATGCTTACATCAAGCTAGATCTGTTTTCTGTCATCCGCATCAAGATACTGAAAATTCTGCCTGTTGAATTTCCCAGAATTTTAAAGATGCAGCTGCCCACACAACTGGGCAGTCTGGATTCTACTGTCTTCAAAAGAAGAACCTGGTTGGAATCAATTCCTTACACCTGCTGTTTACAGGGGGTATAAGGTCCCATTGAGCAAATAGCAATGGGAAGGAGAGTTATAGAGAGTATTGTAAGATGAACCTTTACAGAAATATTCAGTAACTTTTACTTAAAAGGACTCAAGCATTTTTTAAATCTAGAACTGTGAAATAACATCTCAAAGTGGCTGAGACAAATATCTCCCGAATTCAGTGAACTGTAAGATGGAGGAGGAGGAAGAGGTATGGTACAGGCAGCTATATTCAGCTTTAACCTGATTTATCCTTTCTGCAAAACTCTGGTCTACTTAGCAGGGCTGTCAGGAGGGAAGAGAAGAGTTTTATTTTTAGGTAACAGACCCTTAATTACTTAGGACCCTGATACTGATCACACTTGTGCATGCGCACACAACTATTTCTTCTTGCTGTTTTTTAAAATTGTGCGAAGCCAGTCTGTATTACAAATGTTGTATCTACATGGGCACTTCCAGGTTGTATTAGGAGAGATCCTAGGTGGCTTTCCTTGAAAGAAATTAATCCTATGAACGGCTTCAGACTGTTGATTGCATTATGACAGCTCTAATGGCCATGTGCAGGTATTTCCCTGAAGATACTGTAATTTTGGACTCTGCCTCCTGTGGCCATTCACTGACATAAAACTTCTAATTTGGGGAGCTATTACTGCTGAAATAGTGGAATCATGTCTGAGTTAATGCAAACAGTTTGGACAGTGAGTGTAAGGAAAATGCTGTAGCTGGCAAAAAGTACACAGCACATTATTCACAGAGGAAACACAGATAGAAGTCAATGCTATGGATTTTGCACAATGCCTAAGCCAAAATTAGGGATTTTTCTCTAACCAGAGTCAGATGCCAGAATTCCTACTTAGGTGTTGTTATCCATGCTAATTACCTTTATAACTGTTTGCTGATTCTCTGACTTCCGGCTTCATACTGTCAGATCTTAGTTTATGGCTGCTCTCTTTGGCCAGCACTACCATTTTCTATTAATCCAGAAGCATTTTCCAGGAGTGGATCAAGAACTGGAAAATGCTTCTGGATTAATATAAAGTGGTAGTGCTGGCCAAAGATAGCAGCTATAAACTAAGATCTGACGGTATGGGGTGGGAAGTCAAAGAATCAGCAAACAGTTATAAAACAGTTATATAATTAGCATGGATACAACACCTAAGTAGGAATTCTGGCAGATGGAAACAGAGACATAGACACCCGAGAAAAATGATGAAGCCTGAACTGATAGTTTTAAGACTTTCATAAAAACCACTTTTTTCTTGCTTAAATTCTGAGGTTCATTGTATAATGATGGATAATATGTAAAGCAGAGCCAAAAATGTCATCCAAAAACTGCAGTCTGAATAGACAAAGTGCAATAATAACTGTTGTGGTGTGGTAGATAGAACAGACTAAGAAAATGTGGTTCAGATCACAAAACTCACCTCTTCACCTTAGCCAGGCTTTCAGCCTCTCTGGATTATCATGGGGGTGAAATAGGGAGAACACCATGACCATCTTTAGGAGAATCAGAGTATTAGGCTTTCACCTATGCTAGCAAGGTTGTGAACACATAATAATTATGAACCCCCATCCTCCAAGTGACAACAATCAAACCATTTGATGGGCTCTATATCACCCAGGTCCGTCGACAAAGCCATGTCTTCAGGGCCTTTCAAAAGGGTATCATGGTGGGGGCCAATCTTATCTTTGCAAGGATGATGTTCCCTGGCGGGAGCCACCATAGAGAAGACCCTTTTTCTAAGTGGCACTAGATGGATCTCCTTACCCTGCCTCCCTGGTGGTTGGGTTGATATAGTTGGAAAATATGGGTCCTTCAAATAACCCATTTGAAGGTCTTGAGACAATAAATCCCCAGTGAACCTTTTCTAGTCTAGTACATTAGCATTTCTGAGAGCTGAGTTTTCTGAGGAATCTCCTTTGCTGGCTTCTGGCAACTGAGATCTCTCCAGCATTCACATTGCTACATATATTACAGCAGTTGTGGCTCTGAACCTGCATATAAATCTTTCATTTTATCCCACTGCAGGAGGGCTGATTGGGTGTCTTCTGCCATAGTCTCTCTTTTACCACTCCTTGGGACCCTTCGTGGGCCATGCTGTGTTTGAAGAGCGGTCGAAATGTGCTGTTGCTGGAAAATGAACTTTGTTTTCCCTCTCTCCCCTCATTCTACAATAGCATGTTGCTCATTAGATCAGGATTTAACTGTTCTATGGAGCAATTTGCAGTGCACTGCAGAAAACCTGCAATTTAGAATCGGGGGAATCATTGCATTGTTCAGATTTGTAGACTTGTTTCAATAACAGTATCATTGCTCTTTGTAGGGATAAGGAACAGTTCCTGCAAAATGATGATTAATCTCCCATGCCTCTATAGATTTCTCTTAGTGCCATTCGTGACTTTTGTTTATTAAAGTTCTCTTTGGGGGATTCTTCAGATCAGGGAACAAGAAGCATAATAAGACAAAACATCCTTTACGCACTGTCAGTTATGGTTTTGGGTAGCTCAAATTTATTTAGGTTTTCTGATCTATTAGGTGGCTGCTAATAATATTTAGGTGGTGCAGTGGTTAGAATGTAGTACTGCAGCTATTTCCACTGACTGCCAGCTGCAAGCAGGTCGGCAGTTCTATTCTAACTAGCTCAAAGTTGACTCCGCCTTTCATCCCTCCGAGGTCAGTAAAATTAGGACCTAGATTGTTGGGGGCAGTATGCTGACTCTGTAAACCATTTAGAGAGGGCTGTGAAATGTTGTGAAGTGGTATATAAGCGCTTTTGCTGTTGCAACTAATTCATGTTTAAAACAAAAAACATCTCTTTAAAAAAAAAGTGACAGCTTCATCTCCCTTGCCATGGGTGGCTTTTTAAACTTGAATATCTTTAAACTTCTACTGCATTCTCTTTCTCTATACAGATCCAAAGAAGTGCTTACTCAGTCTTCTTTGATGAGAAGTTTTCCATTCCCTTGGATCCTTCCACATTGGAGGAAAACAG
This sequence comes from Laticauda colubrina, assembly GCA_015471245.1. NCBI lineage: Eukaryota > Metazoa > Chordata > Lepidosauria > Squamata > Elapidae > Laticauda > Laticauda colubrina. The sequence continues at coordinate 13,350,201 of BLBF01000054.1, read as the reverse complement.
CTTGAGATTCTCTGTTTTTGGCATTGATGAGGATGAGAGAAACATCAGCACTGGTGTGGCTGAGCTGAAATTGTCCGACTTGGGTATTTTTGTCCGGCCTTTCAACGCCTGGCTTTATCTGCAGGACATGAATAAGGTGAGAGCATTTTCATGGTTCATGCTACTACTGCACAACTGATTTGGAGTCCTGGAAGGAAGGCTTATCATTTAGGACCATTGCTGGTTTTGTTACTAGTGTACTATCATGAAAGGGAAACAGCTCTTGCAAGATTGTCCTACCTCGGGAGCCAAAATAACTTGGTTGTATCTCAATATATCATGCCTTCCTTCAGGCAAGAATCTCAGAGTCTCCAGTTCTGTCATTATTGTTCTCTAAAAATGAGTCAGTGGTCCCAAGAGCAATGAAGGAAAATCTCTGTGCTGTTAGTGCGACACGGTTATTGTTTTCATTTGTGAGCTGCTTGGTTGAGGTTGCAGTTGCAGGAAGACTAGGCAAAATAGATTCCTAAGGATTAAATGAAACAGAAGTATTTAAGGGAGCTTCTTCAGCCTCTTAGTAGATCTCAAGGTCAAGTTCAATTTTTAGGGCAACTTTCCTGGTGGCATTCTAATGTATTCCCCATCCTCGGACTCAGGAGAGAACAAAATAGATTATGTCATTAGTTCCTTTTGCAAGGCTTGTAGAATACTGAATAATGAATGTTCCTCTCCTTTTTATTTACAGGCAACTGATTCGGTGGGTGAAATCCTGCTGTGTCTTAGCTATTTACCCACAGCAGAGCGATTGACTGTAGTTGTGGTTAAAGCCAAGAATCTTGTGTGGACTAATGGAAAAATGACTGCAGGTCAGTAGGATCCCTCTTGTCCCTTCCTCCACCCCTTCTCCCCAGTGCTGGAGAAATTATAAACATTCAGCATTCAGTTAATGGGTCAGCAATGGCTGAGAGTACAATCTGGTTCTCTTGCAAGTTGAGTAGAAGAGTGGAATAGTAATGTATTGCAATCTATTTTATCATATTTTCTTTAAGGATTTAGTTCTGCGACAAAACCAGGTAGTGGAAAAAGTGACATACATACTAATGTCTGCAATACATTCTCTGTATTATAAAAATATTGATCTGTGTAAAACTATGATAAGCTCTACTAAATCCTTAGGATCAGTGGAAGAATTCTGTTTTCTGTATGCTGGTAGCAGATGACTTTATTTCTGAATGCAATGAATGAACCACATCTGCTACTCACATTCTGAGGCTGAAATTCATTCCAACCATTCAGTAAAAGCTTTAAAAAGTAGAAAGGATGGAATGTAATGACTCCTGTGCCCCAGTTCTCTAAAGCAGTTTTGTAAGGCCGAAGGAAACAAATGCAGTGGTTGAAAAATCTCATTTCTCCCACATCGGTCATCAGGTAGAATTAAAAAATAATTATCTCCCCCCTCCATGATCTTAACTTTTAATGTTTGCTAAATCTAAGTTATAGATTTATAATTGATTTTTCCAATAATATAAGATTCAAGGCAGAAAATATGGAGATTGGCTGAGGGATGGAGACCTTTACAATGTGTTGCCAAGTTTCTATGTTCTTGTCCAGAAAGTGATCATAGCAGGACAGCCATTGCATATTTTGGAATTTACATCTTAAGCATCAAGCTGCTTAAATAGCCATTAGCAGAAATTGAAAATCTGTAGGAGGTTAGTGTCTTTGAAGAAATTAGGAAATGATTATTTAATTTCCAATTTTAATTAATTGGATTTCTCCTAGTTCGGGTCACACATGTGTTTGTAGAAGTTAACCCATTCTACCCCAAAGATACTGATTATAATACTTTAAAATCTGACCATAATGTGAGACATATTTTTGTATTTTGTGGTAACATACTTTCTATTCATCCTTGATGTCCGGAATAAAAAAGATGAGGTGGAACGTAGTAGCACAAACTGCAACCACTGAAGTCATTATAGAATTTCAAAGATAAAAGCATGGTGTGAAAACTGTTTCTTTGGAATAAAATAAACCATTTGTTCTTACTCTTCCTTCAGATCCTTTTGTCAAAGTGTACTTGCTGCAAGATGGGAGGAAGATCAGCAAGAAAAAAACTGCAGTAAAGCGAGATGACACAAATCCAGTGTTTAATGAGGCCATGATTTTTTCAGTGCCAGCAATTGTCCTGCAGGTAAGAATTCTCTGGTTCAAAGGACATATACCCGGCGCCCTCCAGTGAACCCCCATCCTGCTATAGGCACAGGCATTAAAGCAGGTACAGTGCATTAACATGCTGGTGGTTTTGGCATTCATCTCTAGCCCAAGCATTCCTGGGACATTAGGGACTATTGTACAAATGGTGGTGAAGAACCCATGTTCAGTTTTTGCCCTGATCTGTAACTTGACTGGATTATTTACTAGGAGTCTAGCTGGATTAATGTTGATTTAGTGGTTCACATTTGCATGTGACCCGACAGATGGACTGGTCCTAAGTCATTCCAGTCAGGATTGTCCATGGTGATTCAAGCAGTAGTTTTTTCCACAGCCCTACTGCTTGAGATGCTTTCAGCTAGAGATGCCAAGGATTGGATCTGGGGCCTTGTGCATGCTCTAATGTGCTCAGCTAGGCAGCTGTGCATTTTCTCATTTCAGCTTATGCTGAGTCAGGTGAATAGTGTATGATCATAAGTCAACTTTTGGCATGTCAATATAGCTATTTTACATGTAAGCATATCCTGCTAGACTTACATCAGCCACAGACTGCTTAAACAGAACCATTGCAATTGGCTGCAGAACTTGAAATAGTGACTCCCTCTGTGCGTGCTTCAGAGTTTGAGGGACAAGAGTAGAATTAAATAGGTCTGTCCCAACTGCTGGGTTTATAGTACATGTCTTTGGCTTAGATCAGGAGTGTCAAACTTGATTTCATTGAGGGCTGCATCAGGATTGTGTTTGACCTTGGGGGGCTTTGGAGGCTGGGGCCAGGGTGGGCATGGCCAGCTCGACGTCATTCATGGTGGGGGATGCCTGTGGTGGCCCGAGTGCTCTGCCAGCAAAAATGGGCTCCCAAGTTCCATTTTCGGCTGCAATGGCCTCTGCAACTCTCTGCCAGTGAAAATGGAGCTCTGGAGACTCTCCTGAGCTCCGTTTTCACTGTTAGAGCCACTGTGGGGCGGTCCTTCACTGTTTCCAAGGCGGCCCTGTGGGCCAGATCTAAGCAGTCCGTGGACCAGGTCCAGCCCCTGGACCTTGAGTTTGATACCCCTGGCTTTGATGGTGGCTTTTAATCATGGCTGTGCATTTAAAGCCAGATCATTGGGACAAAATGCTGAACTACAAAATGGAGTAGAAACATTAAAAAGTGACTCGGGTGAATGGGTGTGTGTGTGTTAAATTGTGGCTTTTTATTGCTGTATGGTGCCCGGAGTTACTGTGTGTGAGTTGGGCAGACATATAAATTACTGAATAAATGCATTTACTTTTGACAGTCTGTAAATAATTACTATTTTTCTCAACAAACATAGACCTTTTGGGGATTATGGCAGATATAAATACAAGGTGGTTTATGCCTTACCCTACACTGAACTGTTTGTGTCAGTGATCATGTGAACTGAAGTGAAGTTTTACAGGCATCATCGAGTGTTGCAGGGTGTACCAGATTAGGGCACTGTGATAAATTCAGACCAGAAATGTTACTTAGCAAAAGTAAATAAACTGAAACAGAATAGGCTTATAGCATTCAATTCTGCAGTCTTAGTCCTGGGGATTTCACAACTTCTTCTTGATGGAAGATAGGTTCTGTCTAGAATGATTTGGCATAAAAGCAGAGGCTTTCAGGTTAAATTCTGCGGAAAAAAACTGACATGGGAGATGTAAACAAATCAGCATGTCATTTGGTGGCTGAATATTTAACTCCATTTGCTTTTCAGTCATTCAAATCTTTTTGTGCTGGAATCTAATGAACCCGAGCTAAAAGAATAATCTTCAAGTGAGAAGTTACTGCATGAGGAAGCTTTATTCAGCAGCAGCATGAAGACAAATAGAAGGATGGGATATCACAATAAAATGAAAAAAAGGCTTGCGTTTCTTGTTATCACACTTTTTCTCAAAGATGAGATGATCAGAAGAGATAGAATAAAGCTTCTGGAACAAGCGTTCACAAAAATAAACAGAATGGGAACAATGATAAAAAAGATATTATACATAAATATGCAGGCTGCCTGAAGACCTATTACTGTTTCATTTGCAAGCAGAGCAAAGACTAACTTAGAATAAAGTTTCTAGTTGCTATTGAAAGTCTGAGGTCATACACTTCAGTCTACATTAGAGCAGCAAAAGTTTCCCCAAATAATAGGATTTGCATTTGAAGACACATTTTGGAGTGTTCTGAGAAATTAATCCAAGATGAAGCTTCTAAAATTTGACTTGTTCAGACAAATGTCTTTTACTTCTCTCATGCAGTTGTTCAAGCCCTGCCTACCTTCAGTTTTAAATGCCTTTTTCCACAACAGCCTTGCCTTGCCTTGCTTTGCTTTGCTTTGCTTTGCTTTGCTTTGCTTTGCTTTGCTTTTCTTTTCTTTTCTTTTCTTTTCCTTTCCTTTCCTTTCCTTTCCTTTCCTTTCCTTTCCTTTCCTTTCCTTTCCTTTCCTTTCCTTTCCTTTCCTTTCCTTTCCTTTCCTTTCCTTTTCCTTTCCTTTCCTTTCCTTTCCTT
>BLBF01000054.1:13329616-13345408 GCA_015471245.1 Laticauda colubrina | reverse complement strand
TTGTCTTGTCTTGTCTTGTCTTGTCTTGTCTTGTCTTGTCTTGTCTGTCCTTCTTGTTCCTGATACATCTTCAACTTCCTCCAAATGCCAGAAATCAGGACTGTATATTGAGGGGCTTATTTAAATCACAGGTGACCAAACTTCTGGAGAGATAAAAATAGAAGTTGGTTTTGGAATGGGGTGATCAGATTCAGAATATAAAGCTAAACATTTTAATTAAACTAAACCTGTTAGTCTGATTATCACAGCAGTGTCTTCTGAGAAGATGCTCAGCATGGCTATTTCCTTTGGTCTTGATGGACCTCTGTAGGTACAAGATCATAGACTCATGGTTCATTTTCCATTACAGGTTTACAGTGAATGGCTTAGGACAAAATGGAAATTTATACTGGTGTACACAGAAATGCATTTTCCCTTGATGTTGTGAGGCTTTCAGGGCTCTTGAGAAGCTGAAGTGATGAACTGTGCAAAAGAAACACTATGAATATGGTTTTGCAGCATTTCCTTTAGAGCTGTGGGACAGTTCATGTCCCATTGTTGAGAAATTTCAGTGTCAAGTTCCTGAACTTCTCCCTGCCATCTGCTATCAGAACACAGTGATATTTTGCATTGCCCATCTCCATCCTCTCCTGTTGCTCTGAGGGATGGCCTTGCCACTCCCACAGCAGAATGGCCAGTTGGGGATTTTTAGTCTTTTTCCCTCTCATCACAAAAAGCACAAAAGTGTGGTGTCTGTTGGCTACCAGGTTTTGTACCAATGGGATAATGGAGCACCAGAATGAAATCTCATTGAAGGCTCAAAGGGATGATGGAGCACAGGAGTGAGAGCACTGTACAGTATTGTGGAGCTGTTGAAAAGGGTAAGATGGGCAAGCTTTGTGACTCAGAGCAAGTTCCCCAACTTTCAACCTTCCAATTGGATTACTTTATTTAAACTGATCTGCATAACTGGGTGTAGTTTGTCAATTGAAGGTAGCACAATTCCAATGCACTGTGTGCCATCAAAGATTCTAATCCTAATTTATGACTTTACAGGAACTGTCTCTTCGGGTGACGGTCGCACAGTGCTGTGAAGATGGAAGAGCTGAAAATATTGGTCATGTTGTCATAGGACCAGCTGCAGGAGGCATGGGCATCACTCACTGGAATCAAATGTTGGCTACCTTGAGAAAACCTATATCCATGTGGCACGCACTTCGACAAAGCTAAGGGATTACCTGCACCTCACCAAAAATAATCCAACATGGTGCTTAAATAAATAACTAACTTCAGTAGGCTGATGCTGTTGGAACAATGAATTTGTGAGACCATGGGAGGTTTTTTTAAATCTAAATATTCCTCACAAATAATAGCAATGACAGATGATTATGTGATGATGTGTTGCCAAATGAGACAAGCCTTGGAAAAGAATCATAGCTAAAACAACAAGAGAAGAAGATATATAAATACAGATGGATGCCTAGAAGCTGGTGGACAAATAAGGTAGTCTTTTGATTCTGTCATTTAACATCATCAACTTGGACAGCCAATTATTCTTGAAGTTCTTTCATACTGAGTCTTGCTTTTCCACATTATTTTTCTCTATTGAAGAAGACTTAAAAGGAAAGCTTGTGGTATTTTATGCATTTGACATCACCTGTGTTTTGGACATGTTGACTTGGAAGTCAGATTCTTGGGAGTGACTGGGTCCTACTTGATATAAATGTATATGGATCACAATTTTATACTTCTTTTCTTCTCACGTTTGTTGGGAATCAAGTCTTGATTATTTCAGATAAATTACTTCCAACTAAAGTTGCTTAAGTCACATTTTTGGGCAACCATTGTCACATGTGTCTTATCATGGTTGAGATTCAAGTACTGTTGGCTGTTTTGGAGAAGAAAACTAAAAGGCTCATATTTGAGTAAATATTTGACAAAGTGAAGTTTTACAAAGAAATATGTGCATCTTTAGATATATGGACTACTGCTTGCTGTAAAAACTCAACACATTTGCTTTGAAGATTCATGAATCTTTCTCCTCTCTTTGAATTATGGTAAAAATGTAATCCCAAAAAGCACAGCACCATCACAGAGATGACTTCTGCTCATTCAATTCCCTCCTGGCGTGGTCTTGTTTATTTCCAATGTCCAATAGTAACATTATCGTCACAGAGAATGCAATATTGTGCTTATCTACCATGTTGTAAATTCACTGGGCCTTATTTTATACATATGGTATAGAATTGAATAACCAATGGACTTTTCCTTCCCCTTTTCACCATTTATGAGCAATTGGAGACCAGCCTGTCTATCAAATGTGAATGTTTTATTTAATTATTTTGTGTGTGCTTGATTTCAAAAAGCAGTTGAGATCATGTCGAAGAAGAGGGGAAGTGGAGTGGATACAGATGTATCATGCATGACAGAACCATCTTTAATATTGGAAATTTGACTGGGTGATTTGTAATTCAAGGCCACATCAGTCATAGGACTTTAAATATTTGTATTTGAGAAATAAGGAATGGCAGTGTGAAAAATAAAAATAAAATTGAACAAAACAAAAAGAAATTCTATGGCAAAATATTTCATGGTTACTGAAAACATTGTGGATAATGGATTTGCACCTAGTAAGGCACTTTTGTGAAATGGGTGGCTGTATAAATTTGATAAATAAGTAAATAAAAGTAAATAAAAATCTGTTTTATTAATTGTAAAATTTGTATAAAAGAATGCAGGAACATCAACAGGATAAAAAAATCTTAATCTTACAAACAACGAAGCCATCTTCTGATATGGTTTCTAGGCAATCTTTCATCTTTTTGATTCTCGTGTAGTAATTTTGTGAACGTCTGATTAGTTGGCTAGCTTCCCAATTTGCAACTGATTTAAAATCTCAACAGTGACACATGCAAGACGGAAAATAATATTCCCATAACTATATCAATCTTTATCACGTTTGCACCCCCATCCATCATATGATAGCAAGAGTGTGCCAGTGGCAAAATCCCTGAGACTCTTTTCTTGACACCCAGGGAAAACCATTTTTTCCTTCTTCCCTTTAAGGAAACATGGGTTTTACTGAGGTCATCCTGTCTTTATGGCTATTTGTTTGTTTGTTTGTTTATTTAATTATTTATGGAATTTATATTGCCGCCTATTCGCACATGGTGGCTTATAGAATACAAAACCCCGTATAAAAACAATAAAACTAATAAGTCATAGCATAAATTAATATACTAAAATCACCCCCCACTCCGGGGACAGTACCTCACACAAGTCATTTAATGGTTTCCATCCCACTCTGGGTTCTTCAGGCTTTCTGGCAGAACCAGGTCTTCAGTGCCTTCTGGAAGAGTGGTCGAGTGGGGGCCATTCTAATATCTGAGGGTGATGTTCCAGAGAGAACAATTCACATTGACTAGACAATCAGCTTGTCCTATTACCTCTATTTTATTTAGCCCAGATCAATAAATAGCCAGCTTTGAATCTGGATTTGCTGGGATATTACACAGAACTTCCTAGACTAGCTCCCGGATGAATTCAAACTTGGTCTCCTTGTAATGGAACAGAAGGTCTTTTTTAATTCATGGACTACTGGAAGCTCAGTCCAGCGTGGGTTAACTTCACAACTGGCATGTGGTGAGGCAGAGCATGTATTGCTTTAGCTGCCCAGCTTTTGCTAAGGATCTCCCTCTGAATTCCAGAGCAAAGCCTTGCTAAATATGTTCAAAATTCATGAATGGTGAGGACAAACTGGGGGAGTCCCAGGAGGAATTAGAGAGGCATTGGGAATGGTTTGAAAAATGCAATGAACGGTGGTGTGGCAGAACCCATTACTTATTTATGTAAATTGAACCCCATGGTTCAAAGAAACAGTAAAATATATTTTTAAGCTCCTTCCAGCTCTTAATACTTACTGATCAATATTTTAAAAGCAAGATTTCCCTCAGGGCAAACCTTTAATTCTTGCATGTGACAAATAGCTTGTTTTTGGATGGATATGCCATGCATTTTTATAGCACACAGAAATGGCATCTGACTTCTTTACCAGAAAATTATATAATACATAAAATTATCATACACGCATACATAAAACTATCTATAGATACATAAAATTATTGCAATGTCCTACCCATCAATGACTACTTCAGCTTCAAGAGCGCACAATAGATACAAACTCAACATAAACTGCACCAAACTCGATTGGAGGAAATACTTCAGCATCAGAGTGGTCAATGCCTGGCATACACTACTGACTCTAGTTTATTCTCTAAACCCACAAAACTTCATCCTTAGGCTGTCTACTGTTGACCTTACCCCTTTCCTAAGAGGTCTGTAAGGGGTGTGCATAAGCACACCAATGTGCCTACTGTCCCTGTCCTAATGTTTCTTTTTATTTGTATCCATTTCAGGTATTCATAATCATGTTTATACTTACACGTTATCTAATACATGCTTGACAAATAAATAAATAAAAATAAAGTAAAAAAAATACATCTCTTCCCATGCTACCAAATAATGGTGAGGATCCCCGCAAGGTGTAAATTCTAGAAAAGTTGTTCTCTCTTGCTGCCCAGACAAGCCTTTTACCAGCTGTGCCTCTAAGGAAAAACAGGGCATTCAATAAAGGTAATTTAAGCATCTCCTGTGAATAGTATCTAGGGAACAGGCTATTTTAGCACAGAGAGAAGCCGCTGCTGATAGTTTAAAGATCTTTACAAGGATTAGTTTATACAGACAATCTTCTTAAGAAACAGATTTCATGTAGTAGGGGAAAAGTTCTAAAATGAAGCTAGATAGGAAATAGAACTTGTTAAAACTAGGGGCAGATGCTTTAAACAAGTGAACAAGCAGGTCTGTAAGCAAAATCCTTCTTTGTGTTCTTGTTAATAATCAGACTGGGATGTTTCAATTTGGATTCCTGCAGTTCACAGGAAGTCTGATTTGATGGACTAAGTAACCTCTTCCATTTCTGAAACTAGGATTGTTTATAGGCAGCATATTTAACATGAGGGAACTTTTACTGATACGTTGCTAAGACCTGTATTCTGAAGCACCGATGTGCTGTGGAGGGTGGAGGTAGTAAGTTACACATGCTTCTGAACCTGTAATAAATCAATGAGTGTACAGATGTTGTATGTTATGTTCTCACAGTGAGACATTTAAGGCCCGGTCCCACTGGCCGACGGACGCAAAACATATGCATAAAGGACACAGCGGATGAGCAAAATTTCGGGGGTGGCTCCAACCATTGTCACCTGCTCCAAAAAGTGGCGGAAATTTGCATAAACAGAATGGAAAAGAATGGAGGTAGCATGTAGCAGGGATGTTAAATGGATGTTCATAGGAAGCCTAGTGGATGGAAGCGGATGACACCTCCGAAGGGGTTCCAGGGGATAATTTCGAAGTGGACGCATAGCGGATGAAGCGGATGCATCACGTACACCTAAAGGAAAGAAAGGAGATGCTGCGCGGATGTATATCGGATGCAAACCGTTCACTGCACATCCTTTCTATTTCTGCACTACTAACGATGTATAGACGTTCCATGTACCTTTTCTTTCCTCCCTCTTTCCGTTTTCAGCTGCAGCGGGTGTGAGTTGCGAGGATGCCCAGAGGATGCAGACAGGATACAGTGGACGTTAAACGGATGATAAAAGGACATAGAACGTTTGTTGCTCGTATGTCGCGGATTTACATCATACACAGCGGAAAGTTCATCCGTTCACAAAGTTTTTTGCAGCTCAAAACTTCTTGTGCAGATGAAATCGCAGTGGATGGATGCTCGACGGATAGAGCATATGAAACGTATGCAGTGAGTACACAATGGATGCATAGCGTTTTCCAATGGATGGCAATCTTTTTTTAACGTTTTACATCCTCTTTGCATTCGTAAGTGCAGTGGGACCGGGCCTTAGTAACTTTTCATACACACAGATGGGCTGGTGCAAGCAGGCGTTCTTGCCTCACCTTCCCTCCAAATGCTCTACAATGAAATTAGCCAACTGGGGTAATCTTGCTGAAGAAAATTTTCATGGAGATAATTTATGTGGTTTCTAACAGGCAACACTGACTTGATGACATATAATCAGTTAGCAGAGAGACCTTCCTTAACTTCCCTAACTACCAAATGTTGATGGACTATCTCCCCATATTCCTTCTGCACTACAGCCTACCCAATTCAGTGCTCCTCTCTCTCCAATAGCACAAAAGCAGAAATACAAAAACTTGGTGACATAATCGGTAGATTTCTTGAAATGGTTTGAGTTTTGAACTCATTCATATAAAAATAGTAAAATAGTATAGCAGATAATGTTGGTCTATGGTACAAAGTCTGCATCCAGGATAGGACTTTCAATTTCACACAAAAAAAGCAGTTGTCAGCTTTTGGGGAGGGGAAATAAATGGATTAAGTTAGCCCACCACTTTGGGTGGTCTTCTAAAATAAAAGCAGGGTTTCAATTCTCTTGGTTGACCCAGTCAACCCTGGCTTTGTTCACTTTGTGTGTGTTAGGGATAACATTGTTCACCCTAACTGGTTTAGGTGAAATAATAACTATGAATCATAGTTAGTGTATGTTAGAGTGTATACAGCTTTAACTGGGAAATAGCAATTAAAGGAGTGGTTAAGAAAACAATATAAAAGTAGCAAGACTACGGCTTGCTCACTCTCTCTCTGGCTTTGATGATCCCTGATTACTGCTTGGAATCAAGACTGCATAGCTCGAACGGGAGAGATAACAAAGGACTGATATGTAAGTGAACTGACATAGGATATTCTACATGGACTTTGCTAAATGAATACCCCTGAATGGACTGACTACATGGTAAATGAATATTGGACTGTTATTTGACTATGCCATAAACTTATACTGGAATAAACTATATTCTTGATAGCACAAGCGTATCTGTTATTTTTACTGTATGTTAATAAACATACAAGCTTAGCTCACTCATTTATCTGTGTGCCTATCTGACTAACGCTGCACATTCTGTTTAGCTTGTCTACCTAACCCTGGTTGGGGAACCCAGGCTTAACACTGGTTATGGGCCCAGAGGCTGCAATGTCAGTTTAAATAGGATAAAACAGATTTATGTAAAAAGTGAGAGTTTGTGTTGTTATACATTACAGTAAACAGACAGCTGTGTTTTATTAATTATATTTTTATATCCATATAAGAAAACATGGCACAAGTCAATCTACAAAATTTGTCCCATATATCCAAGCTGGATGGAACAAACTATGTATCATGGTCTACAAAATGTAGTCTACTTCTACGAAGAGAAGGTCTGCGGAACATAATTGAAAATCCACCAAACGTAGAACAATGGGATCCAGAGGATGAGGAAGACAGACTAAAGATAGAAGAATTTAAGCATAAAAATCAACAAGCCATTTGCATAATTGCATTAACCTTAACTGATCAACAGCTTGTTTATATCCACGGAGAGAAAACGGCTTTTGGGTGTTGGCAGAAGCTGAAGAGAATTTATGTTCGAGATAATATTGGTGCTCACATAAATCTAACACGGAAGCTTTTCAGGACGCATCTCCAAACAAATGGTGATATGCAGAGTCATTTAAAAACTATGCAAAGCATTTTTAAGGAATTACACGAGAAAGAGCTTATATTCTCTGAACAACATCAAGTTTATATAATTCTATCTTCCCTTGATGAAAGTTATGATAACTATGTAACTTCACTTGAAATTTTGCCAAAGCAAAATTTAACATTAACAGATATAACTGGCAGATTGATCGAAGAGGCCAGAAGAAGGTATGAAAGAGATGAATTAAGGAGGGAGCAACCTCAAAAAGAAGATAATAAACCTCCTACTGCATACGCAATTAAAAAGTGCTTTAATTGTGGAGGAAGAGGACATTTGGCAAGATTTTGTAAAAAGGCAAAGCGCCAGACTGCTGGCCAGAATACTAAAAATCATCAAAAACTAAATAAAAATTTAGAGTTAGCCATGTATACTAACGGAGCTGTAAAAAATAATTTATGGGTGGTTGACAGTGGGGCATCCCATTGTATAACAAATGATAACAAAAATTTTATTAAAATGTCCCAGAGTAAACAGCAGATATCGTTAGCCAATGGCTGGAAACTGAAAGCTAAAGGTGAAGGTATAGCATATTGTTCTTTTATAAAAGAGAATGTAAAAATGTTATATGTACCACAACTTAAGTTTAATTTAATTTCAGTTAGAATTTTGGTTAAACTAGGATATGTAGTTATATTTAAGGGAGATAACTGCATACTTGAAAAAGAAGATAAGAAAATTACTGCATCTTTAAGAGATGGATTATATGTGTTAAATGATGATGGTTTAAAGGTGGCTAACACAATTTATAACAATAAGAAACCTCATGACGAATGTATTCACTTGTTACATCGAAGGCTAGGGCATTTAAATTTTAAAATGCTTAAGAAAACTGTTGAATTGTCTAAGGGAATAAGTTTGAAACCTTGTAATAAGTATTTGCAATGTAATGCCTGTAATCAAAATAAGAGCAGGGTCATACCGGCTAATAGAGTTGATGGATTTACTACTAAAGAGCCTTTAGAAGTAGTATTTGCTGATTTAATAGGTCCGAAAAAACCAAGTGTAGGAGGAGCTCGCTACATACTAAGTATAATGGACCACTATTCTAGATATGGGTTTTGCTATTTAATGAAGAGCAAAACTGAAACATATCAAAATCTATTTAATTGGTTAAAGTTTGCTGAAAGAAAAACTAAAAAGAAATTAGTAACTCATCACAGATAATGGTACAGAATTTACAAATAATAAATTTAAAAACAGACTTAGAATGTTAGGTATTCAACATAAAATGTCTGCACCATATAGGCCACAACATAATGCCTTTATAGAGAGAAGAGGCCAAACATTACAATCAATGGCACAAACTATGATGTCTGATTCAGGATCACCTGACAATTTATGGGGAGAAGCAATAATGTGTGGTAATCATATATTAAATAATGTTGTTAATTCAACAACAGGTGAATTACCATTCACACTGTGGCATGGTACAAAACCTGATTTAAGTTACATGCACACATTTGGAGCACCAGCATGGGTGCATATCCCTACACAACTTAGATACAAAGGACAGCATAGAGCTAAAAGATTGATTTTTGTAGGTTATACATCTAATCATAGATCTTATAGATTCTGGGAACCAGGTACATCTAGAGTTTACACCAGTGCTAATGCAAAATTCCTAGAACATGTAGGATGGAATAGATTAGAGCAAGATTTAAATAATGAAGTATTTATTGAACCCTACAAAAGGCAGAAAGATGAGATTAGCTATAAGAAGAGTCCAATTAAAGAAGAAGTCCACGAAGAGCAAATAGGACCAGAACAAGAGGAAATAGTTGATCAGGAAGAGTTACATGATCAAGAACAATTAATAGAGGAAAGTCCACCTGTAAGTCCTATAATACCTAGACGTACTACACGTGTAACTAGACCACCTGATAGGTATCAAGCAAGTATAATTTGCCAAGTAACTAAAGTTCCAACTAATGTAGATGAACTTAGGATGTATCCTGCTAAGGATCAGGAGAATTGGCAAAAGGCAATGGAAAAAGAACTAAATTCATTAAAGGTAATGAAAGTGTATGAAGATGCCAAATTACCTCCAGGAGAAAAATCCATTGGGTGCAAATGGATATTTAAAGTAAAAACTGGAAATGATGGGACTGTTACCCATAAAGCTAGGTTAGTAGCTCAAGGATTTAATCAAACTGCATCTGATTATGATGAAGTTTTTGCACCAAGCCTTAAAGCTATATCTTTAAGAGCAGCATTAGTGTGGGCAGCTAAGAAAAACTATGTCATTAACCATTTAGATGTAGAAACTGCTTATCTACATGCACCATTGCAGCACACTATATATTTAAGAAAACCAATTGGTATAAAATAAAATAAATAGTAATGATTGTTGGAAACTCAAAAAGAGTCTTTACGGGTTGAAACAATCTGGGTTTGAGTGGAACCAATATATTGTGAAAGAGTTAAACAACATAGGTTTTAAATCTGGATTAGCAGATCCGTGTGTGTTTAAAAGAGAAAATAATGGAACGGTGTCATTATTGTTATTATTTACTGATGATATTGCTTTAATAACTAAGACTAATAATGAAGCTAATGAGATTATATCATTATTAGCCAAAAAGATAAAAATAAAGCATTTAGGTGAAATTAAAAGGTATCTAGGATTGACAATAAATAAAACAAATAATGGTTTTAAGATATCTCAAGAAGATAAAATTTGCCAATTAATTAAAACTTATAAGATGGAACTTTGTAAACCGGCAAAGACTCCAATGAGTCAGGAAGTTTGCCAAACTAATGATCAAAGTCCCAAATTTGATAAGTCCATATATCAATCTTTGATTGGTAGCTTATCATATATAAGCAATTGGTCAAGGCCAGATATTGCTTATAGTGTAAATCAGCTGGCACGTTTTAATTCAGATCCTAAAGAATGTCATTGGAAATCCTTAAAAAGAATATTGAGATATCTTAAGGGAACAATAAATCATGCATTATATATAGAACCAAAGGATGATTTGAGTCTTAGTGCTTATGCAGATGCAAGTTTTGCAACTGATATAAACACTAGAAAATCAACATCTGGTATGGCTATATTATTTGGTAAGACACTAATAGGATGGAGGTCAATCAGACAACAGCATATTAGTTTATCCACGATGGAAGCAGAATTTTCATGTCTATCATTATTATGCACTGACTTAATTTTCTATAAACAGTTATTGTTGGACATGGGTATAACTGTAAAAGATTCCATTATGGTGTATGAGGATAACCAAGCAGCTATAAAATTAGCTACTAGTATTGCTGTAAAAACTAGATCAAAACATACTGACTTAAGATATTTGAATGTAAGAGAATCAGTGAAAAATGGACTGATAAAATTGGAATACTGTATGTCAGAAGAAAACATTGCAGACCAATTTACAAAAGCTCAAGGAGCAACTAAGTTTAAAGAAAGTTGCGAAAAATATTTTCTAAAGATGTAAATGATTCATAGTTATTATGTAACCTAAAAGGGGAGAATGTTAGGGATAACATTGTTTACCCTAACTGGTTTAGGTGAAATAATAACTATGATTCATAGTTAGTGTATGTTAGAGTGTATACAGCTTTAACTGGGAAATAGCAATTAAAGGAGTGGTTAAGAAAACAATATAAAAGTAGCAAGACTACGGCTTGCTCACTCTCTCTCTGGCTTTGATGATCCCTGATTACTGCTTGGAATCAAGACTGCATAGCTCGAACGGGAGAGACAACAAAGGACTGATATGTAAGTGAACTGACATAGGATATTCTACATGGACTTTGCTAAATGAATACCCCTGAATGGACTGACTACATGGTAAATGAATATTGGACTGTTATTTGACTATGCCATAAACTTATACTGGAATAAACTATATTCTTGATAGCACAAGCGTATCTGTTATTTTTACTGTATGTTAATAAACATACAAGCTTAGCTCACTCATTTATCTGTGTGCCTATCTGACTAACGCTGCACATTCTGTTTAGCTTGTCTACCTAACCCTGGTTGGGGAACCCAGGCTTAACAGTGTGAATAGCCAATGAAACACACAAATAGTGGAAATTATTCCAATCAAATTATTCCAATCAAAGAGAGAAACTTGGGGCAGATGCCACAAATCAAATGCACAAGTTTGCAATTTTAGAGCATATTTAGACAATTTCAGGCAAGGAAGTTATCAACTTTAATTGTTATTGGTCAATGCAAATAAACACTCCCTCTGTAACATTACTAGGCAATTATATTTTCATGGGGAATGAGCTTCATTATCCAAGTCCTCTGCCTCTGGGCATGATTTTGACGATGATAATGATGAACTTCTCTGACCCCATGGCAAGGCAACTACTTGCAGTTTTAATTGTCTGCCTAACAGAAAGGTAAACTTTTCCAAATGGCTTCAAGCTTCTCCATCATTTCCCCCTTTACACTCTGTATCAAGCCATAGTGAAGGTTGTGATGTGTCGCCATTGCGGGAGTTGCAAGCACAAATAATAATTAGGATCATGGTTAGGAGTGTAGTTTGGAACCATGAGTTGGGCATCATCCCTTTTTTGGAAACAATCCTTTAAGCACAGAGGGGAGTTAAGGAAAACACCGCATATAGCACCACAACATGAGTCCAGTCACTCCCAAAAATATGATCATAACAATCAGCAATCATAACCACTCCAAATCGGATAGCCAATTGGTTATAGAGTGCCAGATATTGAAGAAGGATGGTAAGGAAAGCATTGGTTTGTGCAATAGCATGAAAATTGGCACACTGGCTTGAGATTACATGGGTATCAAGCAAGAAACGTACCCTGTCAATCAATAAAAGTGCAACAGCTAGAATTAATGAGAACATAAACAACTTGGCTAGCTAAGAGGAAGTCCAGAATACAATTTGGAATGACAATTTGCAATACTGGAGTCGCTTCTGCTTATAATCTACTGATTGCATCTGCTGCAGTATTGGCATAAATCTGAAGGGAGGCAGAAATATTGAGAAGGGTAAATTCAAATTGTAATCTCTAGTGGGTTGGCCAAAAAAAAACCCAATGAAAAAAAGGCTATAAAGAGATTGCCACTCTTGTAAGAGATTACATGGGAAGGGAAGGATGTGAAAAAGATAGTGGTGATGCCAAGGGAAGGGGACAGCATCAGACGTGGTATTCAGCAGGTTCTGACAGGTTTTGGAGAACCAATAGTGGAATTTTGAGTAGTTCAGAGAACCGGCAAATACCCCCTCTGACTGGCCCCACCCGCATCTATTCTCTGCCTCCCGAGTCCCAGCTAATCGTCTGGGTCTTCTTTTGTTGCCTGCATAGGAGAACAGAGCTGGAATGCAGGTTAGTGGGTGGGGAGGGAATGGGATTTTGCAGTAACCTTCCCCCAGGAGTGGGGTGGGAATGGAGATTTTACAGTGTCCTTCCTCTGCCATGCCCACCAAGCCACACCCTCCAAGCCATGCCCACAGAACCGATAGTTAAAAAAAAAAGAAGGTAAGATTTTATACACACTATGTCTGCAGATCCACAACCACCCATTTGGTGGAACTGCCCCCGTATTTCTGGACAGATTCTGTCCCATGGTTGACCATTGTTTCCCCTCCTTTTTTTGGTGTGTGTGTATGTGTGTGTGTAAATCTACAGCCTTCTAAATATAAAGGCCTATAAGGGAGACCAGGATGCTGAATAAAAGAAAAAGGAAATATTAAAAATATTTTAAATATAAGCTATGTATACAGGTAGCCTTTGACTTACAATAGTTTGTTTATTGAACATTCAAAGTTACAATGGGAGTGAAAAAAATGACTTACGACCGTTTTTCACACGACCATTACAACATCCCTATGGTCACGTGATCAAAATTCAGATGCTTGGCAACAACTGATTCACATTTATAACAGCTACAGTGTCCCAGGGTCATATGATCCCCTTTTGCAAACTTCTGATAAGCAAAGTCAATGGGGAAGCTAGATTCGCTTAACAATAATGTTACTAAGTTAACAACTGCAGTGATTCACTTAGCAACAGTGGCAAGGAAGGTTGTAACATGGGGCAAAATTCATTTAACAAATGTCTCATTTATGCCCCTGTCACACTGCACCAACGGATGCAAAGAGGAAGTAAAACGGACAAAAAAGCTTGCCATCCGTTCGAAAATGCGATGTACTCACTGCCTCCGTTTGGCTTCCTCTCGATCCGTCCAGCATCCATTTATGGACGTTTCATCCGCTCCAAAAGTTTTGGGCTGCCTAAAACTTTTGCGCGGAAAATGTATCCAGTTCGTCCGTTCTGCACCCGCTACGCATCTGCTACGCATCCGCTACACATCCGCTACACATCCGCTATATCCGCTCGGCGTCCGCTGCACATCTGCGCAACTCGCATCCGCCCGGACGCAGGGAGGAAGTGGAATGGATGCGGAACGGATGCAGAACGGATGCAGAATGGAAACAAAGCGTTTAAAGCAGAAAAAACGTTCGCAGAGGGGATCTATCTCGGATATTAAGGATGTCTAGAGGATGTCTAGAGGATGCCTAGCAGAAAACCTGCCTATAAAAAGGGGGAGCAACTCGCCTGCTTCACACTTTCAGACCAGCAGACCAGCGGTGCAGACCTCTGCAGCCTTCATCTGCCTCTTCCTCTTCCACAGCATCCAGTCATGTCCACTGTGGATTGCGAAAAAATCCTTTCGGCAGCCAACATCCTTTTGCAACACTGCGAAACCATCTACAGTCTCTGTGAACAGTACTATGGGAAGAAAAGGAGGCACCCAAAAAAAGTCTGGCTCCGAAGATGGTTCGCCAGAAGAGCGCAGTCCGTACTTTACGACAAGCTGATGGTGGAGCTCAGGAGCGAAGACCCTCAGGCGTTCCAGAACTTCATGAGGATGCCTCAAGCCATGTTTGACGAAGTTGTGCAGCGCCTGACACCCAGGTTGACCAAGACAAACACCAACTTCCCACCCAGCCTGGAACCTGGGCTCAAGGTGGCACTCACTCTGCGCCACCTGGCCTCAGGGACCACCTACAGGAGCATGCAGTACGGCTGGAGGGTGCCACCCAGCACCATCAGCTTTGTTGTCAGAGAAGTGGTGCAAGCCATCATCGAAGAATACAAGGAGGAGCTCCTCCAGTGCCCCTCCACTGAAGAAGGACGGAAGAAAGTTGCAGAGCAGTGGTATCAGAAGTGGAACTTCCCCCACACCGTTGGAGCCATCGATGGCAAGCACGTGGCCTGCAAAGCGCCAGCCAAGTCGGGGTCCACTTATCAGAACTACAAGGGTTTCTTCAGCATCATCCTCTTCGCCATGATTGATGCTGACTACAAGTTCATGTACATCGATGTTTCAGGCAACGGCTCATCTTCAGATGCCCAGGTATACAACGACAGTCACCTCAAGGAGGGGCTGGAAAGCAACCTCATGGTGGGCTTCCCAGATCCAGACCCACTGCCCAACGACATGCAAGATGTGCCCAACTTCATCATGGGGGATGACACCTTCTCCCTCACAACCTACCTCATGAAGCCCTACACCCCCAGATGCCTCACCCGAGAAGAGAGGATCTTCAACTACAGGCTGTCCAGGGCAAGGCGGGTGGTGGAGAACGCCTTTGGCATCCTGGCCAACAGGTTCCAGGTACTTCTCACCAACATGCAGCATCGCCCAGAGACCATGAGGAGGATCGTGGAAGCTTGCTGCATCCTGCACAATCTCATGCGCACCCGCTACCCAGTGTTGCAGAACAGGCTTGTGGACTGTCAACAAGGCAATGGGGACATGGAGCCTGGGGAATGAAGGCAAGGACAAAACCTGATCGACACTGAGGATGTGCAAGGCCCCAACAGAGCCTCACGTGAGGCGAAGAAGCAGCGCAACCTCCTGAAACACTGGTGCAACTCCCCAGCTGGAGCAGTGGAGTGGCAAGACAGGATGATAGATGCTTAATGGATGCTTCCTTCAGACTGTCTCATCACACGGATGAGATTGGGCCATGTATGTTTGGTTGGCCTACAATGAACAGGGCGTTTAATAAAGAGTTGTGTTTATGTTGACATGTGTGGATAATTATTACATTATTATTGATAATAAAGGGCCATAGGGGAGGGTGGACCATACAGTCCCACTATGCTTGCACTGGAGGTTTATCTATCCCACAGCTATTACCCATTCCACAGCTATCTTAACCCATCCCACAGGTATCCCTTCCCATCCCACAG
>BLBF01000054.1:13309147-13329606 GCA_015471245.1 Laticauda colubrina | reverse complement strand
CACAGCTATCTTAACCCATCCCACAGGTATCCCTTCCCATCCCACAGCTATCTTAACCCATCCCACAGGTATCCCTGCCCATCCCACTGCTATCTTAACCCATCCCACAAACATGCAAAGGCTAAACCATTTCTAAAAGTTTCCACCCAGACTTTATAGAAAAAAATTAATGAAGCAAGTGTGTGAAACAAAGATAAACTTTATTAATAACAAGCTGTAAAATAAACATGACCCAAGTCAAGTGTCCAAATAAAGTCCACAAATATCCAGCCAGCCAGTCTCTGGCACTCCTCTTGGTCACTCGGAGGTGTGTGCCCAGGCTAAGATTTTAGGGAGCAGGTGCTGTGGAGGTGGGTGCTGCTGCAATGCTGGTCTGAGGTGTTATTGGAGTGCCTAGCCCCGAGAGGACAACAGGGAACGGTGTGTCGAGGAAGGTGTCAGACAGCTGGCTCAGCCCCGCGATGCTGAGAGGTCCTTCCTCCATGCCATGGGGTGTCAGCCCCAGTACTGAGGACAGATGTAATGAGGCCGGGCTTGGCTGTGGGATGGAGGAAGGAGCTGTGTAGTGGGGCTGCCTGCTCTGCAGCGGGGTGAGGACTGTCGAGGTTGGCATCGGTGGCATCATTGGAACCGGTGGCAGCGGTGTCGCCCGATGACTCTGTGCCTGCATCTGTAAGGGCTGCTGTCTGTGCTGCTGGACCTCGGGGTAGCTGTAGCCCTGGTAGGTGAGGGGGTGTGGGAAGCCTTGGTATGGGAGGGACATCACCTGGGGTGGAGGAGCAGACCTGGACTGGGTGGGAGCAGGTGCCTCTGAGTCTGGAGGGTTGTTAAGCAGCGTGGTGATCCTCTCCTTCACCACCTGGTACTGGGGATCCGCCATCTCCTTGAGGGTCTGGTTCACATAATTGAGGAAGGGCTTGCGGTTGGAGGAGGAGGATTTGATGGGGACCAGCTGAGAGAGGAGACCTATGCTGGTGCGGATGGTGTCCCTGATCTCCACCAGGACCTTGTGGCTCTGCCCCTCCTGCGGTCCGGCTCTCTGCCTTACTGTGGTGGCGGAGGTGTGGGTGGATGCGGCTTCGGCAGTGGTGGACTCGATGTCTCCTTTCTCCCACCGCACCAGGGAGTCCTCATCACTCTCCACCACGCTTTCAACACCTGCCCGGGGGTTCTCCGCCATGGCACGCTCCACAGAAACCTGCATGGAGACAGGGACTGACTCTTGGCCGCCAGAGGACTGACTCCCAGCAGGCTGCCGGAGAGAGAGGGTAGAGATTTGGGCTCCTGGTGCTCCTCGGTGGCGGACCTCACCCTCCAGGAAGCTGCACTTGGCCATGACGTAGTTCTCTCTGTCCGTCAGCTTAACCCTGGCCTGGCCAGATTTTTTGCGGTGCAGCTTCCCGTACCAGGTGTGCATGTGCTTCCACCAGCTGAGGAGCACATCCGATGTGTAGCCCAGACTCTCCACCCTCTCTCTCCAAGCAGCCTGCTTCCGCTTGGTGTCCCTGTACAGCCAGTGTCCCTTCTGCCACAGATAGTCGTTCTCTCTCAGCCACTCCAGCACCTCATCCTCGTGTTCCTCCTCAATGAAGTATTGTCTCCTCTCCCTATCACGCGTCTGCCTCTTCCTCCCTCTGGCAGGGCCATATGGGCCCTCATCAGAGGGACTTTGAGGTTGTATGGGCTGCTCCTCCACACCAACAGCAGTAGCAGAAGCAGCAACAGCAGCAGCAGCAGCATCACCAGCAGGATCATAATCAGCAGCAGCAGCAGCAGCAGCATAATCACCAGCAGGATCATAAGCAGCAGCAGCAGCAGCAGCAAGACCAGGATGAGCAGCAGCAGAGTAAGCACCAGCAGCAGGGTCAGCAAGACCAGGAGCACGAGCAGAACGAGCAGGACCAGCAGGACCAGGAGCAGCTTCAGCAGAGTACGCAGCAGAAGCACCACTGCCAGGAGCAGCTACAGCAGAAGCTCCAGCAACAGAAGAGCGAGCCCGAGCAGCAGAAGCCCCAGCAGAAGCAGAGTCAGGGACATGGGGCGGGAGGGTGGCCCTGTCCCTCTTGCCAGGGATGGCGGCAGGTTGCTGAGACTTTCGCTTCTTCCCCATGGTTGTGGGGTTGCTGGCTGGCAGGGAGGCTGGCAGGAAGGCTGGCAGGCACCAAGGCTGGCAGAAAGGCTGGCACCAAGGCTGGCAGGAAGGCTGGCACCAAGGCTGGCAGGAAGGCAGGCACCAAGGCTGGCAGACAGACTGGCTGGCAGGGAGGCTGGAAGGCAGGCTGGCAGCAATGCTGGCAGGGAGGCTGCAAGGCAGGCTGGCAGCAAGGCTTGCAGGGAGGCTGGAAGGCAGGCTGCCAGCAAGGCTGGAAGGGAGGCTGGAAGGGAGGCTGGCAGCAAGGCTGGCAGGTAGACATGCAGGCAAGGAACTCGAAGTGTCCAGCAGCAGGTCTTTCCTCGGAATGCTGGCCACGTGCGAGCTGCTTCCCTTTATATCCGGGGGGCTTGCGCAATGCATCCCCCCCGCATGCTCAATTAACACTGTGCATCCGCTAGGCTTCCGCTGTGCATCCGCTGTGCATCCGCTTCATCCACTGTGCATCCGTTCTGCATCCGCTTTTTCTGTTCCACGTCCGCTTCGCTGAGGCCCCCCGGAAGCCTAGTGGACGCGCAATCCGCTGTGCTTCCGTTCTGCATCCGCCCTGCGTCCTCCCCGCGTCCGTGTTGTCCGCTCCAATGATGCAAATTTCCGCCCCTTTTGAGCGCGGATACAACGGATGTAACATTTTTCTCTTCCATTGTGTCCGTTTTGCATCCGTTGGGCAGTGTGACACGGCCTTTAGCAACAGAAATTTGGGACTCAATTGTGGTTGTTGTAAGTCAAGGACTACCTGCATCTATTTGGCCTATCCAACAATGTTTGCTCATTTATTCTTGATTTTTGGCACAAGAGCCCAAAAAGGTTAGTTGCCCCTGTCCTATAACTTCTGTGTGGAGATATAGGTATGCAGAGTTCCCAGCAGATATTTTCTCTTTGGGCCCTGATAGAGAAACATCTGCCAAGTGGCAGGTGAGCATCTTCACCTCTAGGCCACCAAGCTGCTCTGATCCTACCCACTAATAATCCCCATAAATCTCTCTATGTTTATTAGTAACAACTCTGGATATTTGTAGTTAACCCACAAGCTCCTTTTTCTTCATTGCTTACTTAGGGTAGTTCAGAATCTACTGGAGGATCTTAATAAACCTTTAGTATATGAGCAAGTAGTCACATATTTGATTCCCAGATGTCTAACAACAGCAATGATTACAAAGAGCCTTTTTTGCTTCTAAACTAAGTGCTGAATAAGTGTGAATAAGCACACTAAAGATAAAATAGGGAATAGATTTTTCTATGCAAGAATTTGTTAGGTTAAGTTTGGCTTTCTGATGACAAGTTTCTAAACTGAGCATGTGCTTAGTGTCTATCAAACATGCATCCACACAAGCCACTATGTTGATCTGGTTCTGGTAGGTACTGTTCAGAGTTATACTAAAATCCCAGTGCTAAAGTCTGCCTGCCTTCTCAGTGTTGGTACATATTTGCTGTCAGTATGTTCACTTTATGTGCCACCCATCTGCCTATACAACCATTTGGATAACCCCCTGCCATGAATCTCCCACCTGTGCCTGATGCTCAACCGTAATGGCATTAGGAGGCATCCCATCCCCCTCTTTCCAAAAATACAAGGACATTCTTTCTTCTTGCATCTAAACAGATGGTCATGAATAATAATGCGAGTTTCCTGAGAGATGTTGCCAGTTATCAGTCATGGGATTCCCTCTTGTTCTAATAGAAAAATATGACATGCAAATGCCTCTGTTTAGTCAAACCTGTCTATTTATGTGTAGAAGGGAACTGTATCCAACTCATGAGTCTCTTCCAGTTACCAAGGTGCAAGAAGACCAGATTAAGCTAGGAGTTTTCTAACAACTTGGAGGCCTGAAAGAAACATGCATGGAAAGGTTCTCACAGGTCAAATTCTCTCCAGCTCAAATCAGGATTGAGAGGAAAAACTAGTGTTATTCATTGTTTGTTGTGTCAAAATACATCTCTAATTGTCCATGGAGCTGTAAAGATAAAATTAGTGAGGCATGGATACTGGGAAGGGAGGGGGGAGGGAGGAAGGAAGGAAGGAAGGAAGGAAGAAAGGAAGGAAGGAAGGAAGGAAGGAAGGAAGGAAGGAAGGAAGGAAGGAAGGAAGGAAGGAAGGAAGGAAGGAAGACTATAACTCAGATTATTATGAAGAGTGAGCCAAAGCAATATCACTTGAGCATTATGATCTTATAATTAGACCATCTTATGCCACAGTTGTACCATCTTATGCCACAGTTCATCCCAGGAAAAAAGTCTGTAGTTTTATGAAGCACCCAAAAACTCTTTTTTCAATTATAATATTTTTATAGAGAATGAGAATGTTTGACACTGGTTGTGCAGAGAGGAAAGATGCACTGTATTTCTCATTTTGTACATTGAGTAGATTTATTTTGCAAACATCTATGAAAACATAACATTTCTTATGTTTCTCAAATGTCAGAAATATCTACTTCTAAATTAGAACACCAAGTAAACTTCTGAATAAAATTCTGCATGAAGGAAACTCAGAAAATTGCTCTACCAAGCAAATCTAATTTTTCTGCCCTAGAAGGAATTAAATTGCTTCAATAAATGCTGAACTGCTTAGTTTGCATAAATGTTCCCTATGTGCACGCTTTACAATTCAGACTTAAATATGTTCACTTGAATAAAAGTCCCACTGGTTACATTTGGACTTGCTTGCTAGCAAGAATGATAGCAAATTAGAATATTTAAAAATAAGCCCACCAAGTATGACATGGTGGTGAGGAACGGGTATGTGAAACTTATAAATATTCTGAGTTACTGGAAAACACAGGGTGGCCACTTATTATTTTTTGTATTGTGATGTTTGTTTAGTTAGAGAAGATGCTTCAATTGCTTTCACAGTTGCATCTTTATGTTGTGCCTGGGATTTCTTTGGGCAGAGCAATGAGTTAGTATGGTGACTGCTATCTTTCCTGTAGAGTTTGAAACTTAGCATGTCAGGACTGACTGAGAAATACTATTGATTCAGGCCATGTGCATACAAGGGGTCTCCTGCCCCAGAGTTGGCAAAAAAAAAAAAAATCACCCTGCCCTAAATTTTACTAGTCTCCCAATGCACCCTTATTAATGCATATCCCAAATGTGTCTCAGATGCCCTGCTGTTCATATAGAGCAGGGGTCCCCAAATTTGGCAACTTTAAGACTTATGGACCAACTCCCAGAATTCTCCAGCCAGCATAGCTGGGAGTTGAAGTCCACAAGTCTTAAAGTTGCCAAGTTTGGAGACCTCTGATATCGAGCATCACATTGTAGGGTGATATGATGATTCCCTCAGCTGAAATTCCAGCATTGTCTTAACCTCCCCCAGCTGGCATGTACAGCCTCCTGCTCACCCCAAGCATTACATCCCCCCTCCACACCCTCTTTTTCTTTCCTTTCATACTTTTCACTGATTAAGCTTTTTCATTATTTCTTGAAACTGTTGGCCCATTATCTTCTCTGCTGCAGTTAAGAATGAGAGTTTTGTATTTTGGGGCTGCCATCTACTGGCCCTCTGGATATCTGCAGTTACTGAATAAGTGCCACTGAAGAGCAGAAGTTTGAAAAAGAAGGTGAACAGGGTGGGAGCTTGCAAACCTATTTAATAATTCTATAAAATTAGATGAGAAGAAAGGAGGAGTCAGGGTTCTTGAAAGCCCCACTGCTGCCAAGGAAATTCCTTTGTGGCATGCTTTCAAAACCCAAGAGTAAAAGTCTTTTCAATTGTATATCTAATTACTTTGAGGTGCTGCCCCAACAAAGAGAGGGTCAAGCTATTCTCCAGAGCACCTGAAGGCAGGACAAGAAGCAATGGATGGAAACTAATCAAGGAGAAAAACAACCCAGAACTAAGGAGAATGCTTCAACATTGGAGGGTTTTAGGAAGAGATAGGACAACCATTTGTCTGAAATGATATAGGGTTTCCTGCTTGAGAAAAGGGTTGGACTTCCAAGGTCCCTTCCAATTCTGTTATTCTGTTATACTTTCCTTAAGCCCAGAGATCCAAGCTTTGTACTCCAAAGATCAACCAAGTGTTAGGAAGGCCCATTGGGGGAGCTCAGAAGGATCTTCAGCTCTGGATCTTCCTCAGAGCTGAAAGAGGACTGAGGGAGATCAGGGACTAGAAAGGGATGGTCTCCAGAAAAGCAGCAGAAGCAATTGGAGCTTTGGATTTGCTAAGACAGAACACTTCATTTCAGCTGCTTCTCCCCTCACAACATCATCATGTCCCACACAACATACATGCTCTGTCTGGAGGCAAGATAAGGCAGAAAAAAATATTTCCAGAGCAAAGTATCTCAACCACTTAAGGATACAGATGCACACATCTTCAGATAAGAAAGCTAGAAGAAAGAAGTAAGCAACTATTGCACAATTTAAGGATCATAGAACACTGGTTGGTGTAGGGCAGGTAGCGGAGGTTCAGTTTCTAACTAGATGTCACAGTCAACAATGAAGGTCTATGTTCAGGCCCATTCAGCCATGAATACTCATTGAGTGACTCGCTCAGCTCGCATTGCCTGACATAGCTGGGTTAGGGATCAAAAATGTTCCTACAAAGCAGGACTGGTGAATCTTATTGATCCTTTAGCCTAGAGATTCAAGATGGAAATAAAATTTTAAAAACTGCTTAAAGTGAGATATGGACAACTTTATGTAGTTTTTAATATCCAAATCATTTGTTTCATAGCCGTTTGTATCTAACTCCTGCCTTTGTGAAATGCTTGGACTATAAAAATGCAATGGTAACATGATTTCTGTCAGTGAAGTGTACTAGTCTGAATAAGCTTGGCCATCTTTCAATCTGGATCAGCATTTCTCAACTTTGGCAATTTTTAAGATGTAAGGATTTCAACTTAAATTCCCAGCCAGCACTTCTGTCTTCTCAGGTTGGACTAAAATTTCTATAACAAAAGAAGCTTTACTAATTGTGCCAAGGGAAGGAGGGAATTGAAAAACCCAGATAGGCACAATTAGTGGGTAATGATGGTTCCTCAGGCACTTTTATACTAGCATTAGTCATGAACAACTTTAAAGGGTTGGTAAATAGGATTACAAAACATTTTAAGTTATTAATATTCATATATTCAACCCATTGCCCCTGATCTGTGGAATTGCAATATTCATACATCCCTCAACTATGTGGACAAGAACAGATAGTGGCCAGGGCATGCACATGCATGCACAGAGTATCTCTTGTCCAGAGGCAGCAGTAATCTTATTTGCAAGTCAAACACACACAAACATATACACACACCCCATTTTTAATATGGCTTCCTCCTAAGACTCAGCTCAAAGTTAATTCTTGTATGATGAAGATATCTAAGAGTTGTGCTCAGTCTGGGATAACAGGAACATAATCTGAGCTGTTGAAGGGGAACATATGACAAAATGTGCATTGTGACATCATAATGCCAACTCTGCTATGTCCTTGTGTACAATGTCATGGTGCATGTTGTACTTCGGCATTATGGTTGGGAACAGATGTCTATGCAGCCATTGTAATGTTTTCTTAAGTAAAGCTGTGGAAATGGTTTGCTATTATCTTCTTCTGGGATCTTTTCCCCCAAGATATTCTGCCAACCCTTGAATTTCTTGGTAGCTTCCTGTTCAAATACAGATAGTCCTCATTTAATGATCTATCACTTTGTATTATGATGGAGCCCCTGCCCCTAAATATTTACCGCAGAGTTCCAGAATTCTGCAGTCACATGACATTCTGATTCTTAGAAACTGGTTTGCATTTGTGAGTAGTTGCAGTATTCCACATCATATGACACCATTAACATGGCTTTTTTTTTTTTTGGCCAGACACTGACCTTTTTGAACAGTTTCTGGGAGGAAAACACCCATAGGAATGGATTGACCTGTGGAGTTTGCTTATCAATCACTGCAAAAAAAAAGTGGGTCACACAGGTGCCTTGACTTATGATAGAAATTTCATTTCCAATACAGTTGTAAGTTGAGGATTACCTATACTAACCTGCAAAGGGCAAAGGGCCTTGGAGGCCAGGAAGGAGAACCTCTACCAAGGTAAGGATCAGATGGCCCACTTCAAGAAATTACCTTGAGAAAACTTCTGAGACAGGCCCCTCCCTAATTCTCATGAAGATAAACCGAAGGAGGGCAGAAACACATTCAGACTTGAAAGAACCCTTTACCATAGCTCTTCCAATAAAAGTAGCCCTATCCTCTATGACATTGGTTTCTTAGCTCGCTTTACCTTTTCAGATTGAACTAACTACCAGTAAATCTAACTCTGCTTACTTTTTTTTCCTGATCAGCAAGAGCTGGCTAAGAACTCGCACTTTAGCTCAGTAACTTCATTTAATCTATGAATTTACTTGAAATTCTGTACATTGTCTTGTAGGGTGACAACACTCCTGGCTGTTTTCCAACAGTGGGTATAATTTGATAAAAGCAGATATTAATCAATCCTACTGTTGATAAATTCAGAAACACAGGAGTGTCCTTGCAAATACCCCACCTTGATCATGCTTCCTTGAAAGGAAAAAGGAAATGCCACCCCTCCACTTCACTCCTTGGCTCGGACTACAAAAACTTCCAGCGTGAGCCAATCATCCAGCCCAAATCTGCTTTTTCTCGGATAGTCATTGTCTGGAAGTGCTTAGTTATTTTCCACTCAACCAACATGGAACACGAGCTTGCATTTTCTGCAGCCCCAGCCCTTCCAGGATAGTTCTATGATTTTATTCCATTTCTTCCAAATGGGCACCATTTGAACTTTTTTTCCCTGCATCCTGTTAAAAAAGCTATTAGATTTATCACTGGGATATAAATTAAGATGTTGATTGTACTATACAACTGCCAACAATGGAGCATATGGAAGGTGCAAGAAGAGGGTAATGAGCCAACACTAAAGATGAAAATGCTACAAGAAAAGCAAGACAAGGAATGTGATTGCAAGTGAGAATATGTTTAAATGCTTGGTCTGGTATTGCCAATTGGAGTATGACTAGTTTCAGGAAATTATGAGGGGTTCCAGTTTATACTACACAATTGTTCATAGATGTTTAAAAATGCCTATAACAGCCTTCCCAAAACTGGAATTCTTTTGAGGTTTTGGCTCACAACTCCAAAGATCCCTGCAACAGGTCCTCAGGTTTGCAAAATTCTGGATGACCATGAGAATTGACCGGTTCAATGTGTGGAGGGTGAAGGATGTATGTTTCTTTTCATGGTCATGGTCATGATGTGCACTGAAGATGATGTTTGATTTCATTGTACAAGGTGCAGTGACAATAAAGTAAAGTAAAGAAGGCAGCAAAGATGCAGATTTCTGTTTCTCTTTTCTGCTCTCTCATGGCCATGCACAATTTTGCAGCTCAGATATTAGAGATGATTCCTGACCATTTAGAGCAGTGGTCCCAACCTTTCCAGCTCCATGGACTGGCACCAGTGATGGTGGCGGCAGGGGGAGAGGGGATGGTTTTGTGCATGTACCCACAAATGGAACTTTACACACTTATGTGTACACCTACCACTAACAGAGCTAACTGTTCCCAACAAGCTGCAGATTTATACCCGGTTGTGGACCGAGGGTTGGAGACCCCTGATTTAGAGCAGGCTGAATGTATGTATGAATGAATTAAGTTAGCCAGTTATTGGTTTGTTGTCCGATTTCTATCAGCCCTTCAAAAGCTTTCTAGATCCTCTATATCAAGTATGCTTTGATCTGGATCTTCTAAAAGTTAAAGTTACTTCAATAGTTAATTCAAGATGCTGGTTACCTTTAAATCCCTTCATGGCTTGGGACCAGGTTATCTGAGGGACTGTCTCTTGCCAGTCACATCTACCCGACCTATCAGAGAGGGAAGGCAGAGAATGCTGCGGGTCCCATCCCCAAGGGAGATACACCTGGTGGGACCCAGAAGGGCCTCCTCTGTGGTGGCTCCCTCTCTAGAACATCATTCCCCCAGAGTGTAGAACAGCCCCCAGTCTAATTCTCTTCCAGAAGGCACTGAAGACCTGATTCTGCCAGCGGGCCTGGGGAACCCAGAGCGAGGTGGAGCCCATTAAATGGTTCGTATGATCTGCTGTTGCCGGGGCAGGGAGTGGGAGATGGGGCATGATTTTTGTTAGGTTGTACTTTCTTAATTTGATTCTTTTTGTTAGTTTTATTGTTTTAAATGTGGTTTTATATTCTGTAAGCCACCTTGAGTCACCATGGGCAAATAGGCAGCAATATAAATCCAATAAATAAATAAATAATCAAGCCACCCTCGTTAGAGCCAATTTGGATCTCTCTGCTTTTGACTTTGTAGCCTCCATTTGCTCTAAAACGTTGTGTCACCGTGATTTTTTAAACTGTATACATTTATTTTATGTTAAGCCATAATTATAGTTTGTTTTTTTTTTAAAGAAATCCATTTTGTTTTATCATTGTAGTCTCAGGTTATTCTTAAGTCATACATGCTAAATCCAAGTGCAGTCAAGGTTGAAGCTATATTGTGCTTAGCATCACAGAAATGATATGCAACCAGTTTATCTGGATGATAAAACATCAACAGCACTTTAATTTCAAGACAATGACCAAAACGAAAAGCCAATAATTCTCTGAGTTCAGAAAGGTTAATTGACTCAAGGTTAACATACCTGCTGATGGTAAAAACCACAGGGTTTTTTGTGTGGATCTTCAAGGACACATTGCTTGGCAAGAAAAGGAGGGCCAAGTCCAAGGCTGCACAATTTCTGCCACAACTATTCTAGGACTAAGGCCATCTGTGTCTCAGAAATGTAGGAGCCACAAAAATTGTTAATAACCTACTGTATGTTTTAGCAGTCTGTTCACATAATGAAGTATAAATCAAAAACAGTTCCATAAATGAATAATGCAGTTTCTTCCTTTATATTTGAGGTACATGGAACATCCACACAGTGTTAGTAGCACAGAAATAGAAAGGATGTAAGCATATGCATCTCGTATATAAAGGATTAAAACGGACAAAATGTTTGTATCTGGGATGTATCTCGGATATTTAGGATGTCTGCAGTATGTCTAGAGTATGTAGAAGGACACCTAGCGGAAAACCAATATTTCCTATAAAAAGGGGGAGAAAATCACCTAGATCTCAGTATGAGTCCAGTAGCCATCGTGTACAGACCTGTTCACCCTTGGTCTTGCTCTTCCACATCATCCATTGTTCTCCACCATGTATCATGACACAATCCGTATGGTAGCTGCGATCATTCATCACCAGAATCAAACCCTGTTCAGACTCTTTCACCTTTTATACACAAGGAGAAGAAGGAGACATCCAAGAGCTGTGTGGGTCCGAGGATGGATCGGGAGAAGAATGGAGTTTGGACTGTATGACCAGTTGATGGTGGAGCTGAGGAATGAAGACCCTCGTGCATTCCAGCACTTAATGAGGATGCCGCCAGCCATATTTGACAAACTTGTACAGCGTCTGAGACCCAGGTTGACCAAGCTGAGCACCAACTTCCGTCCCAGCCTGGACCCTGGACTGAAGGTGGCACTGATTCTGTGTCACCTGGCCTCTGGAACCACATACAAAAACATGCAGTATGTGTGGAGGGTGCCACACAACAGCATCAGCAAAGTGGTCAGAGAAGTGGTGAAGGCCATCATCGAAGAATACGTGGAGGAGCTCCTCAAGTGCCCCACCACTGAACAAGGCTGGAGGAAAGTTGCAGAACAGTGGTATCAGAGGTGGAACTTTCCCCACACTGTTGGAGCCATAGATGGCAAGCACGTGGCCTGCAAAGCTCCAGCCAACTCAGGTCCACTTATTTCAACTACAAGGGCTTCTTCAGTATCATCCTCTTTGCCATGGTCGATGCTGACTACAAGTTCATGTACATTGATACTTCAGGCAATGGGTCAGCTTCAGATAGCCAGGTATACAACGCCAGTGACCTCAAGGATGGGCTGGAATGCAACCTCATCATGGGTTTTCCAGATCCAGACCCCCTACCCAATGACACACAAGATGTGCCCTAGTTCATCGTGGGTGATGACGCCTTCTCCCTCAGAACCTACCTCATGAAGCTCTACAGTTCCAGATACCTCACCCGTGAAGAGAGGATCTTCAACTACAGGCTGTCCAGGGCAAGACGGGTGGTGGAGAACGCCTTTGGCATACTGGCCAATAGGTTCCAGGTACTTCTCACCACCATGCAGCATCACCCAGGGACTGTGCGGAGCATCATGGAAGCTTGCTGCATCCTGCACAATCTCATGCGCACCTGCTACCCAGTGTTGCAGAACAGACTTGTGGACCGTCAACAAGGGAATGGGGACATGGAGCCTGGTGAATGGAGGCAAGGACAAAACCTGATAGACACTGTGGATGTACAAGGCCCCAACAGAGCTTCACGTGAAGGGAAGAAGCAGCGCAACCTCCGGAGACACTGGTGCAACTCCCCAGCTGGAGCAGTGGAGTGGCAAGACAGGATGATGGTTAACGGATGCTTCCTTGAAGCTGTCGCATAACACTGATGAGATTGTGCCATGTATGTTGAGTAGTCCTACAATGAATAGGGCATTAGTAAAGAGCTTTGTTTATGTTGAAATGTGTTGATCAATGATTAAATTGTTATTGATAAAAAAGGGCCATATGTGTGGCAGCTGGGAGGGTGGACCATACAGTCCCACTATGCTTGTGCTGGAGGTTTATCTATCCCACAACTATCCTTACCTGTCCCACAACTATCCTTACCCATCTCACAGCTATCCTTACCCATCCCACAAACATGCAAAGGCTTAACCATTTGTTCAAAGTTTTCACCAACACTTTATTAAGTAAAAAAAATGAACCAAGTGTGTAAAGCAAAGATAACCTTTATTAATAACTGTCTTAAGTAAACTGTATGACTTTATTAAAAAAGCAAAATGAACCAAGTAAAGTGTCTTAAGCAAAGATAAAGTGAACAAGTAACAACTCAGTCTCTGGCACTATTCTCAGTAACTCTGAGTCATGTGCACAGTCTCAGCTGTTAAGCGGCCAGGGACTGTGGAGGTGGCTGTGGCTTGAGTGCTGGTCTGAGGCGCCAGTGGGATGCTTGGCCCCAAGAGTACAACAGGGGATGATGTGTTCAGGAAGCTCTCAGAGAGCTGACTCAGTCCTGTGAGGTTGAGAGGTCCTTCATGAAGTACCTGGGATGTCAGGCCCAAGGCTGATGACAGATTGTCCGTTGAGGGGCTTGGCTGTGGGGTGGAGGAAGGAGGAGTGTAGTGGGGCTGTCTGGTCTGCAGCTGGGAGAGGTGTGGTGTCTGTGGCATGTGATGAACCTGGGCCTGGACTGGGAAGGTCTGTTTGTGCTGTGGGAAGTCCTGGTACTCGTAGCCTTGGTAGGTGAGGGGCTGTTGAAAACTGAGGAAGGGCTGTGACATCGCCTGGGGTGGAGGAGCAGACCTGGACTTCAGCTGGGCCTGGAGCAGACCTGGACTTCAGCTGGGCCTGGAGGGTTGTGCAGAAGTGCTGTGATCTTTTCCTTCATCATCCGGTACTGGGCCTTGGGCATATCCCTCAAGGTGTGGCTCACGTAGGTGATGAAAGTGTGGCGGCTGGAGGATCCTCTGTCCAAGTGGACCAGCTGAGAGAGCAGTTCTGTGCTGGTCCTCATTGTGTCCCTGATCTCCAACAGGACAGTGTGGCTCGGGCCCTCCAGTTTGCCTCTCTGCCTGCATCCTCTGGAGCTGGGGGTGGGGGTGCGTTGGTCTCTGGTGGCTGCCGCTTCTTCCTCTATTTGTGACAGGGGATCCTCCAAGTCCTCCAGCATGGAGTGTGCAGCTGTCGGGGGGGGGTCTCTGCCGTGGGGCCCTCTGAAGACACCTGCCTGGACAGGCTAGCTGGCTCCTGGCTGGAAGAGGACTGGCTGTCTGTGGGCTGTCTGAGGGAGAGGGGTGTCAGAGGGGCTGCTCCTCGGTGGTGGACCTCACCCTTCAGGAAGCTGCACTTGGCCATGACGTACATCTCCCGGTCAGTGAGCTTGACAGCGGCCTGCCCAGATGTCTTGAGGTGTAGCTTGCCATACTAGGTGTGCATGTGCTTCCACCATCCCAGGAGTACATCTGCAGTGTGCCCAGGCTCTCTGCCTTGTCTCTCCAAGCTGCCTGTTTTTTCTTGGTGTCACGATAGAGTCTGTGGCCCTTTCTGCAGAGGTACTCATTCTCCCTCAGCCATTCCAGCACCTCCTCCTCATGGTCCTCGGAAATGGAGTACTGTTTCCTCTCTCTCTTCTCCTTCCCTTGCCTCTTCCTCCCTCTGGCGGGGCCTTCAGCAGCAGGGCCTTCAGAGGCTTGAGCAGCAGGGCCTTCAGCAGCAGGGCTTTGAGGGCCTTAGGGCTGGTCCACCACAGCAGCAGCAGTAGCAGTTGCAGAAGCAGAAGCAGTAGCAGCAGCAGCACCACCACCACCAGCAGCAGCAGCAGCAGAAGCACCAGCAGCTTCAGAATCAGTGCCAGGGGGTGGGATGCTGGTTCTGTCCTTCTTGCCAGGGCTGGCACGAGTAGGCACGGGCTTTCTCTTCTTTCCTGACTGACGAACCATGGTGTTATTCGAAGATATATGTGACAGCACGTCCTTCCTCTGAATGCTGACTGCGTGCGAGCTGCATCCTTTTATATCCCTGGAGCTGGCGCAATTCATACTCCCTGCATGTGCAGTGAATGCTTTGCATCCGATATACATCCGCTCGGCATCCGCTTTGCTTCCTATAGGCCTCCGTGATGCATCCGCGTCATCCGCTACGCATCCACCCCTTCCGCTATGCGTCCGCTTCGCTATTCTCCCCCAGAACCCCTGCGGATGTGTCATCCACTTCCATCCACTGTCATCAGCTAGGCTTCCTACGAACATCGGTTTAACATCCCCGCTCCATCCTACCCCCGTTCATTCTTTTCTGTTCTTTTTATGCAAATTTTCACCACTTTTGGGAGCGGATGACAACAGATGGAGCCACCCCCAAAATTTTGCTCATCCGCTGTGTCCTTTATGCATACGTTTTGCGTCCATCGGCCAGTGGGACAGGGCCTTTAACTCAAACATCTGGTTTTACAGCAAGTTGCAAGCACCACAAGGATGAGCCCTTAGTGCTAGTTTCTCAACTTTTTCTAAATTTACATTTGTGGAGATTGTAAAGTTGGGGTAGGAAGTCAGAGGCTTCTCTGCTCTTATCCCACCTTTAAACCTTGAAAAAGTTTTTCAGCCCAAGTCAGATGGCTGGTATTTGCTGCTTAAAGGCTTGACACTTTCCATCCTTACTTCATAATGCTCCAATAACAAAATATTGTGGAAAGTTGGGATTTTGCTGTTGAATTTTAGCAGTATGATCCTGGTATACCTAAGAGGATAACATATGTAGCTTGCAACTCCTATGCAAAATAACAACTGTATCTGACAACAGGAGGCAGCTGGATATGAATGTTGTCAAAAATGCCAGAATCACATCTCTCTACTAATGCTGCACTAATTTTCTAAAAAGATCTTGGAGTTCTGGATCCAAATTCTTCCTTTTGCTGCGCCAATTTATTTCTTTTCCTGATGCACTAAGAAACTATTGTATGTCTGGATCTGCTCCAAATTCCACTGACCACTGCCCAAACTTTCTGGGTTGGGTGGCCTTGACAAATAAAATAAATGGGTAATAACTGTGATGAATTCAGATAGTACTAGATTCCAACTTTCACCAAACACAAGCAGAATGGTAAACAGATGTGGGAATGCTGAACAGCCACTTTTCCCGCCATCAAGCTCAAAAGAACATGCTGTTGTTATAATGGGAGTGTGGATGCTTGCATTATGTGCAATTTTGTTTTACAACTTATGAAATGATCAAAGAAGTACAATCATATTCTCTACATTTGGCATATTTTGCCAAAATGCCTCTACTTAAAAGGAGCAATTCCCATTTAGACTTTTATGGTTGGGTTTGAATAGTGGACCAAAACATGTTGCTTCAGAGATTTTATAATGACTTGTTGAGAAAAAAGGGCTTCGCAGTTTGAAAGAAAGCTATTTATCTTCTTGAGATATCTTCAAAGCAAACTCCGGTATTATTCTTCAAGGCAAGCTAGGAAGAGACACGGAATTTTTGCAGATAAGGGAAGGGAAGTCAGAAAGAAAAATGAATCAAAATAGCCAATGTGTGGGTTTCATTTTAGATTTTTCTCTGCCTGAATCTGTGGAAGTCATCTATCTGACCATAATGATCAAACTATCCCTTTTGGGTATAAGTAGAATTATGCAAAGCCTAGAAAAGAATAGTAAGTAGAAGACGAAGGGAGAGAGAAAAAGGTTGTTCTTTAAAATTCTCACCTCTGTTTTCTCGGGTTCTCATTTATGTCATTCAACTGAAAAGTTGTCAGTCACTCCCTTCTACATAATCCCATTAATTTTCCATCATGTAATTTGTTTTGTGATTCCCTCATTTACTTTCATTCATTTATTCTTACAACCAATCTCTTTTTATCTAATTATTTCATATTGTCACTCACTTTTGCATTACATCTACATTCATTTATCCCTCTCTCAGGATTGAGTTCTGATTCTGGCTTTACTATACACACCATTAAAGTACCCGATTCCAACTGCATTCAGCTTAGTGCTATGCTTTGCCTGACATACACAACTTCGCCTCCATATAACAATGTGAGCAAAAGCAACTTCTTAGACACAGCCATTTTTGCTTCTTTCAAAAAAACATTCATTCCTCCTAACACTACACTTCTATTAACGTTTGTACATCTGAACATTTCTCCAGCCATTTTTCCATCTGTAGAAAATTATCAGGGCACACAAATCCATTCATCTGGCAAATATTTTTATCATTTATGTTTAACTTATGTTCATACCTTTAAAACAGTATTACTGTACATTCATCTTCAATGAATTGATTTTCATACTCCTTACTGCATTATACAATATACCTGATATTAACCTCACTTTATTCTAGTTCTTAGGCTTTGACAAACAAAAGTGCACATTTACATTCCCAACCAATATGCTTCCAATAGTATAAGTCTTTTCATTTATCTATAAGTACATTAAGTAAACAATGGGACGTCACAATCCTTGTCTTAAGGCTAGGTCCCACTGGCCGACAGATGCAAAACGGATGCAAAAAGGACACAGCAGACGAGCAAAATTTCGGGGGTGTTCCATCCGTTGTCATCCGCTCCAAAAAGTGGCAAAAATTTGCATAAACAGAACCGAAAAGAAAGGAAAAGAAGGGACGTGGGTAGTATGTAGTGGGGATGTTAAATGGATGTTCATAGGAAGCCTAGAGGATGTATATCGGATGCAAACCATTCACTGCTCATCCTTTCTATTTCCGTGCTACTAACGCTGTGTAGACGTTCCGTGTACCTTTTGTTTCCTCCCTCTTTCCGTTTTCAGCTGCAGTGGATGTGAGTTGAGGGGATGCCTAGAGGATGCAGAGAGGATACAGCGGATGTTTAATGGATGATAAACGGACATAGAACATTTGTTGCTCGTATATCGCGGATTTACATCGTACACGGCGGAAAGTTCATCCGTTCACAAAGTTTTGTGCAGCTCAAAACTTCTTGAGCGGATGAAATCTCAGTGGACGGATGCTCAAAGGATAGAGCGTATGAAACACGTATGCAGTGAGTACACAATGGATGCATCGCGTTTTCCAACATTTTTTAACATTTTACATTCTCTTTGCATCCGTTGGTGCAGTGGGACAGGGGCTTTACTCTCCACTCAATATTGAACCATTTATTCTCGCACATAGTTTAGTTCCATTATACACTGCTTTTATGGTATTCAGTAACCAACTTCACTATTTTATACAAAGCACTTCATAATTCAAACCTATTCACATTGTCATTTGGTTTCTCTAAATCAACTAATGTTTAATAAACTTTCTACATCACATTCATACATTTATCAGTTAATTGCTGAGGAGCAAATGTCTGGTCTACACGTCACTGACATAAAGCTGCATGACTTCTCTAATTTTGCTCATTATCACCTCTGTACATTTTCAGTCAATAATCTGTCATATACTTTTTACCGACACTTTACAAACCAAAACTTTTTTGCATTCTTTTTAGCGCTTTTCAAATAATTATATTAAGGAAGTCACAGACACTCCATAATAAAACTGCATCCATATTTTAAACTTTTCAGTAATTCCACCTGCATGATAGCCCATTTCTTTTTTTCCCTTCCCTTTCCTTGATGCTAGCATTCATTTTAATTCCACTCTTCAATATATCATCATATAAATCTCCATAGCCCTACTTCAATATTTCCTCACTTTAGGTATATATTCCAGTTCAGTTTCTCATTTTCATTTTTAATTCATTCAGTTTGGTAACTAAAACGTCTGCAAGCAAACAAGCAACCTCAGAGAACATCAAGGACTCCACAGTTCAACCTGGAGCTACGTATATTTCTTCTATTGCTTAATTCATTCCCTGCTGGGTGCTTCTTGTTCAGTTTTTCACCTATTTCTAAAACAATGTTTTACTTCAGTGAAAATTACTTCATTTTCTTTGCCTCTATCTTAATTCAGCCTTTTGTTTCATATTCTTTGTTATTACATTCTTGTCTGTACACATCATAAAATATACTTTGTTCATCCTAATTTTTGCAGCAATCATTCTTTTATATGCAATGTTTTGTTCACCCCCACTCACTATCATTCAAGCATCCTTTATAACACTCATTGGTGTAACTGCATATATTTCTGTAGCATTTGTAACTTTATACTATATATATTCTTTTCCAAATAATGTCCACATCCCCTTGCTTGTGTCTACTTTCTATTAATTATCTTGAGAGTGTACCTAATGTACAAATTATTCTTCATTCAGGATTTGTACTTTTCCCTTACTCATTCTACTTCCGGTCATTTATTTCCCTTTTTTCCTATTTGCATTTTCCCCAACCCCCCAAGATCCACTTATGTCATTATTATAGCCTCTCTTGCAGTCAGAAGCTTCTGTTATCTTTGTATGCTTCACAAACCTGTCTTTTATCATAATCAAAATCACTATACAAAAGAATTGCTTTTCAATGTCTACAAAAAATACATATTAAAAACACATACCATTTAAAGCACAAGTTCCACTATGAATGGTCACAAAACAGCTCCCATTCATTTTTTGATCCCCAAGTAGCCCATTTAACTTTTATTGCACTCATTCATCTTTTTCCCACCCATCCATCCCTATCGACTAGCAGGCTATTTTTTTCTGCACTTTCTCAGATTGATTCAGGTCATGCACAGGTTTCCCCAGGCTCATCCTTGGCTCCATTATAAGCATTAATGGAGAGAATCATGAAATTATGATCAAATTATTGATTTCTTCTTGCATATGCACCAATATTCTAGAACATTTAAACATATATAGGCTTTTCAGAATTAAATCTACAACTTCACTTTCTCACATATATTCATTAATGACCTCTACTCCACAATAGCAGTTCACCTTCATC
Source organism: Laticauda colubrina (assembly GCA_015471245.1). Taxonomy (NCBI): domain Eukaryota; kingdom Metazoa; phylum Chordata; class Lepidosauria; order Squamata; family Elapidae; genus Laticauda; species Laticauda colubrina. The sequence goes on along the minus strand of BLBF01000054.1, from coordinate 13,310,007 downwards.
CAGATCTACATCCTTTCCCTTCCTATCACTTTCACAAACACATTGCATCCCTATGTTTCTTACATTCATTGATTCACCCTCTTAGCGAAACATCCCTCTTTATTGCGTAGCTGCCTATTTAACTGTTCACTGTATATTTGATTACACTGCCAACTAAAGTAATTATTGAAAAGCAAAGCAGCCTGCCATTTCTCCCCTTAAAGAACAGAGTTTTATAACCTTGAGGCAAGAGGAAGAAACACATTTTACAGCATAAGGTGCACCAAGAGCATTTTTTAAAATCTGCAGGTAAGGTACTCAGTATGCAACTTTAAGCAGTGCTGTGTCCTCTGAGAACTGTGGCATTCAAAAGCATGTTCTGGTTATGAAGAAAAATAGGAGCCCGAGTGTTCAATTTTTTTATTAGCTTTTTTTTCCTGCAAAGTTGAACAAGCTTTTAAAGGATAGCTTGTTGGCTTTAATTCCTTTCCAAAGCCACGCATCCTCTTATTTCTCTCTATCTTTCCTTTTGCTCTTTCGCTGTTTGGACAGTTCACTGAGTTTCTGGTCCAAGCATCTCTGGAGGTGAGCTCTCTTGGCAGGATCCAAGGACTTGTCCTTCACCCCACTCCCAGGATAGAGAATCCCTTCTTCACTGATTCTCTGCCGGGCATTTGCTTTGGCTTTCTCCCCACATCCATGAACCTGTGGGAAACAAAGGAAGAAGATCAAGATACTCCAGTAGCAAAAAGTATTAGTAAAAGAAAAATGAGAGGTTACATTACTTCATACATCTGCCCTAAACTTTACAAAACTGTACAAAGTAGTCCACTTGTTTATTGACAGTTCTTTTAATTTCAAAAACAAAAAAAATGCAATCA
>BLBF01000054.1:13247457-13303801 GCA_015471245.1 Laticauda colubrina | reverse complement strand
ACATGTAAGTACCCGCGAAAGCTTAAAAAAACAAATATATATATATATGCATGCATGCATGCATGTATTTTCTGAGGTTTTCGCGGGTATTTGTATGTGGACCTTTGGTTATTTGGGTTTTCTCCCACGTAAAATTGGAAGTATCTAGGTGACATTTCAATGAAGTCTCATTCATCATCTTCAGGCTTGTTTCTCCGTCTCTGTGCTTCTCAGAGTAATGTGAGCTTGCAGCTGTTTCTTCTTTTTTACTGCTAGTGGGGGTGTGACTTGATTGGGTGGGGGCTTGGCTGTGTTCTGATTGGGTGGGAGTGTGTTCTCATTGGTTGGGGGTTTGGCTGTGTTCTGATTGGTAGGGGGGATGGCTGTGTTCTGATTGGCTGGGGGTGTGTTCTGTTCAGGTGGGGGCTTGGTTGTGCTCAGGTTAGTCTTAGTTGCTGGGGGATTTGAGCTGGTGAGCTGTGATCCTGTTGTTTGGCTTTGTGTTCGTGGTCGTGCCACATCTTCATGGTGGGTGTCAGTTCGCTTCATGTATGGGTCGGAGGGGTTTGAAGCGGGTAGTGATGCAGCTGCGGTACGGCTTCTGGTCCGTGGTCGTGTCTCAACTTCTGTGTGGGTGTGAGTCTTTTTTCTACATGGAAGTGTGGTGGTTGCATATTGTGTGGCACTCGTGGGTGTGGGTCTGGTGTCATTCTTCATGTTAGGTACTCATTTATTAATGAGGGTGGGTTTCCAAATGGCTGGTAGGTGGGAGGTATCATCTCGTTTATTCATGCTGTGTGGGCGTTTTTCTATCTCTATGGCTTCTCTGATTATTCTGTTGTTGAAGTGTTCGGTTTTGGTGATAGTTCTGGTATTTTTAAAGTCAATTTCATGTCCTGTGGCTTTGAGGTGTTGGACCAGGGAAGAGATCAGTTCTTTTTTGATTGAGTTCTTGTGTTCTTCAATGCGTGCACTTATTCTTCTGTTAGTTTGTCCGATGTATGCGGTGGGACAGGCGGTGCAAGGGATTTCGTATACTTCTTGGTTTTCCAACTCAATTTTGTCTTTAGGGTTTCTTAGGATGGTGGATATTTTTCTGTTTGTGCAGAATGCTGTTTTAATGTTGTGTTTTTGGAGGATCTTGCTGAATTTGTCTATAGTGCCTTTTATATATGGGAGGAGTATATATACATATACATATATGTGTGCTGCTCAGCTTCCTTCGGGTATTATCCCACGTCATTGTAGTTGTGCTTTTAAAGTTGTAGCAACGTTTCAGCAGAATCTCATCTGCCATCATCAGGCTTCTGTATGGATGTGGGTCTCACAGCTTTTGGTTTCAAATTCGAGGCTGGCCTATTCTGATTGGCTGGGAGTTTTGGTCTGTGTTCACTGGACTTGGAGTTTGATTGATTGGTGTTTCTGGTTTCTTCTGTCTGTTTTGTGGCTTTGATTGGCTGGCAACACTCTGTTCTTGTGTTGGAGGTTTTTAGTGCAGCTTGGCTTCATGTGAAAAGACGGCTGCTATCCATTAGGAAGCCAGGTTTCACCTGGGTGCCTGGTAAGGGGTGTTCGAGTTGGAGGCATCAGAGGGAGTCTGTTTGTGCTCAGGTGTTTGCCTGGTTTGTGGTGTGGAGATCTTTTTGTTTGAGAGTGCAGGCTTCCAAATGATTGACAGTCTGGTGGAATCATCTCTTCTATTCATGCTTTCAGGTCTTTTTTCAATCTCTATGACTTCTCTGATGATTCTGTGGCTGGGGTTTTCTATAGTGGCTAGGGTTTTAGTGCCATTGAAGTTGATGTTGTGACCTGTGGTTTTCATGTGTTGGACTAGTGAGGAGGTGTGTTCCAGCTTTTTTACTGCATTTTTGTGTTCATCTAGGCGGGTACTTATTCTTCTATTGGTCTGTCCAATGTATGTGGCCGGGCATGATGCACAGGGAACTTCGTATATGCCTTGGTTTTCCAGGTCAATTTTGTCTTTGGGGTTTTTAAGGATGGCTGCTATTTTTTTGTCTGTTTTGAAGGCAGTCTTGATGTGATGCCTGTGTAGTATCTTACTGATTTTATCTGTACTACCTCCTATGTAGGGCAAGACAGCTGTTCCATAGGTCTGTTGATCTTCTAGGTCTCTGTTATGTCTTGGTGTGTTTTTGTGGATCAAGTTGGTGATTTTGTTTTTGTGGAAGCCATTGGCTGTCAATACTTTAGTCAGGGTGCATAGTTCAGTCTTTATATGTGTCTTGTCTGCCAGGCGTTTGGTTCTGGTAATTAGTGTTTTAGCCATGGAATTTATCTGTGCTGGGTGGTGGTGGGATTGGGTGTTGAGGTAGCAGTTGGTGTGTGTTTTCTTCTGGTATATGGTGTGTCCCAGTGTGCCATCTGTTCTTTTGTAGATTAGTACATCTAGGAATGGTAGTTGTTTGTTTATTTCCGTTTCCATGGTGAACTTGATTTTGGGGTGTGTGCTGTTTAGGTGTGTTAGGAAATTGTTTAGGTTCTCTTTTCCATGGGGCCAAATCACAAATGTGTCATCGATGTATCTTAGTCATAGTTTGGGTTTGTGGGTGGCATTAGCCAGGGCTCTGGATTCAACTCGAACACCCCCGCACCAGGCACCCAGGTGCCAATTTGCGCTGACCATTAATAGATCAGATTCTTGTATATAGGTAGCATGAAACAAACCTGTAGTGCTTTTGAAAGCTATCCTGGCTCCTGACGAAAAAATTTATATCTTTTTCTGCATATGAATGTGGGCTTTTTCTAGTCCCTGGAACTATTAGAATAGCCGTGGGAGTATCAGTGAAGAGACAGAAATACTATGTCAGCTATCTCCATGGTGCCAACTGGATTGAGTAATATGAATTTTATTTCATCTTTCTGATCAGTTGAATATGTGAGGCAGTTCACAAAACCTTGAAATACCTGCCCACATACCCACCATAAAATGATACTGAAACACCAATTGTTAAAACTAGTAACCTTTAAAACATGAGAAGATGTCTGTGAACTTGGTCCAGCATATATGGAGGGAACCAAATAGGAAATGCTATTTTACCTGACTCGGTGCCTGGATGTGACTATAGAGGATGAAGGAAAGCAATGAAAGTACTCCCGTGTAGGAAGCTGGTAAGCTATCCATTACTTAGGAGTTGCTGCTACTATTATTTTAGCTTACAGCAGTGTCTTTCATTTAGTTGCCTATCAGCAGAGCACTCAATAAACAATACATCTTTTAATCCAAACTTCTGCCCATCCAACCATTTAGGATGTTTCTCTGCAGATCAATATTTTTATTCATAGTTGTTTAGATTCATAGTTGTTCTAGCATAAATATACTTGGTCCATTAAAAAAAAATCACTCTTCTTGGCCTGCTTTTCAGTTTTGGTGACAACCCAAACTTTGCAGACTTTTTTCTGTATATACTTATCTTTTGGATCAAAATGTTCCAATAACTAGATACAACACTTTTCCCATGAGATTAAAAGAACCTATGATCAATTATTTTAAATAAATCAGGCTGCATTGGTAGAACACATGCACAGACCTGACAGAGTTGTACAAGTGAACATTTCCACAATATACAAGTAAACATTTCCACATTATAGAATACTCATGGCTACCCTTTGAATGGATACAAAGGACATTAAGATCTACCTCTGAGGAGATAAGACTTCTAGAGCAGGGGTGTCTAACCTTGGCAACTTTAAGACTTTAAGCCAGTTGGCTGAGGAACTCTGGGAGTTGAAGTCCACAAGTCTTAAAGTTGCCAAAATGGAAGACCCCTGTTCTAGAGCATAAGACTCCTTCAAGTATTTGGCTATTGGAATGAATGTGATTGGGAGTTTAAAATAAAGAAGTGAAATAAAGAAGTGATTTGGGGTATGGAGAGAATGACTAAGAAGCTTGATGGAAAGGACATAGAAAAATCCTATTATTTCATCATTCAAAACAGATATTTGCTCCACAAGGTTAAGTGCCTTTTAATGGCCTAGAATAGTTATTCCATTGAAGGACGCACATTCTCTTCATCCAATTCATTTTAAAGAATCAAGAGAGAGGGTAGTAGGTGTACATGTGTACATTTAAAGAATGAAGTAGAGTGAAAAAGAATGTTGTGTACTTTAACAGGAAATAAAATCGTTCTTTATACTAGAAAGAGATAAAAAGATGTTTCAAAAGTACAGATCCCCATAAAAAATAACTTAACCATTAAAAAAGCAAGAGGAGAACAACAAAAAGAAAAACCCACTCCCACTTCATTTTTAAAACCTAAAGACTATGAGCAAAAACAGCCCTTCAGACCAACATTTTTCCTCATGATTGCACAGCAGGGGATGCATTTCCAGTCATTGGGGATTTAAACTGGAGGCAACTATAGCTTCAATTTCTTTTGTGAATTATGCCCAGTGTATTTATTATGCTACATTACTTTCATAAGGTTGAACTCCCATCTTTACCTTTCTAAAGATTTTTTTTTCACAAGAATACGTCTGCCTGTATATGCCCATGTATATATTAAATTGCAAGTTAAAATAAATGGGGGAAAGTTACCCTCCGCTGGATTTGCCTATATTGAACAGCCTTTATTACAATGAGATTCATTGAAAAGTCAACTACATTGAATACTTTAAAAATGGCATCTCAATTTCACCTGAAAATTACATTAGCTATGAAAACCTGGGTTGGAGAGGCGAGAAAATGGATATGTTTTATCTGCCTGAGAGGAGAGACCAAAGCGTACCTCTGGGATATGGTGGCTGAGACAGTAACGTCTGTTGCAATGCTGGCAGAGCTGTCCCAGGGTTGTTACGCTGGCTTTGCATTTGGAGAAACCACATGTATTGTCCGCTTTAATTGCTGCAGAGATCATAGAATCAAAATCTTCGTCAGCTGCAATTTCCTTCTTGGATTTTCTGGATGCCTTTCCTAAATAAGTATAAGGGCGTAAAATAATTAGAGAGCAGTAACAAAAGGATTGCACACAAAGACTTTATTATGGACATAAAAAGGCACAGCTGTGTTGATCAAGAGTTTAATGATTTTCCCCAATGTGCTTTTTCTCAGAGGCAACTGGTTTTTCTGGTTTTTCTTTGAAGACGTTTCGCTTCTCATCCAAGAAGTAAAGTGTTTTCAAAGAAAAGCAAGAAAGCCCAGTTGTCTCTTGAAAAAAACATATTTGGGACAACCATGACCTGGATGGCTGAGAATCTCCATAGACAGTTTGATTATTTCCACAGTGAGAATCAGCAACATATCAAACAGGCAGGATGCTGGTCCTGTGTGACCAGATGGCCAAGAGAAACCACTAACTTCTACTTCAAAAGGAGTCAGTAAGATAAAGTGGGCAAATAAGAATCAGCAAAGCATGATAACGGAGTGGCAATAATGAGATTTATTTATCTTTTTGTTTATAGGACTTACATGGCTGCCTATTTCAGACAATGTCTCAAGGTGGCTCACCGCAATCCATAAAATACGGTTAAAAACAAAGACACTCTTCTTCTACTCAGGTGCCAGACCATCCTCATAGCTCAATCTGAAATGGGCAGTGTCTGATGCTCTTAGAGGAGACACACCATTGGCTTGTGGATATGAAGACAAACTGCCTGAGATTAGCTCAGCTGAAGCTGCCCAACTAAATTAGAAACTCTTTTGGAGACTACTTTTTAAAGAAGGAAGAGAGATGAAAGTTAGGGCTGCTGACAGTAGAAAACCATACATCTGGAGGGTTGTCATAGTTTGAGAAGGCTGCTCCAGAAAATGTTACTGATTCAAAAATTAGGGGCCACACTCTTGATTTTAGATCAAAACCAAAGACGCCGCCTGGACACAGATTTATTCCCATGCCCGAGAAATCCAATTGTCTCTGTATTTAATAGCAGTCTTATCAATGCACCAGAGGAGATTTTCTTCCTCTTTAAAAATCTGGGAGGATGTGAATTTCAGAAGGTATCTATGCACATATTCAATGGTTTCATTTTAGTAAGTGCAAATACTTGGGCACTTCTGCACACACATCCTCCTAGCAAAGCAAAGGTTTTTTTTTCTTTTCTATTGATACCATTTTTTTTTCATTTGTATTGACAAGCTCATGTTTAGCCTCTATGTGAACATAAAGATGTGAGAAAGATAACTAGAGTATGTTAGAGGATATTCATGTCGTCTGCCTCAGCTTGGTGTCAGTAAAGGATCTGTCCTCTGTCTCCTCAAAATGTTCTAAGTAAAAACCCAACTGCACAAAGCAAGCCCATGTCGTGCCCTAGGTCATCTGTTCTGATAATTTCAGAGATACTGGTTTTGGGGAAAATCCATGTATTTCCAAAAGCCAGGACAAATGTTTGGCTGACATTTTCAAAAGAAGCCTATTTGTGGAAAATGCACTGTGCTTCCTAGATCTGAAATTTGTGGCTGCTCTCAAAAATAGCCTGCTTCTAGCAACTCCTTCTATAAGCACAGTATAAAAACAGGAGGCTTGATATTTAAAGCAGAGAATTCTACTGGCTGCATTTTGGCTTAAAATTTCCTCAAAAGATATACTACCTTTGTCAGGAGAGACTCTAAATAGAGATTACAAAGAAAAACAGGATAAAAAGATTAAATCCCAGCAGATTGAAAAAGAACGAAAGGGGTATCTTTTAAAGTTTTAAAAATGGCTTCCTCACCTCCAATGTTTTTTTCTTTCTTCCCAATTACTTCCCGAAGATTTACATTAGATTCTCGGCTTTGTTTCACTCTCTCTTCTTTCTTATCTCTCTCTCTTTTCATCCGTTCCACATGCAATGTTTTTAGATCTGTGCCCCCTGGGCCAGCACCGCTCTCCCTCTCTTCACTGCCTGCATCTATTTCTTTTGGACAGCCCTGAATTAATTCAGCTTGACAAACCACAGTATCTCCCAAAGATAATTCTGTGGGAGAATCTCTCCTATGAATACTTATGTGCCGTGCGCTGCCTTCTCCGGTGCTCAAGTGCTGCAGCCCGTATTCTTCAGCCAACTGATGGATAAGCATTCTATCGTGAGCGTTTAAAGAGGAAGGGAAATCCAGTTGGACCTCACCACTGTCCAGAAACTCCAATATTTTTGCTTTATGTTTAAATGAGTTTTCATTCTTTTTGGTTTCTGATGTTGTGATTTTGCCTGTGTTTTCCAGGGAACATTCTGTTAGCCTCTCTCTAGGCCTTGGGGCAGGTCTTCCTTTTGGTTTCCCTCCAAGAGTCTTTGGGACTGGGGCACTGCTGCATTTAAGTCTCTTTTCCTGGTTACAGGGACCCAGAGAATTCTTGGGAGTATAGTTTCCAGGTACAATGTCATCCAGGTATTCAAAGGCTGTGCGCACCTCTCCATGGGTGTTCATATACTCCATCAGTCGTTTAAGAAAACTATGGTTGCTAACGGTACGAGAGTCACAGATTACAGTCACATGACGTCGAGCCCGGGTAATTGCAACATTTATTCTCCTGTCTTCGGCAAGGAATCCCACTTCACCTACACATCATAAAAACAGTAAGTCAGGATGCAGAGCTTTGCAGACCATGTAAAGTAATGATAATAGAGGCAGTTTTATTGCAAGCATATTTCCTCAGAAGCAGGTTAGACTGAATTCCATGGGATTCAGTGAAGTAGATTGCTTTTTTCTATAATTATCTAAACTATTGCCCAAGAATGACATTTCTAAAGTAGATTGAACATATGAAGAGAGCACAGGCACAAATTTATTTATTTACAAACAAATCCAAACACATTTTCAGCACCAAGGATCTGCATAAGCAGATCCCATGAAGATTTCAACAGTCATACTATAATTTAATTATAATTATTGTAAAACTATGAAATCTGAGGTGGGAGTGTCATTGCTGGTGCCTAATTTCAAACTGAATGCTCATGGTGACAGACTTCAAAGTACAAAATATATGTAGCCAAACCTCATAATCACCCCAAACCACACCTAATTGAGTGTATGACAAGGATCAGATGCATTTGACAGTGTTTATGGGCATCATTTTGACAGATTGATAACTTGTCTTGTTGACCAATATGTGGAAATGACCTTATGGACAGAAGGAAAAACCTCAGCCTAGACAACCATCATACTACAGGTATCTCAACCCACAGAAGGAAAAGAAGGGTTCGAAGGATCTCAGAAGGCCCTCCCTAGTTTTTTTGAAAAGTAAAAGTAAGGGAGAGAAGAAATGCTTCAATTCAAGTTTATTTTCATTTCAGGAGAATACAATATATCAATCTGCTTGAAATTTGGGCATGGAAGGTCCAATGAAGCATTGGGTAGGTTTCAATATTATTTTAATATATGTTTCTGAGAAATCCAGTTTCAACCCATTTTACTTTTAAATAAGGAAAGCAAAGTTCAATAAACAGCCAGGAGCTAGAAAAATAAGAAATTTAAGCATTTGATATGACTTCAGAAAGATGTTCAAGTGTTCATTTTGTTTCATAACTGGGAGGAAAAGTACATGGATTGTTGATGTTGATTAAATAAGAGCTATAAAATTTGTATCCATAATAGAACTGCTCTGAGACTGGAGCTGTATCTAACAAGCAGAATTTAATGGGAGGAAGTTTTCTTGAAGTATTGCAAATGCGTTTTGCTTATTTCTAATTATTAACAAGTCTGATAAAGGTCAGAAAAATATTCAGCATAATCTTTTAAAAAAAGCAGCATCCAAGATTGAATAAATAGCTAGAAATGACAAAGCCTTTTATAGAAGTTATTTCTGATCTCCAGGTTTTTTTCGACTTTATAATAACAGATAGCAAATGCCAAGATGAGTCAACTACTTAACCGATGGGGTTGAGTCTCATATAAGGAGCTAGGCAGAAGACAAATGGAAAAATAAACATTAAAGGGCACATTAAAATATGTGAGTCACCAATTTGTGCTTGAGAAGCCTAACCTGGGAAGTAATTACCAAGTGTCAAAATCATATCAGAAGACATAATACATAGTCAACAATGAACCACAATTTGCTTATCTATTTTAATCCATAAATGGGAGGGGGGGATTTTTCTCTCCAGCAACCATATGAAGCAGAGAAGAAATCCCTCTCCATATCATGCTCCACTGTTATAATGGGAAAGAAGAAATATATTTACAGACTTTAGAAACAGCTTTTTACTTACATTCACAAACATTTCAATAGTTATGATTCACATGTGCTTTAAGATAGAAATTTTAAACTGAACAACAGTCACCATAATTACTAAAAAGATTGACTCAATTATTTTATCATTTTTTTACTATTCACCATTCTGGTCTCTTTTTAAAAAGAATTATATAGCAAATTATAACATTCTTTTTAATTCCATAGTCAGAATCATGAATCAATCACTACCATAGCAACATGTAGAAGCATCAGTGCTTCTTGGAAATTCCTTGTAAATTCCTTGCTTTCATTCTGCATGGCTCTAAATTATAACCGATTTACCTTTTCGATTGGATCTTACAAAAGAAAAAACAACTGCCTCCTTTTCTCTTCCTTGGAAGCCATCCACTGATTTAATCTCCAGCTGTGGATACTTCTGATACAGATGTTTTCTTAGCATGTCGACCTGAAAAACAAAGCACTTATTGCCACAGGAAATGAATGCCATCTTACTGAAAAAGTCCTCTGCTTCCAAAAGAAATTAAGCATCTTCTGTCTGAGCAGGTAGACTGCTCCCTAGAAAAAGGAACAAAAAGCAATATTTGATGTTCATTCTACTAATTCTGAACTGGTGAAGTAGGACCTACAGCCTGGAGGGAGGAATGGGGAATCTTCCTAAGTTACTGTAGATCAGAAGATGCTGGAAGCAGTTGCTAGGTCTACACTAAACAGCACACAGAGCACGTAAGTCCACACAGGTCAAGAAAATAGAATAAAGTTCTGTCTCTACCTCATTGAATTTATCATTAATGAAAGTAATTTAGGTCCCTGAAGATTCAAATCAGTTTCATACTGATTTGTATTTAGTATGTACTTAGTATGTGGGGTCACTGATGCTCTCTGAACTGGGTGATTTTCTTTGAGACATTTCATTACCAAACTAGATAACATCATCAATGCTAGCATATTTCCTTCTGTTGTTTTGTACTTAGTTTTCAATATGACATGTTTCTTAGTATACGGCAGTGGATGCACTGACCTGAAGATTGTAAGGAGCAATGACAGCTACATCTTTGGCTTTCACACCAGCTTCCATCAAAGCTTCTATATGCAAACTGGTAAGCTGTACCTCACCTAGGAACAGGGAACAAGCAACTTTAATGTTGAAGAAGTAGGTAGGCAGGTTCAATTAGAAAACCAAACCAACCTTTAAACTTCACTTCACATTCTAAATAAAAGAAAAACCAGCACAGTGTGTATAATCATCTAGTATATAAGCACAGATTTATTTGCTAAGAATTAAAATATTGTAGGAAGCCAAAAGAAAATAAAGTTTTTTTTTATTATGTGGGTTCCCCACTGCTTAAGAACTGCCATTTCCTTACACAGCAGCTATGCCATAAGGTCACCTTGCTAAAGATTAATGTTCTTGATTTAGAGATGATGATCTGTGGTTGGGCATATGGCAAACCAAGAAACATTCTTTTGTTCCATTTATTCATTCACCAGGCTCTTGCTGGTCACCACATGAGAAAAGAGCTGTCTACAATTGTTTGTTCCTTGGTACATTTAGCAAGGGTGTATGTACACGCTAAAACATAAAATGATCCTCATTCACATGTGTCATGTACTGTACACTGTAAACAAGATAACATTTTAAAAAGCTACTTTATTTATTTGCAGTGTTTATAAACTGCCCCAGTTTACATGACTCTGGGAAGTGCACCTTAGCAAACTAATAGTGAATGAGTATTTCCTACCAAGAAAACCAAACTGTAATTATAGTAAGGAAACATCATAAAGGCAAATAAAATAGATATGTGCCAAAAACTCCAGAAGCAAAGGCCTGCTTATGTAAAATCATTCTGATAGGCTTTCTGAAACCCAAGGAGGGCAAGGTTCCATAAAGCAAGATCTACTATTTACTATGAAAGTCTTACTCAAAGTTTGAGCATTGACATATCCTCCTTCTAAGCATGAAATAAATCACATAGCCATATTGCTGTTTTGAAAAATGTCACTAAAAATTATTCAGAAACATGGATTCTAAGACTTATGCCTTTTAAATGATATTTCCCAAATTCTCTTTAGTTCTTGATGCACCTTTAACCATTCTTATTAACTGCAGAGGTTTGTGCCTTTGTTTGCTCAAAACTGGCCAAAGTGTGATGTGTGCCAAAAGAGTTAAAAGTGAAAGCTCTCTCAATTCTGCTGTGCCACAAACAGAATGGATATGAAGCCAGTTCAATATTCCTGGCTGAGAGTTGATATCTTTCCTGTTGCTTCAGAGCCAATTGTGTATCTAGAAAGATATTTAAACTTCAGATGCAAGATGTGACAAGCATTGCTGGTACCTGTCCATACAATTTGCCCAGCTGTTACCAAGATGTATGTTGTCTTGCTAGGGACCAGTAGATTGGTCTGAGCTTTTCACCTGACCATGGGAGCCTCTACTCCTACCTATTATTTAGAACAGAGGTCTCCAAACTTGGCAACTTTAAGACTTGTGAACTTCAACTCCCAGAATGCCTCAGCCAGTATTGAAGTCCACAAGTCTTAAAGTTGCCAAGTTTGGAGACCTCTGATTTAGAATGTCATCACAACTATGTATTTGAGCTTTATATTTGAGGGTAGAGGTAAGAAATCTTTGCTCACCCAGGTGGTTATTTTTTTAATTATTTCATGTGGTGATCCAGAAGGTAACAGACAACAACTCCCACCATCCCCTATCCCTATTAAAGCAAAGTGGAATTTAACAGTATCTGGAGAATTTAAAATTCTCCACCACCCTCTTCCCAGTGCTTTCATATAATAAGATTTATACATGGGTTTTTTTCTTCCCCATCACCTAGCTATTTTTCCTCGAGTTAAAAGAACAATAAACACTTTCCCATATTGTTCATGTTTATTATTCAGTTTCATGATTCTAAAAAAGATCTGATCCCTTTTGTGTTTTAAACAGGCAAGAAATCAATATGTTATAAAGATTCTCTTGTGGATTAATCCATTCTGCAGAATTGCTCAAAAACCTGACATTATTTTAAACTTACATAAGCAGCCTTATTCAAGGTCAGAGAATCAAATGTTCCTGCACATAAAAAAGTATCCTTGAATGTATCTAATGAGACAGGTATGGAATACATTACTATAACTTTTCAGAACTTTTCTGTTTAAAAAGTGGCAAAACTGCAGACCATTTGACATTCACTGATGCATCAATGCTCACATGAGACTATTTAGCGTGCAACTCTATGTACATATGGTAAAAAGTAGATGCCAGGAAAAACAGTGGGCTGTGCAAAAAACAGGAAAAAAAAAAGATGCCAGAAAAACAGTGGCATATCAGTGCAAACATGAGTATGAACAGCTTCTAAAATGCATACTGTTTGTTACTCAGTTCTGGCATGCATTCTTTATTATCATAAAATTTCCAGGCTTTAACCCACCACAATTAATTTCCACCTACAACCTATGAGCATGGTTTCTACCAGTTTGGTAGCCTTTTGTTCCACCAAGACTAGGTTTCATTCACTTAATTCATGGGAATGCATAGGAAAGTTCTCTTTCTGAACTATTAAAGCAACTCCTTTTTAAAGGTCTCATGCCAGTTTTGCAAGCTGCTTCAATCCTGTGTGCATGTACAGTCATTTCATTGCAACATTGATTTCTAATTTTTCAGGTTACACCTTAAGCCCAATTTAAAATTCTGTAATTCTTAACTATGGGGTAGAACATTCAAACCTATGAAATAAAATAATATTTAGGATTTTGCTCCTTGTAGTCACAACTGCCTCCTGTCTCTTTCTTGCTCTTTTGTATGTTTTATATCGACTCATTAGTTATACTACAGTACAATGTGATATAGTTTTTGGTATGTCAAAATTTATTTATTTCATAGTTATCACTTGCATTTGGATCCCCAAAAACCCCACCCCATCTAGAAACAAAACTCTAAAAACAGCTGTGGAAGCCATTGCTAATTTAAACAGGCTATTGATCTGCTTCAAGGATATGTAATTCAAGCATGACATGCTACTCAGGAAACAAAAATCATGAAGCAGAATAAATGATGGTACCTGGGTTTCCTCTAGATTGTTCTTCTTCCATTTCAAGTTCAAATAAGCCACAACCAGCTGTATCTATAAGCAACAATGGGATACTAGTGTCTTCTGTGGGGGCCACTCCTGGCAAGTCTCTGTTAAATTATAAAAAAGAATGACACAAATCACTTTTGCAAAAAACTGTAAGCTCATTTTATTCTCTCTCTGCAACTATGAGATCTTAGAACTTATCACTAGTTATTATGTGGAAACAAAAAATACATACGGCCTGATGGGAACACAAGTTAGCATATATGGTGCTCCTGTTTAACAGTAGCATTGCTTCTACACAGATATCAAGCAAATTACAGAACAGGGCAGTTAAAAATTGTTTTCAATGAAAGCAAAAAATACAATTATTAGATGAAAGCTTTCACAGAACACAACTACTTCCTTTGCTCAGAGACAAAAGAAGTGTGCCTTGATTTATTGTTGGAGACAGTAATGTGACAAGCTGTGATATTTGGAAAAGATACACTCTGTGGGTCTAATAACTGTAAAAAGATGTTGTTTGTACTTAGAAGAGCCATATTAATCATCAACATTACAGAACTACAGTTGTTCCTTATATATCTAATCTCTGAGCAAACCCATGAAAATAATTTTTAAGGGATTCAAGGATGGATAGGATTTGAAGTATGATTCAATTTTTAAAACCTTGGTCACATACAGAAGCTATTGATAAGAAAGGACTCAGAATGTAAGATCATAACAACACACGATCAGATATAACTGAGGGGGATGCAAAGGAAAATACAAAGATGTAAAAGGGAGGTTTATCTTCTCTCCCATCAATGACTCCAGGGGACCCAATTCCCATTAAAACTGCAAGCTAGGCAGTTCAGCTCCTCTGGCACCATTTTCCTCCCCTTGACATTAAGTTTTGTTTGTCAAATGTCAAAGCAATTTATACTTGCAAGTGTATTTATATTTGCCAGTATATAGACAAACAGGAATAATACAAATATGTCTTGTCACAGCTATGAAGAAATTTTCTACAGGCACATGAAGGACATGAAGAGTTGAATCAAACCCCTTCTCCAAATTAAGAAGTTGTTGCTCCCATTGTTAAGTATTAAATGTATTAAGTTTTTAAGTATTAATTTACAATTTTGGATTGCTCAAGAACTGTGATGAATATTAATTGTATTGGTTCAATTGTACTGGTTCAAAGTACTTTCAGAAGCCATAGCTTAAAGTTAACATATTTTAAACTCTAGTTACTATTCAGTATTGTTTGTTGGTCTACATAATAAGAAAAAAAGTTGTAAGCTCAAAGTGGAAATGACCACAAGCCTCCCACCAACCGAAAAGGACAGAGTTTGTCAGCATGAATATGCACTGAAGCAGTCTTCCTTGAAGATCTCCAACTATAAAGTTAAGTATAATGGACATAATTTGTTCAAAACTGCATTTGCAAGTTGTTCCTTGTAGCATTTCCCCAAAGACTAATTCTTTGTTCTGGATGGAGAAGTAAGCAATTACTGTACTGATTTAAAAAACAAACAAACAAATATTTCAGCATTATCCATTATTCTACTGCAAGGCCTCAGATGCAGAGCTGGTCTCTCACATATACAGAGACAATGCCAGCAGGTTACTGAAGCTTTTGTTCATCTCTACTTATACTCTTTTTTCAATTCCATTTTTGTTCTTTTAAAATAATTCCATCTGCAGAGAAAATAACCCTCCCTTCACAATTTATGAGTCTTTATGAGATTAAAGCTACTGGGATAGCAAACCAATTCTCACTGTACCATCAGCAGTTATTAAGGAATGCAAAAGAGAAATAGTACACAAAACTGGAGGACATAGAAAACAGCTTTCCAGAAAAAAACACATTTCATTGGGTCCTTTTAATCTGCTAATCTAATTTTGAGTCAAGATTTTGAATTGGAATATATATTGGAAACATTTAGAATTCCAATATTTATGGTCTACTTGATTAGTATGTGACTTGCAGGTTTCTGGAGGTTTTAATAGGGGCATATTTTCAAATTTAATCAGTGGAGAATATACATAGACATTGGCCTGTCTGTCACTACAGTAACTAGGACTTCCTTGGACCGCTTACATTCCAATATGTATTCTTTACAACCCAAAACACAAACTAAATGTGGACATTAAACCAACAGTTATCATGGCTGAGATTCTTTTTAATAATAGATAGTATTTTTTAAATTATTGCTATGTTAAATGGATTTATTACAAGTAAGTATGGCAGCTCACAAAAAGCAGCATGAAAGGGATGCAACAATTGTAAAAATCTTTGCAACAAGATTAGGCCCTTTCATTTTTCACAGAGTAGCAACTAACAGACTAAAATGATAACAAAAGCAAATAATGCGCTTTCCCATGTATTCAAAAAACTGAAAGCAAAGATGCAACTGAGCTAGTGTTAAGTGTTGTTCAAAATTTTGTTGGGAATATGCTTATGGAATATGATGGTACATTTTTCAGAATAATGTACCTAACATCCTGCTGAATCGAGTTGGGATTATTTATACATTTCCTGAAATGGATATTAAACTGCAATTGTGCATGATTCTTTGAACATAGTAAAGCAAAAATGAAGCACATTGTTGGGGAGAGGGGCAGAGTGTGATTAATAACTCTGCTTAGAACCCCCTCTGTACAATTTGATTTGAATAGTTTTCCAAAGTGTTTTTATCTTCCATCTTGTGTTTTCTAAAAACCTCGTGATTAGAAAGATGGAATCAGAATATTTCAGGTCAAGAGACTTTCATGGAGCTCAGCGAAGGCAGCAAAAATTTATGGAGCTTTCTTCTATCAGCAACACCAGACCCTACTTATGACACAAATATCTTCCTCCTCTCAAAGCAGCAACTCATTTTTATAGTTGACAATTTCTTTCACAGACTTGAGAAAGTACTGTATTTCACTTCATTGGCCATCAATATTATGTACTGAAATTATTTTCTTGGTGATTTAAATCTCTGATATAATTTCCTTTCCATGCCATCTAGATGAAAATGCTCCCTGAATTGTATCTACTTTTCTTTAAAAAAAAACCAAAGCTTTCCTTTTGTGACCTGGCTTTATATTTTAGGAGCTATAAAGTCCCAATCCCTATTTACACAATTGTAAATGATACATTGGTTCATGGCAGACAAGAGTCTCTGTTTCTAACAAACGAGGAAATGGATTATTACAAGGTACAATCGTGTCATATTCCAAAACTTTTTCAATCTTGGTCTTTCTAAATATTGGATGTTCACACAGCCATGAACCAATTTATCATTTTCCTTCATTTAGCTGAAAAATACTGTAATCAATCTGAGGATACCCTCTATGTAGCTCTCATAGATTTGAGGGAAGCTTTTTACTCTAAACCATGAGAAAAACTCTAAAGAAATTAGTTACTACAACACTATCTTCTTAAACTAATAATGTTATTGAATTACTCTTCAAGTTAAGGGCAATTTTACTGACAACTTAATTAAATGTGTCTCTACTTACAAGATGTTAAACAAGACTATATTCTTCCTGACTACTGTTCAATTTTTATTTTAATAATACTGTTAAGAGTCTGCCATCCACCCTGCCTTGCCCATCACCAATTCTCTATTCTTCTTTATGGTGAAGGTGAAGTCCTACTCTCTAATTCAGGGGTGTCAAATTTGATTTCAGTGAGGGCTGCATCATGGTTGTGTTTGACCTGGGGGGGGGGGGCAGGTGGGCGTTGCTGGGGTAGGCATGGCCAGCTCAACTTGTGTCAGGAGTGCCTATGGTGGCCTGAGTGGGACTGGGGGGGATCCATTGTCTCCAGCAGAGGAAAGCGAGACCAGGGAAGGTGCCAAACCCTGGTCCTCCAGAGGAGCCTCACCGTTCCTCCCAAGTCCTCTGCAACTCCCTCCTGCAACCCTCTGTATTTTGCCTGGGATGGTCTCCTGCAGCCCTCTGCCAGCGAAAATGGAACTTGGGTGGGCCGTGCCACTTCCTGCAACCCTCTGCCAGTGAAAACAGAGCTCCTGCAACTGAGCTTCATTTTCACTGGCAGAGGCACCACAGGCTGGTCCTTCACTGTTTCCAGAGCAGCCCCACAGGCCGGATCTAAGTACTGTGTGCCTTGAGCTTGACACTCTGCTTTAAACCAAGTAGACCCTCAAAGACACCTCAAAGCTCTATTTGGATGGTTAGCAGCAAACTTATCAAGCAGGTTAAATCTTTTAAGTATCTAGATGTCTATTTTCAATCTTCTTCTTGCAAGTCTATTCACACAAGAGAGCTACTAACAAGACTCCAAAAGGTAATTACTAAACTTGCAGATCTACCTGGAAACAATGATCTCTCAGAAGCCATTAAACTATTTAAAATTAAACTTCCGAGCATGATGCTATATAGTGTTCAGATGTACCTACAAGGAGTCTTCTAGCTTAAAAGCAATTCAGTCAAATTAAAAAAAAAATCTTATTGCAAGTCCCTTGTCCAATTTCTTATGTTGCAGTTTCACTGGAATTTGGCTGCATTTCCCTTGCACCCAATTTTCTTGTCCTAGGCTTTGGTTGAGGGAAGCTTAGGAAGGAAATTGCTTGGTCAATCTCACCATGCTAGATAGGTTCCCTGTCATCCTAAGGAGGCATATTAGTGACCACACAATTGTCTCTCTTCTCTGAACTATCCCTAGATATTTCTTCAAAGTACTATGTGGTCCTCATAAAACAGCCTGATTGGGCATTAGCTATTAGAGCAAAAACTGACAGACAGGAAAGCCATAATTGTTTTCAGAATAGAGATAGAATCTTTCACATTTTCTAGTAAAATGTCCACTGTATACCCAAGGATGATAGAACTTAATATTTCCTGATGACATTGCCATTGTGATCAAGAAACCATGAACCTTCTTTTGACCTGTCTTCAGAAATCTATAAGAAATTTTCAAAATTTCTATCAATAGATACAATTCTTAGAAACCATCTGGTTCCTCCCCATCATGTTATTGATTACTGGGTATTAATTGTTTCAGGATTTTCCTGCAATTTTTAAAATTATTTTATAATATGAATTGTACTGCTGTTCTTTCTCCTGGTGTTTGCTCTTGGACCATAAATACGGTAAACTTTGAATGATTAAATTTTAGAAATCAAGTGAGGTCCCAAAGTGGGGACCTCTCCTTCAAGACACAACCAGGGCCCAAAATTCAAGACATACCTAGGGCTTTGACTTGAATGAGTGAATGAGTCAGGAATATTACTGTAATTGTTAGGAATATAAGTCACCTGACAGGTATTTGGGTTAGAAATATATAAATCAGGAAATACATTTTAATACTGTCTCTTTAAGGGAATGCAAGAGCATGCAATTGGGTATGGTTTCTCATACCATAAGATGGAGCCAGAAACCTGGGTTGTTTAGTCTTAGTCTGAGTCTCAGAAGAGAGTGTATCTTTGTTTCCTTCTGTTGGAAAGTATTGCAGTTGCTCCATTTTTTCTAATTGACTGATATTACTGGATTTAATGTAAGTCTGATCCTGAACTGTTTTTGACACTGGAATTTGATATTTGGATTATCCCTGAATGAAAACTGACTAATTTTACCTGTGAATGACTTTGGACTGCCTATTTTGGACTTTGCTTAATATTTCTGGAAGTAAAAACCTACATTTCCTGTACAATGTATCTGTGTGCTCTGTGTGTATTATTCCAACACTACTCTCTATACGTCTCCCTGTATGTGCTCATTCTCCTAATGGGGAATTATCTCAACACTGGTTATGGGCCCAGGCCATACCAGGCTCAGATAACTGAGAGTTAGTGTGAATGCATAGTACTATATAAAGACAGATGTTTATTGTTTAAGATGCACAAGTCACTTCAACATGTCTATCACTGATAACCCCGTTGGATGGAACAAACTATGTTTCCTGGTCTATGAAGTGCAGTCTACTTCTACGTAAGGTTAGTTTATGGAATATAGTTCAAGACCCACCAGATGTAAATGCATGAGATCCAGAAAATGAGGATGATGCCAAGAAGCTTGCTGACTTTAAACAGAACAATGAACGAGCTCTTTGTATAATCGGACTAACACTGAATGCCCAGCAGCTAGTCCATATTCATGGAGAAGAGTCTGCTGCGAAGTGTTGGGAGAATTTGAAGAGGATTTATGTTTGTGACAGTGTAGGTGCACACATACATCTTACATGTAAATTGTTTAGAGCATGTCTTCTGAAAGATGGAGATATGTTAGCTCATTTAAACTTCATGCAAAGAACTTTTCAAGAGCTACATGAAAAAGAACTGATATTTTCAGAGCTTTACATCATTCTTTCCTCATTGGATGAAAGTTATGATGATTATGTATCTTCACTGGAAGTCCTGCCCAGAGATAAACTGACATTGACTGACATAACTGGAAGGTTGCTGGAAGAAGCAAGAAGACGGCTAGATAGAGACCAACTGAGGAAGGAACAACCACAAGAAGAGGATTTATCTTCAACTGCCTATACTGTTAAGAAATGTTTTTCTTGTGGGGCTAGAGGACATATAGCTAAATTCTGTAAGAAGGAAAAACAACAGAATACTAGTAAAAACCAGAAGACCAAGAAGAATGTTAATTTAGCTATGTCTAGCAATTCAACTGTAAACAATGATTTGTGGGTTGTTGATAGTGGAGCATTACAGTGCATTACTAAAGATAGAAAAAGGTTTGTAAAGATGTCCACGAGTAAACAACATGTATCATTGGCAAATGGATGGAAATTAAAGCATCAGGTGAAGATACTGCATATTGTTCTTGTATAAATGAACATTTAACTATGTTATATGTACCGAAACTAAAATTTAATTTATTGTCAGTAAGGGCTTTGGTTAATCTTGGTTATGTAGTAACCTTTAGGGGAGATAACTGTATAATAGAGAAAGAGGGTAAAAGTGTTACTGCTACTTTAAAGAATGATTTATATGTAATACATGATGATCAGTTGAAGATGGCGAACTCAGTTTATAACAATGTTAAGCCACATGATGAATGTATACATTTGCTGCATAGACGTCTGGGGCACATTAATTTCAAAATGCTCAAACAAACTGTTGAATTGTCAGAGGGAGTAAAATTGAAACCCTGTAGCAAGTATTTACACTGATTAATGCTTGTAGTCAAGAAAAGATTGAGGTTACTCCAGCAAACAGACTAAATGGGTTTAAGACCAAAGAACCTTTAGAGGTTGTGTTTTCTGACATAATTGGTCCTAAAAAACCAAGTTTAGGAGGTGTCTGTTATATTTTGAGTATTATGGACCATTACTCACGATATGGTTTCTGCTATCTTATGAAAAACAAAACAGAAACATTCCAATATTTCTTTAACTGGCTAAGGTTTGCTGGGAGAAAAATGAAAAGTAAAGTAATTACTTTAGTAACTGATAATGGGATTGAGTTTGTTTACAAAAGATTCCAAACTATGCTGAAATTGGCTGGTGTTGAGCATAAACGTTCTGCACCTTACAGACCACAACTTAACTTGTTTATAGAATGAAGAGGGCAAACATTACAAGCCCTGGCTCGCACTATGTTATCTGATTCAGGTTTACCTGAAACACTGTGGGGTGAAGCCATCATGTGTAGTAACCATGTTTTGAACAATGTAGTTAATACAACAACTGGAGAATTGCCATTCACTCGTTGGCATGGCAGAAAGCCAAATTTAAGTTATCTACACACATTTGGAGCTCCAGCATGGGTGCATATTCCCTCACAAGTAAGACTGAAAGGGCAACATAGAGCTAAGAAATTATTTTTTTGGGGTTATGAGGCCAACCATAGGTCATTTAGATTCTGGGATCAAGGCACAGCTCATGTTAATTGTAGTGCTTGTGCAAAATTTCTTGAGCATGTTGGGTGGGATAGACTGGAACAGGAATCCAGCAATTATATTATTATTGACACCCAAATAGTCCCTAAGGATAAAATCAGTAAACCACAAATAGCCATTAAAGGGGAAGGACAGGAGGAAGTTGGAGAACAGGGACAGGGATCTTACCCAAAAGGGGAAATGTTAGGAATATAAGTCACCTAACAGGTATTTGGGTTAGAAATATATAAATCAGGAAAGACATTTTAATACTGTCTCTTTGAGGGAATGCAAGAGCATGCAATTGGGTGTGCTTTCTCAAACGGCCATAAGATGGAGCCAGAAACCTGGGTTGTTTAGTCTGAGTCTCAGAAGAGAGTGTATCTTTGTTTCCTTCTGTTGGAAAGTATTGCGGTTGCTCCATTCTTCCTAATTGACTGATATTACTGGATTCAATGTAAGTCTGATCCTGAACTGTTTTTGACACTGGAATTTGATATTTGGATTATCCCTGGATGAAAACTGACTAATTTTACCTGTGAATGACTTTGGACTGCCTATTTTGGACTTTGCTTAACATTTCTGGAAGTAAAAACCTACATTTACTATACAGTGTATCTGTGTGCTCTGTGTGTATTATTCAAACACGACTCTCCGTACGTCTCCCTGTATGCGCTCATTCTCCTAACAGGGAATTACCTCAACAGTAATGAATAGGCAGACTCCTCTGTGTTTACCTAAGAGTCAACCAACAGCCAGACAGTATCAGGATTGAAACTAGCTCTCTTTTAAACAGTGTGATATCCCACTCCCTTCCCTTTCTAGCTGGAAGTTTTGTTTATTTTAAGATACCACAGGATGATCTCTAGAAAAGGAAAGAAACAAGAGTCGAGGCAAAGAGAAATAGGAAGCTATTTCTTTTCCAACTTTCAATAAAAGTTGGGATTTTCTGGAAGAGTTATTAGCAAATCAAACCACATGATAGCTGGTGGGCCAACGGTGACAACAATTTCAAGTTTATAACATGTCTTCAGCTGTTGAAAAAAACTTGCAAGCTATAACCTTCAGTGCAGAAATCAGTTATTTGCCAGTTGAAAATGGGGCAAAAGGCTATTTGCTAGAACAGAACCAGAAGAAAAGATTTAGCACAATCAGGAGAAGTCTGCATTCACTTAAAATATTAAAAGACAGCATCAATCTAACTTAATTTGAACAGGAACAAAAGAAAGTAAGTAAGCCATCGATCACTTACTTCAGTAAATGTTGTGCGACAGAACAGTGAGCTGAGAGATGGCCGTCATACATCTCAGTGGAAGCCCATTGCATTATGGCTTGGTGCATTCGGTACTGCACAGTGAGCATCTTCACAACACAGTCCCCGCATTTCTGAATCAGCCGTTCCATTAAGCTAAGAGAAAGACCTTGTGCAGCGGCCCTGCACCAAGGGAGTAATAAAAACAAAGTGAAAAAGAAAAAAGGCATTCAAAGACTGCAACAAAGGCCACACTGCTTGTTTCACTTCCATCTCTTTCTCTGTCATATTTAGAGGAGGTTTTTTTTAAGGGATGCTTGTAATGTGTAACTGAATATCTGATTTGCATTCTGATTTACATGCAGGAGTTTCTGAATATTCACTTGCATTTCTCTCCTTCCATAATGTACAAGGGATACAACTGCATAATTCACCAAAGGCTATGGCAATGGACCCTAAGCACATCAAATGTTAATACAGTAATACAAACTTCTAGATTGAAGAATGCACAAGCAACTCCATTCTTGGCAATATATAAACTTTGGTACAGAAAACCTAATAAATGTTGGAAAGTGTTAAGTAAAGTTTTATTTCTAAAGTTTTGGCCCAAGCAGCCTCTGTATGGAGAAAATGTCAGTCAGATGTTAATGGTAAAGAACAACAGATACAGTGCTCAAAGAAGTGGGAAAAATTGTGTTGGATGACTTGACTCATCAGTCTCATGTATATATTAAATTGAGGGAGGGGGGAAATAGAGCATTGGGTCCTAAAACATCTCAAAGGGCATTGGTGTTCAGGAGCATTGGACTCAACCATCCCTCCCAATCCAACAGTGGCTAGGACCAGGAAACAAAAGAGAATACCATGTCTCCCATATTCTGCAATCAGACCAGAAGAATATAATGTTAAATAATACTGCAATTTTCTGAGAGACCATGAAGGGCTAGAATGGGCTGCCTGTCCCACTCTGCCTCTGCCTCTCTCAAGTGTGATCATTACAATCTTCAAAAAGCTTTTTCTCCAGACTCTCTGCAAGTACAATCCAACTACCATGAAATTAGCTGGTTATTTTTAAGTACAGCAAACCCTTTTTTAGTACTGCTAAGGTTTTGGTCCAAAAAATGCTAAAGGAGAGTCCAGAACTAACTAAAATGCTAAAGGACTGAGTCCAGAGAGTCTCAGTCCTGAGAGTTCAGGCCAGAAAAATGATGCAGAGAAAAAGGATGTGAAAGAGAAAGGAAAATTGCTGATGTCTGTGCCATTCCAGCAGGTTCAACACTGCTCACAAAACAGTTAGATGAAATACGAAGAAAGTCCAGAGCTGTCTCACAGTTAAAACCCTTTTGCTTTAATGCCAGGTAATAAATGGTCTAAACTATTCATTTTAATGGAACCTCATAAAAGTGAAGAGAGAACGAATAAAGCTCACCGTGCATCTGAAATATAACTGTTATATACAATAAGACTGTCCAACTGTACCCAAGGCATTGCACAATACACTCTGGAGACATATAACACCTGATAAGGTGAATTAATGCAAAGAGATTTTTTCCCACCTTTTAAATAATTTACCCTTGGTCCTAGTCAAAATCCGTTCATATTAAAAAAAATGGCAGAAGAAAATATCCATTTGATTTATTCTTTGTTCTCTAAGAATATGCAGCATTTAAAAGAATATCAACACATGGTAAGAATCACATATACATATAAACAGAGATGTATTTCTTAGGAATGATTGTGTAATAATATGGATTTTAAATTCAAAATGTTTGATTTTCTTTGTCAAGTAGACCTTATTTGTGGGAGTTTCTCAAAGCTTTTAAAAATGATTTCAATTTTTTTTACAAAGCACTGCCCACAAGCAGTATCAAAGTTTTCTGTTAAACTGTCCCCCATTGCCTTTAGATGACAAAAAGACAGCATTAGTTATTGATTAAACATATAAAAATAAACAAATCTGAAGCAAGCCACACAGGCAATTGCATCTCTATTCTATGTGAGTGGTGTTTTTCCAATAAGTCTATTTTAATCAGTTTTTTAAAAGGCTGAAGTCAAACCTAATGAAATAGAAGGCCTTAAAAGGATTACCTTAAGGTAAGATGAGCTGCCTATAATTTTTTATAAATAAATGAAAAACAAACAAACCTGTATTATGATGACAGAGTTTGCATGACATACTATGTCAACTCATAAAATATTTCTCTGGTCTTTTAGAGTTGCCAACAGAAAGGGAGGGGGAGCAGTGCAGCAGCTTGCAAAACTGAAACTACATTCCATAAATGTTTTCAAAGATAGTTTGTAGGCGACCTAAGCTTCTGCCTCACAAAATTCTAACTGGAGAGTATGATTAATACTCTTAGCTATGGATGTGTCCCATTGGAGAATATGAATTATGATACACCCAGGGGATGGGGGAAAACCAGGGTCACGGATGACAATGAATGAAGTGACTCAGAGTTGGCTACACCCAGGCAGCGCCGGCAAGTTTACTCCAAATAAATCTTCAAATTTTGGAAGTTGGCTAGAGACTCATGATTTAAATGGGGGTAACTGCCGGAGCCCTGACATACTGGGCCAAAATTAAATTATAATAGTAGGCTATAACTTGATGGTTTAACCTTAAACATGTCATTTAGGTTAGGGTTAGCCCTTAAGCCTCAAGGTGTTTTTTCCTTTCAACTCAGTCAATATTTACCTTCAGAAACCCGAAGCAGAAGGTAACTAAACAGATCAAGATATTCTTGATCTCACTAACAGGTAACAGAAATCTGAAGTCTTTTATGACAACATGGAGCACTTTTCAATCTTATTGACAATCATCGTCCCAGCAATAGCATCTAAAACTTTCTTGGATTTTGTTATGTACAACACTTGATATTCTACTTTTCACATATTTCTATGCTATCCCTTAATTCAAAAATGCCTTCAGCTTTTGAAAATAGTAAGATTGAAACAAAATATATGGTGCTAAAAGTACCACAATCACCTTAGAAGGGGGAAAGAGAGAAATAATTGAACTTATTTTAACATTTTTATAGAACTGGTTTCGAATTATTGATAAACATTAGCCCTAAGTGTTATTAATGCTGAAACCACATGTAAGGAATTGGGGCAAGGAAGGGGAATAAAAGGGTAAGACAGATGTCCTTCAATATTAATTAGCAAGTCCAACTGGTAAAATCAATTCTCAATTTTCAGCACCACTGAAGCAATGGATGTACGAATGCTTTGGAAACAAATGTGTTTCCTGGCTTCCAAGTAATGCTGTAGCTAAGAACAAAAGCCCAGAAGAGGCACTATTTCAATGACATTATGAGGAGAAAACTTCCTTGCTGGTATGTGAAAGTCGTGACTCAAATACTAAACTTCTAACCCTATCAGAGCTTTGCTAATTCCCCACCCCCACAAAGCTTATTTTGCAGCTTGTTTGAAAGCTCCATGATCATAACATTGTTTCGTAATACGTTCATCATATTAACATTTTACACATAAAGAGCATGAAATTAACTGTTCAGGATCACTTTTCCCCCTGAACTAGACTTGAGGTTAAATCAGCAAAACGGGTGGGGGGGGAGCATGAGAGAAAATGGATAAGAAAGAAGCTTATGGATACATAGCACTGAATTAAAACCCTTGCTATTTCTTTTGATTTACAACAGTAAGATAAAGACACTATAGGGAGATGGAGTTGATATCCCATAAACCAGGGATGGGCAACTATGGACCCATTACAATCTATGAACTTCAACTTCCAAAATCCCCAAGTTCAATTAGGAACATATGCAGGGGGAAAAAAAGATGGGTTATTTTGAGAGAGGAAGAGTCTGTGATGTTCCAAGTAGAAATTTCCCTCAGGTTTTCTCGCTCAAAATGGAAAAGTTGAGACTGATAAAATAGAAACATTTGATGTAAAACTTGGGGAAGGGGAGGCTTATATACCTTTCCCAAATTTAGCTTTCCTATCAGCAGGCTTGGAATTCCATATGCCTTCTGTCTCTGAAACAATATGTGCTGTTTTATTGCACAGGCTCACACATCCTAGAATGTGTCTAATTGGCTATAATGAAACTCTCTGAATAAATCTCTCTGCGTGATTTATAAATCAGCCATTTCTTTTCTTCTGCCAAATTCAGTCAGTAGCCTGAGTCACAATATTATATCTGCTCTGCCCTGAGTCCTGAATCCAGCACCTTACAAGTGCACAGATATTCAGAAAGGAAATTCCTTGGTCTCTCCTCCTCTGCCCTTAAGTCCCCAGAAAACCCTGCTCTATAGGATAAAGACCTTCAATAAGGTAAAAATATGACATTTCATACTTCTTTCTCGCTTTTCCCAGCAGGTGTCTAACCCATCACGCAGGTTCTTCCTAAAGATTCAATCTTGATCATTTCGAGGTTTTTAAAGAATAAAAGGATGGAAGAAATCCTTTGTGCAGGGATCATACTGAAATATTGATACTGGATAAGCATGGGCTGATGACACTATGCAACTTTTGTTTTGCAATGTCAATCCATCATGCCAAGTAAACACAAATCTATCTCCCCAAACCTTATAACCACATTTGTTATTCTGCTCAGTTAATTGGGTAATAAACCCCATTGGAGTCAGAAACTATTATCAGCCCAAGGATACTAAAAAGCCCTTGCTAATTTCTACCAATTTCAAATCATCACAATTAGATGGGGGGAGAGGGAGGGGGAGAGGAAGTATCCCAATGTTTACAGTGTACCAGAGTAATTGGTGACAATAAACATTTTAGAATATTACTACTGTTAGCAATTTGATGTAACAACTAATTACATACTTCATTATTAACATATTTTGCATCGTTGCTTCCTTCTATCTCACTGAAATCACTTCCCAGTTTATTCAAAATATTCCTTTCCATTTTTATACTTGCAAAAAGGTTTCATGCAACTGCCCACTCCACTAAACAACTATATTTACTTAGTAGTAAGAATGGGGATTGATTTACATCAGAATAGGAGCGAGATAGGAAGAAAGCAGCCAATCTCTCGAGCAGTTAGTCTAAAAATTAGATCCCAGTTAATCCCTCTGGAGAACTTCATCCTTGTTCTGCCAAAATGGGGGGTTGTCTTTTTTTCCCCCCTTCCCAGTGCAGTTCATCTCTCAAGCCATCTTCACTGTGGATTTTTCTTGGTTTTTTTACTCTTTATCCTGGGAGGGAGTATGGTACACAATGTGTGTGGAGACCACAACACAGCAGGGTGCCTAACTCCAGAGTGCTCCCTCAAGGAAATCAAGCTAAGTGTAGTTTCCTGGAATTCCTAGAGGATGGGCACATTTCTGTGTACTTTCAAGTAACAAAGGCAAGGTTTTTCGTCATAAAGGACTTGGTGCAGCCCCTTCCGACAGCTGACTCAGCAAGTTCTACTCTAGAAACTTCATCTCTGATTCAAGCAACTGCCTGCATTCTTTTATTCCCAGAATAATAGAATAACAGAGTTGGAAGGAGCCTTGGAAGTCTTCTGGTCCAGATCCCTAGCTCACGCAGGAAACCCTGTAACATTTCAGACCAATAGTTGTTCAATCTCTTCTTAAAAACCTCCAGTGTTGGAGTACCCCCAAGTTCTGAAGGTAAATTGTTCCACTGACTAAATTTCTCCTTAGTTTAGGTTGCTTCTCTCCTTGATTATTTTCCATCTGTTGCTTCTTGT
Organism: Laticauda colubrina; assembly: GCA_015471245.1. NCBI lineage: Eukaryota > Metazoa > Chordata > Lepidosauria > Squamata > Elapidae > Laticauda > Laticauda colubrina. Next base: position 13,275,879 of record BLBF01000054.1, on the reverse strand, counting down.
CCTGCCTTCAGGTGCTTTGGAGAATAGGTTGATCCCCTCTTCCATTTTTAACACTAGAATACTGATATGTGAAGGTCAAAATCATTTTACAAACAAGGTATCTTAATTTACAGGCAGTTCATTTTAGTTATTCATTAGGAATTTAATTAGCGTGTTTCTGTTTTTTCCGGAGTAAGTATATGTAAACCCGCACACACATACTAGTCTGTGATATGTACAGAATCAGAGCAATATTAAAGAGGAATCCCCAGAGCTGTTTTCAGTTAGAGCTGTTAAGATGAATAAGATAAGGATGTTGGTTCTCCAATAGGTTTTGCTTTTATCAGTTTTTTCCTGAGCACTCTTCCCTTGGGAGAAAGTTATCTTAAATTCAGGGCATCCTTGTTCAAGATAAATATGGTATATGATTACTAATACAGTTGAAGCACAGATTGCAAAAAAAAAAATCATACTAGAATAACTTATTATACGCTTCAAATGATTTGATAAGCAGATTTTCTGGGTGTTAAAGTGCACTTGGTGAGGCAATTCTAACACAAGTTAACAATTTTAACACATTAGAATCATACTGTGAATTGGAATATCAAGTCACTGCAAAACCTGATACAATACACAACAACAATCAGAAATATTTTTCTTACCAAAAAGCATCCTGCCTCCACTGTTGCTGCAATGAAATGAACTCAGTTCAGCTGAAAAGTCTTATAGTCCTGTTCCCCAAATCAAAATTTTCCTTTGGTCTCATATGATGCAACAATCTTGGAGCTGAAGTACCTATAGTAATAAGCCCCTACATCCCTATAAATGAGTGGTACAGAAAAAAATGAATCCCACTTTGAATATTTGCTATTCTATGTAGGCAAAACTGTCCATTGTAGAGGGGGAGGAGCTGGTGTCGTGAGGATACTGCATGCAATCTTGGAGGTCTGAGACTGCAGCCGATATCTTTGACCCTGGACGGTCCAAACGGACCTAAACCGTCCTGAAGAGATGGTGATCGTGAAGGGCATGTCCTGTAGATCCCAGGGATATCGCAAAGTCCCTGGTTGATCCAGGAGAAGCCCTTTTGCCAGCGGCAGAGAGGCAGCCTCCAAAGCTTCTGAAGTTGGGACAGCTCCGAACAGAAGAGGTTGAAAGAGAAAGTGTGTCGGTTTGGTGAGAACTGTTCTTTTATTATTCTAAGACTTAAAAGGACTTTAAAGGACAACCTAAGGGGAAAAAGAATCTGGAAAAGTTTTGACAGAACTGAATAAGCGGCAGTTTTTAAACAGAAGTGTCAAAATAAGGCTTTGTTTTATGTTTCCTATGGTTGGATTTCCTATTGTGATTCTGCATTTGCTAAAGCCCATGTCCCAATGCACCAAAGGATGCAAAGAGGATGTAAAACGGACAAAAAAGTTTGCCATCCATTGGAAAACGCGATGCATCCATTGTGTACTCACTGCGTACGTGTTTCATACGCTCTATCCATCAAACATCCGTCTACTGCTATTTCATCCGCTCAAAAAGTTTTGAGCTACATAAAATTTTTTCAGCGGATGAACTTTCCGCCACGTACGATCTACATCCACGACACATACGGACAACAAACGTTCTTCGTCTGTTGTCATCCGTTACACGTCCACTGTATCCTCTCGGCATCCTCTGGCCATCCCCTCAACTCACATCCGCTGCAGCTGAAAGCGGAAAGAGCGAGGAAGTAAAAGGTACACGGAACGTCCACACAGCGTTAGAGAGGATGTAAGTGGGTGCATCTCGTATATAAAGCATTAAAACGGACAAAACGTTTGTATATGGGACGTATCTCGGATATTTAGGATGTCTGGAGTATGCCTAGAGTATGTGGAAGGACACCTAGCAGAAAACCAATATTTCCTACAAAAAGGGGGAGGAAATCACCTGGATCTCACTATCAGTCCAGCAGCCGTGGTGTACAGACCTCTTCACCCTTGGTCTTGCTCTTCCACATCATCCATTGATCTCCACCATGGATCATCACACACTCCTTATGGTAGCTGCCATCATTCAACACCAGAACCAAGCCCTGTTCAGACTGTTTCACCTTTTCTACGCAAGGAGAAGAAGGAGACATCCAAGAGCTGTGTGGGTCCGATGATGGATCGGGAGAAGAGTGGAGTTTGGACTCTATGACAAGCTGATGGTGGAGTTGAGGAATGAAGACCCTCGTGCATTCCAGCACTTCATGAGGATGCCTCCAGCCATGTTTGACGAAATTGTTGAACATCTGAGACCCAGGTTGACCAAGCCGAGCAACAACTTCTGTCCCAGCCTGGACCCTGGACTGAAAGTGGCACAGACTCTACGCCACCGGGCCTCTGGAACCACATATAAAAACATGCAGTATGCGTGGAGGGTGCCACACAACACCATCGGCAAAGTGGTCAGAGAAGTGGTGCAGGCCATCATCGAAGAATACGTGGAGGAGCTCCTCCAGTGTCCCACCAATGAAGAAGGCTGGAGGAAAGTTGCAGAACAGTGGTATCAGAGGTGAAACTTTCCCCACACCATTGGAGCCATAGATGGGAAGCACGTGGCCTGCAAAGCTCCAGCCAACTCAGGGTCCTCTTATCACAACTACAAGGGCTTCTTCAGTATCATCCTCTTTGCCATGGTTGATGCTGATTACAAGTTCATATACATCGATGCTTCAGGCAACGGGTCACCTTCAGATAGCCAGGTATACAATACAAGGGACCTCAAGGATGGGCTGGAATGCAATCTCATCATGGGTTTTCCAGATCCAGATCCTCTCCCCAATGACACACAAGATGTGCCCTACTTCATCGTGGGTGATGATGCCTTCTCCCTCAGAACCTACCTCATGAAGCCGTACAGTTCAAGATACCTCACCCGTGAAGAGAGGATCTTCAACTACAGGCTGTCCAGGGCAAGATGGGTGGTGGAGAACACCTTTGGCATCCTGGCCAACAGGTTCCAGGTACTTCTCACCACCATGCAGCATCACCCAGGGACTGTGAGAGCATCATGGAAGCTTGCTGCATCCTGCACAATCTCATGCGCACCCGCTACCCAGTCTTGCAGAACAGGCTTGTGGACCATCAACAAGGGAATGGGGACATGGAGCCTGGTGAATGGAGGCAAGGAGAAAACCTGATAGACACTGAGGATGTGCAAGGCCCCAACAGAGCTTCACATGAAGGGAAGAAACAGCGCAACCTCCTGAGACACTGGTGCAACTCCCCAGCTGGAGCAGTGGAGTGGCAAGACAGGATGATAGGTGGTTAATGGATGCTTCCTTGAAGCTGTCTCATAACACTGATGAGATTGTGTCATGTATGTTGAGTGGCCCTACATTGAATAGGGCATTAATAAAGAGCTTTGTTTATGTTGAAATGTGTTGATCAATGAATAAATTATTATTGATAAAAAAGGGCCATATGTGTGGCAGCTGGGAGGGTGGACCATACAGTCCCACTATGCTTGCACTGGAGGTTTATCAATCCCACAGCTATCCTTACCTATCCCACAACGATCCTTACCCATCCCACAGCTGTCCTTACTTATCCCACAAGCATGCAAAGGCTTAAACATTTGTTCAAAGTTTTCACCAACACTTTATTAAGTAAAAAAAATGAACCAAGTGTGTGAAGCAAAGATAACCTTTATTAATAACTGTCTTAAGTAAACTATATGACTTTATTAAAAAAGCAAAATAAACCAAGTAAAGTATCTTAAGCAAAGATAAAGTGAACAAGTAACAACTCAGTCTCTGGCACTATTCTCAGTCACTCTGAGGCATGTCCATGGTCTCAGCTGTCCAGCAGCCAGGGACTGTGGAGGTGGCTGTGGCTGGAGTGCTGGTCTGGGGCGCCATTGGGGTGCTTGGCCCCAAGAGTACAACAGGGGATGGTATGTTCAGGAAGCTCTCAGAGAGCTGACTCAGTCCCATGAGATTGAGAGGCCCTTCGTCAAGGACCTGGGATGTCAGGCACTTGGTCGGTGAGGGTCTGTTGAAAGTCGTGGAAGGGCTGTGACATCGCCTGGGGTGGAGGAGCAGACCTGGAGTGGGTCGGAGCAGGTTCAGCTGGGCCTGGAGGGTGGTGCAGCAGTGCTATGATCTTCTCCTTCATCACCTGGTACTGGGCCTCGGGCAGGTCCATGAGGGTCTGGCTCACGTACATGATGAAGGGCTTGCGGTTCGAGGATGGTATGTCGCTGTGGACCAGCTGAGAGAGATCTGTGCTGGTTTTGATTGTGTCCCTGATCTCCAAGAGGAAAGTGTGGCTCTGGCCCTCTAGTCTGCCTCTCTTCCTGCTTTCTGTGGAGGTGGAGCTGGGGGTGGGGGTGGATTGGTCTCTGGCTGCTGCTTCTTCTTGCTCCATTTGAGACGGGATCCTCCACGTCCTCTGGCATGGGGAGTGCAGCTGTCGGGGAGGTCTCTGACATGGGGCCCTCCAAAGACACCTGCCTGGACACGGTAGCTGTCTCCTGGCTGGAAGAGGAGTGGCTGTCTGTGGGCTCTCTGTGGGCTGTCTGAGGGAGAGGGTTGACAAAGGGGCTGCTCCTCAGTGGCGGACTTCACCCTCCAGGAAGCTGCACTTGACCATGACGTACATCTCCCGGTCAGTGAGCCTGCCCAGATTTCTTCAGGTGCAGCTGGCCATGACGTACATCTCCTTGACAGCGGCCTGCCCAGATTTCTTCAGGTGCAGCTTACCATACCAGGTGTGCATGTGCTTCCACCATCCCAGGAGTACATCTGAAGTGTAGCCCAGACTCCCTGCCTTGTCTCTCCACGCTGCCTGCTTCCGCTTGGTGTCGCGATAGAGTCTGTGGCCCTTTCTCCATAAGTACTCGTTCTCCCTCAGCCATTCCAGCACCTCCTCCTCATGGTCCTCGGAAATGGAGTACTGTTTCCTCTCTCCCTTCTCCTTGCCTTGCCTCTTCCTCCCTCTGGCAGGGCCTTCAGGGCCTTCAGCAGCAGGGCTTTGAGGGCCTTGGAGCTGGTCCACCACAGCAGCAGCACCAGCAGCAGCACCAGCAGCAGGAGAAGCACCAGCATCACCAGCATTACCAGCAGGAGAAGCACCAGCAACACCAGCAGCAGCACCAGCAGCAGTACCAGCAGGAGAAGCACCAGCAGTACCAGCAGGAGAAGCACCAGAAGCACCAGCAGGAGAAGCACCAGCAACAGCAACACAGATTAGAGAAACTAAAATTTGATATAATTTGTCTACAAGAAGTACATATTAAAAAACAATATGAACAATTGTTGATACAGCCAAAATTAGGGAAAATATTTACTTCTTTGACTCAGTGTAAGAAAAGAGGTGTGGTTTTATATATCAAAGAGACCATTTCAGCAAAATTGATTTATACTGATGAAGACGGAAGAGTATTAATGGTGGAAATAATGGACAATAATACGAAAACACTCTTAATTGCAATTTATGCTCCGAATGATAAACAAGAAGAATTCTATAAAAAATTACACATGAAAATAATTGAACTGGACTATGTCAATATAGTTATGATGGGAGATTTCAATGGAATTGTAGACAATAAACTGGACTATATAACAACAAAAACAACAAAGCAAAATAGGAAGACTCTCCCCAAATTTTTACTCAAATAGACATTTAACATGGTCCAGAATAGATATGATTTGGACTTTAACAGAATGAATATCTGATATTCAAGAAACAAACATTGAAACAAGTACTTGGGCAGACCATAATTCAATGACAATTAAATGGAAAGGACACAAAAAAGAAGATCGAGATGGACATTAAATAATACTATTCTAAAGGAGAAGGATTTTATACAGCGGATGGAGAAAGAATTGGTTTTTTTCTTTAGAGAAAATAAAAAAGAAGATACTTCAATCCAGAACAATGAAGGCATATGCTAGAGGCTTGATAATAGACTACACAAGGAAAAGGAACATTAGGAAAAGGCAAGGCACGGAAGCTTTAAAAGATGAGTATAAAAGACTCAAAAAAGAACTACAGAAAACACCACAGAAAAAAGACATTAAGCTAAAACTGGATACAGTTAAACATAAAATGAGTTTAATAGAGAAAGAAGAATTAGCACAGAAAATCAGAAATGCTAAACAGAATTATTTTGAGGATGCAAATAAACCAGGTAGATGGTTAGCATACAAATTGAGAAAGGAAAAAGAATCAAGGAAAATACCGCAGTTAATAGATGATCAAGGTCAAGTTTGCCATGGCAATAAAGAGAAGAAGGAAATCATTCGAGACTTTTATGGGAAATTATATGAGCAAGAGAATATTGATGAGGAAAGAATTAAACAATATTTACAGAATGCTAATCTACCTAAGATACCTAAAGAAACTGAAAAAATGTTAGAAAGCAATATAACCATGATGGAGTTAACCGAAGCACTTAAGAAACAAAATAATGGGAAGGCACCAGGCCCAGATGGACTTCCAGCAGAATTCTATAAAACATTACAAGAATCGCTGAACCTCCATTGCTAGAAGTCATGAATGAAGTTATGCTAAAGAAGAAGATACCTAAAACATGGTCAGAAGCCTATATTACACTTATTCCAAAAAAAGAGACTGATCCATTACAAATTAAGAATTATAGACCCATTTCTTTATTAAATGCAGTTTATAAAATCTTTGCTTCAATATTGGCAGAGAGACTCAAAAAATATTTAAATAATTTTATTCACTCTGACCAAAATGGATTTCTGCCAAAGAGATAAATTAAAGATAATATGCGAGTAATATTGGACACTTTGGAATATTATGAGGCTCACCTCGAAAAACAAATGGCTTTGATATTTTTAGATGCACAAAGACATTTGATAATGTGAACTGGAGATTCATGTTATTATTATTAGAACAGATGGGCTTTGCCAGAAAATTTATTCAAGCAATACAAGCCATATATTATAAGCAAATGGCAAAGGGAGAGGGAGAGGGAGAATTAACAGACTTTATCAATATAAGAAAAGGTACAAGACAAGGTTGCCCACAATAACCTTTGGTATTCATATTAATTCTGGAAGTGTTAAATAGAAACATTAGAGATGAAAAGAGTATAAAAGGGATGAAAATGAAAAAGGAAGAATTTAAATTGCAAGCATTTGCGGATGACTCGGCTTTTATTTTAGAAAACCCTCTAGAAATAGCACCAAAACTATTGGAAAAGATGGAGGCATATGGTAAGGTGACCGGCCTGAAAATAAACAAGGATAAAACAAAGATTTTGACAAAGAACATGTTACTAAGACAAAAAGAAGAATTGGCAGATGTATTGAAAATTCAAGTTACGAATAAGGTTAAGTATTTGGGGATACATTTGACAGCACGATGTAGTACATTAAAAGAGAACAATTACATTAAACTTAAACAACAAGATAGCACTAGACTTGACAAAATGGGAAAACCTACAATTGTCACTAATAGGGAGAATTTCAACAATCAAAATGAATATTTTACCCAGAATTCTATACTTGTTTCAAACAATACCAATTGGGCTCGGAAAGGACTACTTTGAAGATTTACACAAACAAAATTGTGTTGAAATATATATGGCAAGGTAAGAAAGCGAGAATAAAGTTAAAAATCTTACAAGATGCTAGAATTAGAGGAGGATTTGGTCTGCCTAATTGGGAGTTGTACTACCAAGCTACAAACCTGACATGGGTTAAGGAATGGATAACATTAAGAAATACTAGATTGTTGACATAAGGACATGATTTGTTGTTAGGGTGGCATGCCTTTTTATGGTATAAAGGAACTAAAATACAGGGTTATTTTAGAAGAGATCATGTCCGGGAGTCTCTGTGGTTAAATTGGAAGAAGATTAAAAGACAATGTTATTTGAAAATTCCAGTCTGGTTATCGACTATTGAAGCATTTTTTTATCCTATAACATATAAGAAGGAACAAACAGTTAAATATGGGGAAATTTTGAATGAAAAGGGTGAACTTAAATCGATGCAAAAACTAGAGCAACAAGGAATAAAGATGAATTGGTTTTCTTACGTGCAAATACATTCAAGGTATGAAAAAGACTTTAAAACAGAAGGTTTCTATAATAAATTGACTGATTTAGATAAGATTTTGACAGGTACTGATGAAAAGGTGATTAAAAAATTGTATGGATATTTATTAGAAATTAAACTAGAAGAAGAACAAGTTAAAGAAACTATGATTGTTTGGGGGAAGAATTTTGGATATGGGAATGATCTAGAGAAATGGCAAAAATTGTGGTCTCAAAATTATAAAATGACAATATCAACAGCATTTAAAGAAAATTTGTATAAGATGTTTTACAGGTGGCATTTTCTCCCAACAAGAATAGCAAGAATGTTCAAGAATAAATCCGAAAGATGTTGGAAATGTCATCAGATACCTGGCTCATATTACCATATGTGGTGGATTTGTGCGGATGCAAAAAAATATTGGACTAAAATCCACACGTGGTTGGAAAAAATGACGAAAAAACATATAGATTTAAAACCAGAGATATTTTTATTGGGAATTCTACCTGATATATACAGCAAAGATTTAAAATATTTGATTGTAAATGTATTAACAACAGCTAGGATTGTATTTGCTAAAAATTGGAAAAATGAGAAAATACCATTGCAGGAGGAAATTATCAAGAAAATACTGGAATGTGCTGAAATGAGTAGATTGACATTTGAAATTAGAGAACAAGAGGATAAACAATTTTACAAAATTTGGGACCTTTTCTATCAATGGCTAGTTAACAAAATATAGGAATAGAATATGTAGAATTATAGAAAATAATGAATATATAAAGATGTATTTCTTTTTTTTATTATTATTATTACATATATAAAATGTTTTTAAAATAGATTTGGAAGGACTATATGAATTGTTATAAAATAAATTAAGTATAGCTATCTCCCAAAGTATGAATGAACAAAATTATAGTCAAATGATTGGTTAATAATAATACTAGGATATTCAATTTCTGATAATATGAGTTATTATGTAATGTAACTGTAATTCAGACTATGAAATCAATGCGCAAAAAATTTGTAAACCAACCGGCACACTGTTTGTATACTTATGGAAGAAAGCTGGATGTTTTTATGTTTTGTTTGTTTTTGTTTGTCCTTAAAAATCAATAAAACTCAAAAAAAAAAGCAACAACTATCCATTGTAAGAAATTTTCGTACACTTCTCTTTCAAGACAGCAATGGGTAAAATACTTGATCATGCTAGCACTATAGCAATCTATATTTATACATTTCAAACTGTCTCCAATATTTGGCTGACTGAAACTGAAGAGCTGAGCACCTAACTAAATCTCTAGAGGCACATAAGTTTGAGCTTCCTATATTTCTCTAATATCTTTTGCTTCCGCTTGACTTTGGCTTAGGCAGGGCCTAAGGCTAGTGTATCATTCTCCAATTAACTACACTAATTCAACTTAAGCAGAATGGATCGTTTCTATCCAATCTTTTGAGACAGAAGACTGCTTTTAGCCAGTAGTTCAGTATATTAAATTACATCACTTTCAGTTTTATTTATACCAACTTCCCAGCAAAGGATGTTTAAGAAAAACATGCTTTTCTAAAAGATACTTCTCAAAATTTAGATTATAGGGATAGTATCAATTATTAGATATTTTTTATAAAATCTGATCTGAGCTTGCATATTGAACTTGCACTTGGGCTTTATGGCAATAAATAGTTTAATGGCTATAAGATACTCCCTGAGATTTATCTAATAAATGCTATCAAGTTGGGGTAGACTTTTAGCAACCACGTAGATTTTTTTCACAGGATAATCTGTCTCCTTCAAGTCTTCCAAAAGGGTACTAATTGTTGGTGTAACTAAGACCATCCATCTTGCTTATGGTCATCTTTTTCTCTTTCCTTCCATGGTATCTTTCCCAGCATTATAGACTTTTCAAGTGAACTAGCTCTTTCTATAATGCACCCACAATGCAATAATTTGAACTACTACTGACTCCTGCAATTCCTAGGACAAGTTTCTACAGTTTCCTTGGCAAGATTTTGCAAGTGGTTTATCATTGCCTCCTTCCTAGGGCTTAAAAGGGAGAATGGCCCTTGTATCTGAAGGTGGGACTAAAACTCAGAGTCTCCCAGTTTCTAGCCTGATGCTTTAACCACTACAACAAACTGGCTCAATAAACAGCATACTGAGCAAAATATATTCAACACTTTAATCTCATTGCCATACTTTTTTCTGTTTTTAATTTCTATCCCAATTTTTCTTCTGCTATCTTGCTCAGTTAATCTTTATGATACACCATCAGTTAGTAATTGAACAAGAAGTCACTTTCTTTTTACTAATGACTTCGTTTATCTTAAATTCACAAATCTGTTACAAAATTTAACAGTGCCTCATAGTGTCATTCCTATTACTGAGATTTTTCACCAAGCTTTTAAGAACTGGCTTGTGAAGCATATTGCCTTTGGGCAATTTGATAATATTTATCCTGCCTTTAGCTTCATTTTCATATAGATCTCCAAAGGCCTATATTAAAAATGACACTGTGGATAGTTATATATTTGCATGCAGTGTGCATTTTGCATTTACTTCTGCATTTAAACTGATACGGTGTGTGGGTCAACTGAAGATAACATCTTGAATTAGGATTAAACAGGCTCCTGAATGCTATGTTGGATTTGAAAAATTGTGGATGAAAGCTTGATTCAGTCATGAAGTTGACTGGGTCGCTTGGGAAAAGAGTTAACGCCTTGATGTACCTCAAGGATTAGCATGTAATTCAAATATTAATTTGAGGTCCACTTGGAAAAAGAAGAATACTGCTCAAGAAATTCAAGAGTGTAAAAGAAACTCCATGTTTTCTTATGTGCAGATGTACGTAGCCATATTTCTGCTTTGTAACCCATTCCATTACATAGAAATATCCATTCTAAGATTGCATATACCCAACAACTGTCCTGCTAACAAAGTGGCCAACACCTATCGCAGACTCAGTAGGTGTAAATGTGATAATTGTAAACCTTTTTGAATTTGAAAGAAATCACTCATTTTGAACTGAAAGTCCAAATGGATGCATGGACCTGCATCACGGCATACTGGTTGAAGTTACTCCCCCCCCCCCCACAAAAACTAGACTTTTTTTCTTATTAAGGATGGTTATAAATTAGACAGACTAGGATAATTTCACAAAAACTCCATTCTGATCAATCAAGCTAAACATAATAAATAGGCAAATGTTTGCCCATTCAAATATTTATAAATGGAATTTTAATCCATAGAACAAAATTTATGGGACACTTAATACTGTAATTTTTTCTTAGAACCTAGTTCAATGACAGTTTGTCCCAAGTATTTAACAAGTAGATTGTTAGACAAATTTGAGAGAGATCACAAATAGTGATTATGTGCCATCAAAGTCATTTTTGATTTCTAGCAACCACAAAGATTAGGAATAGTACAGCATAATAATGCTCCAACTCAGCAGTGTGTGACATAAAGGCAAAGCAAAAGTAGATTTTCCTCAGTTCTAAGAGAAGCCTAGTTCTATTTTTAAAATGTATTGCAACTCATAGGTCTTTTAGGATGCAGAGAGCATTTAAAAAAAGAAGATCTGCAGCAGAAGATTGAACTAGGATTTTGTAGCAGTATTCTTTCTAGAATAGTAACCACGGAGTTGCATAAGACATTAAAGGCCCTGTCACACTAACCAACGGATGCAAAACGTTTGTAAAAAGGACACAGCGGATGAGAAAAATGTTCCATCCATTGTTATCCGCTCTCAAAAGGGGCAAAAAATTGCATAAGCAGAGCGGATAACATGGAAAGGAACGGACGGGGGGAGGACGCAGAGCGGATGGAAAGCGGATGCGGAACGGAAGCCTAGCGGATGGAAGCGGATGAGAGCAGATGGCACATCCGCAGGGCTTCCGGGGGGCCTCAGCAAAGCGGACGCGGAACGGATACAGCGGATGCACAGCGGTTGCACAGCGGATGAAGCGGATGCAGAGCGGAAGCCTAGCGGATGCAGAGCGGAAGCCTAACGGATGCCTAGTGTTAATTGCGCATGCGGGGAGGATGCATTGCGTAAGCCCCGCGGATATAAGGGAAGCAGCTCGGAAGCAGGTCACCATTCAGAGGAAAGACCTGCTGCTGGACGGATTGACAGCCTTGCCTGCCCTGCCTGCATGCCTGCCTGCAAGCCTTGCTGCCAGCCTCCCTGCCAGCCTTGCTGTCTGCCTGCCAGCCTTGCTGCCAGCCTCCCTGCCAGCCTTGCTGTCTGCCTGCCAGCCTTGCTGCCAGCCAGTCTGCCTGCCTGCCAGCCATCCTGCCAGCCTTGGTGCCAGCCTTGGTGCCAGCCTTGGTGCCTGCCTGCCAGCCTTGGTTCCTGCCAGCCTCCCTGCCAGCCAGCAACCCCACAACCATGGGGAAGAACAGAAAGCCTCAGCCATCTGCTGCCAGCCCTGGCAAGAGGGACAGGGCCACCATCCCACCCCCTGGCCCTCACTCTGGTTCTGCTGGGGCTTCTGTAGCACGGGCTCGCTCTTCTGGGGCTGGAGCTTCTGCTGCTTCTGCTTCTGGAGGAGCTGATGATGCGGGGGATCAGACAAGCACTCCAGCACTAGCCACCTTCACAGCACCTGGACCCTTCACCCCTGAGACTGAATGACCAAGAGGAGTGCCAGAGACTCGTTTTTGTTTCATAGCCTGTTGTTAATAAAATCTATCTTTGATTCACACACTTGCTTCATTTATTTATTTTAATAAAGTCTTGGTGGAAACTTTTAGAAATGGTTTAAGCCTTTGCATGCTTGAGGGATGATTTAAGATAGCAGTGGGGTGGGCAGGGATACCTGTGGGATGTGTAATAGCTGTGGGATGGGTAAGGATAGCAATGGGATGGGCAGGGATACCTTTGGGATGGGTTAAGATAGTTGTGGGATAGATAAACCTCCAGTGCAAGCATAGTGGGACTGTATGGTCCACCCTCCCAGGGGCCACACATATGGCCTTTATTATCAATACTAATGTAATCATTCATCCACACATGTCATCATAAACACAACTCTTTCTTAAATGCCTTGTTCATTGTAGGCCCACCCAACATACATGGCCCAATCTCATCAGTGTAATGAGACACGCTGAAGGAAGCATCCATTAGTCATCTATCATCCTGTCTTGCCACTCCACTGCTCCAGCTGGGGAGTTGCACCAGTGTCTCAGGAGGTTACACTGCTTCTTCCCTTCACGTGAGGCTCTGTTCGGGCCTTGCACATCCTCAGTGTCTATCAGGTTTCGCCCTTGCCTCCATTCCCCAGGCTCCATGTCCCCATTGCCTTGTTGGAGGTCCACGAGCCTGTTCTGCAAGACTGGGTAGCAGATGCGCATGAGATTGTGCAGGATGCAGCAAGCTTCCATGATCCTCCTCATGGTCTCTGGGCGATGCTGTATGGAGGTGAGAAGTACCTGGAACCTGTTGGCCAGGATGCCAAAGGCTTTCACCACCCGCCTTGCCCTGGACAGCCTGTAGTTGAAGATCCTCTCTTCATGGGTGAGGCATTTGGAGGTGTAGGGCTTCATGAGGTAGGTTCTGAGGGAGAAGGCATCATCCCCCACAATGAAGTAGGGCACATCTTGCGTGTCATTAGGCAGGGGATCTGGATCTGGGAAGCCCACGATGAGGTTGCGTTCCAGCTCCTCCTTGAGGTGACTGGCGTTGTATACCTGGGCATCTGAAGATGAACCGTTGCCTGAAGCATCGATGTACATGAACTTGTAGTCAGCATCGACCATGGCGAAGAGGATGATGCTGAATAAGCCCTTGTAGTTGAAATAAGTGGACCCCGACTTGGCTGGAGCTTTGCAGGCCACGTGCTTGCCATCGATGGCTCCAACGGTGTGTGGGAAGTTCCACCTCTGATACCACTGCTCTGCAACTTTCTTCCATCCTTCTTCAGTGGAGGGGCACTGGAGGAGCTCCTCCATGTATTCTTCGATGATGGCCTGCACCACTTCTCTGACCACAATGCTGATGGTGTTGTGTGGCACCTTCCAGCCGTACGGCATGCTCCTGTACGTGGTACCTGAGGCCAGGTGGCGCAGAGTGAGTACCACCTTGAGCCCAGGTTCCAGGCTGGGCCGGAAGTTGGTGTTTGCCTTGGTCAACCTGGGTGTCAGGAGCTGCACAACTTCGTCAAACATGGCTGGAGGCATCCTCATGAAGTTCTGGAATGCACGAATGTCTTCATTCCTCAGCTCCACCATCAGCTTGTCATACAGTCCAAACTCTGCTCTTCTCCCGATCCATCTTCGGACCCAGACAGCTCTTGGCCACCTCCTTTTTTTCCCTTAGTAGAGTTCACAGAGCCTGTAGATGGCTTCGCACTGTTGCAGAAGGATGGTGGCTGCCAAAAGGACTTTGTTACGATCCACGGTGGACATGACCGGATGCTGTGGAAGAGCAAGAGTCAGATGAAGGCTGCAGAGGTCTGCACCGCAGGGCTGCTGGTCTGAAAGTGAGATCCAGGTGAGTTGCTCCCCCTTTTTATAGGCAGTATAGGTTTTCCCCTAGGTGTCCCTTTGCATCCAATAGGCATCCTCTAGACATCCTTAATATCCGAGATAGGTCCCCTCTGCGAATGTTTTTTCTGTTTTAAATGCTTTGTTTCTGTTCTGCATCCGCTAGGCATCCGTTCTGCATCCGTTCCGCATCCGTTCCGCTTCCTCCCTGCGTCCGTTTACCGCTGGAGCGGATGGAGTTGCGCGGGTGTGCAGCAGATGCCTAGCAGATTTAGTGGATGCGTAACAGATGCAGAACGGATGCCTAGCGGATGCAGAACGGACGCGTTGGATACATTTTCTGCTCAAAAGTTTTGAGCAGCTCAAAACTTTTTGAGTGAATGAAATGTCAATAGACGGATGCTGGACGGATAGAGAGGATGAAAAACGGAGGCAGTGAGTACAGAACGGATGCATCGCGTTAATCAACGGATGACAAGTGTTTTTGTCCGTTTTACATCCTCTTTCCATCCATTGGTGCAGTGTGACAGGGGCTTAAGATTCAATGTGCTAGGATGACATTATGAGAAATTAGCTGGCATGTTAAAGATCTCTAAATTGAGCAAAGTTAAGTCTTACTTCTAAATTAGGCATGCTATTACACATTATTCTTCATGTAGAGGTGTTACATGACACAAGAAATTTGCACCTAGCAACTTAGATGAAAAAGTCATATTCAAGAAAACCAGTGTAGACATTTCAAATAGATTAGATCCTTGTTAATGAGGCTTGAAAGAGACGCCACTTTTCAAATTGTTGTCCTGTATTATGCCTCTTCAGGGAGACCAATAAAGTTGTAGCAAGGGCAGAAATTAATATGCACTTTTTTTCTGTGTAATAACTGCTTTTTGTGGCTTGAGAAGAAGCAGTGCTTGCTATAGAAGTGTGTGTGTGTGTGTGTGTGTGTGTATACACCAGTGGTGGGATTCAAATATTGTTGCCACCAGTTCTGTGGGCATGGCTTGGTGGGCATACTTTGCACACATGCACATACTTTACATGCAGGCATGTGCCTAACGTGTACTTTGCACAGGTGCAAAGGCATTCAAATTCGCCTCCTGCAAACCTGCATGATCCCGGTCGCTTCAGCAGCTGCCGCGCAGCACTATTCTGCGCAAAGCAGCTGTGCTTCAAATTCAGCGAATAAAAGTGAGTATGGGAGCCCGGGAAGGCAGGTGAGCCCAAAAGCAGAGCAGTGCAGAGAATTGGTTCGGTCTCTGCTGCTCATCACTCCTACCGCCTCGCCAGAACCAGGCCGAACCGGTCAAATACCACTACTGATATACACACAGAAGAAATTTCCTGGGAATCTGTTTAAACTCTGTGCCCCCTCTGTAAATGCTGAATTTTAACAGACCAAAAAAGGGAGAGGGTCTCTGTAAGACTCTGAGCTCAGTGGTTCCATCAGGAACACTCAATTTAAAGAGACAAAGAGAGGCAGAGAAATGAAAGATATTTGACTAAGTCTTACAGACAAGGAAAGTCCTTCAAATCCAGTATATTCTACCAATATGTTACAACTATGTTTAGTCACCTTGGAAGCAATTTCATTTATAAGTCTCTCCTTTTTCAAGCATGTGATTCAGAGGTGGTATTCAAGCGGTTCTGACCAGTTCTGGAGAACTGGTAGAGGACATTTTGAGCAGTTCGGAGAACTGGCAAATACCACCTCTGACTGGCCCCGCCCCCATCTACTCTCTGCCTGCCAAATCCCAGCTGATCGGCTGGGTCTTCTTTCGTTGCCCTGCACAGGTGAATGGAGCTGGAAAGCAGGTTAGTGGGGTGGGGAGGGAATGGAGATTTTGCAGTAACCTTCCTTCACACCAAGCCACGCCCACCAAGCCACCCCATGTCCATCAAACCATGCCCACAGAACCGGTAGTAAAAAAATTTGAATCCCACCACTGATGTGATTGTTGCTCTGGAAGCAAAGTTAAAACCCAAGAAATGTGCTGTTAACTTCTGTGTTATACTAAGCCTAATTGTAATTAAGAATTACTTTCTCTTAGAAGAGAAAGGAAAAAGGATTTGAACCCCGCTGGATATGATCAAAGATTCTCTTGTTTCAACAAATTTGCTTGTCATCATATCCAGTTGCTGCCAGAAGGATCCCAATCAGAGCAAATAAGCCAAAATTTCACAGGTTATCAGGATCTAAAACTTACTGAGATAGATTGGATAAGGATGTTAATTACTGCTGCAACAGCAAAACACTCAACAGGGTCTATTTCAAATAAATGATGATGCCTTTATATTGATTCTAAGGTAACAGATTTCATTCAATTAAGGGCACATCATTCCTTGCCATACCAATGAGTTAAATATATTTCTCCATTTCAATTTCTTTAAATTAGTCTTGATTCTTGGGGGGCTCACTGGACAAATCCCTGCAGCTAATATTTTTCAGGGGTAGACTGCCATTATCTGCTTCCTAGGGCTGAAAAAAAGTGACTGGCCCGACATTACCCAGTTGTGCCTAAGATGGGGATTTGAATGCCTGATCTCCAGATTTCTAGCCTATAATTGAAATACCAGATGCTGCACATCAACCTCAAACCCCAGCATTTCCCCCTTTAAACTCTTCCCACTAACATTTATGGTAATTAAGGAAGAAGATCTTGGATAATTCAAATGTTTGATTAAAGGCATCAGACCAATGTTGACACAAGCAAGATTTATTATTTTTGTACTGTACAAAGGGTTAAATATAAATGACTAAATAGTCCTTTCCAACTTTGTGTCCTCTTAGTTGAACATTTCTTGCTGTCTTGATCAGCCTACTGCCTATAAATCATATTAGGCATGTCAAATTCAAGGTCCATGGGCCAGATCCAGCCTGCAGGACTGTCCTGGTCTACCCAATGTGAAGAGGAAAGATTGGACCAGCCTGGCTTCAGCCTGGTCTACCCAGTGCAAAGATGAAAGATCAGACAGTATAGCTTCAGCCTGGTCTACCCAGTGCAAAGACAAAAGATGAGGCCAGCATAGCTTTGGCCCGGTCTACCCAATGTGAAGAGAAAACATGCCAGCAGTTTGGGGAGTGGCATCAAGCTAGCCATGCCCACCCAGTCAGTGACACACACACACACCCCGAGGTCAACCACAGCCCTGATGAATTTGAGTTGAACTACATTGTTATATCTTGTGCTGGTATAGTCTCCTTTGAATACATCTTCATAGAACAAGTTGAGCATCTAATTTGCCAAAAAGATGAGAAACAGAACAAAGAAGCAATCATTTGGAGATAACCCAGGCAATTCTGGGAGTGCTAAGGAAAGAAGAAAATCATCAATTGATGCTGCATTATTATTGTCTTCCTACAAAAGTCTCAGAGCTGGAGATCAATGATAGTAATAATAATCTGTATAGCAAGAATCTAGCATTTCCACAGCTGACAAGTTGGCTTTCACTCCATATATAATTACTTTCTTGCAGTTCATAATTTGTCAAGTTAAAAATCATTTTGTGATTATCATCAGTTAAACTGTCCTATAACTACTACTATTAATCTCTCTAATCATTTCTTTACCTTTCAAAAGACTATCTTGGTCAATATTACCATACATCTATTATTAGTCCAAAATTGTGCCTATAATGGCATCTAAGTAGAAGTGTTATGTGGAAACTTAAAAGAAAACTTAAGATGATTTTCTGGCAGAAACTTTTTTACCAATCTGTGGCCTTAAGTATTAGTTTCTTGGCATTGAGATTATCTTATCTATAAAGCAACAATATATAATCTGTCAAAGAATAAACTTGTACTAGACGGCTGTTTTGGAGTGATTGGTCTTCAAGGAAACAATGAAATTTTCAGTTGAAACTTCTATTTGCTACTCTATCTGCCAACAGCACAAAAAATGCTTTCCATTAGCAATTATGTGCAGGTTTCCTGAACTAAACTTATTCCTGGCAAGTTTATGCACGTATGTTTTATGGATCTGTCTCATGATTAAAATATATGAGAGATCCATAAAACATATGTGCATAAACAATAATGACTGAAGAGTTTCATAGCAAGAGCAGCATATACAACAGTGCATGATTTTTAGTCTTCTGGATGCTAATTTTCTGCCAGGAATGTAGAGAATTACATTCCTGCTTCTGGTTTAACATCTTCCAGGGAGCAATTTAATAAATTGCATGCAATTTATTCTAGCACAGAAAACAGAAAAATTCAAGCAACCTACACATACACCCATGGGGAAAATTACAGAATATAAATCATTAACAATTAAAATATGAATAGGATCTCAATAAGTCAATGGTGATAAAGTTGAAACATTTTTAATCTTTCCATGTTCATGGAAATTTGAAGATCTAGCTCTAGCATGAACCATTTGGAATCTTAGTCAATATATGTATGGGATGTAAGTAGCTCTACATAAAAATGTATGAAAGGGCGGACTGCTGTTGCCATTTCCATACTGATCTCTTTTCACCTACAGTTATCAGTGGGAGCTAATTTAAGCAGGTTTTAGGCAGGTTGTATTTCAGCAACAGATGCTTCTAGATCGTATGTTCTGTGATAAAGTACGGAATGAATTCTTCTGAGTATATCCTTATGAATCTTTAACAACTACAACTATCCTTTCCAATAGCTGATTGTCTGGTCCAGATATTCTCTCCCCAAGTAGTTTGTTTGTTTAATTAACTGAACTATGTAAATGTCCCCCAAATACCTACATGATTTATTACACAAGAAAAAGTCTACAGCTAACTGAAGTTCATTGTCTAGAATAACTAAGCTCTTTCCATAGAGTTTGTTCCATTGTGATAATTTCCCTTTATTCCTTCTGCAAATTATGTTTTTTTTTATTTCTAGCACTTTAGTCTAGTTCTCTTGTATTGTCAAATTTATCCCCCTCGTTGCTTCATGGGCTTGGGCCTTCCTTCTATAGTAATTCTATAATTAAATCAATCATTTCAATTTGACTGTTATAATCTATTTTAAAGTCAAATCTAAACTTGTTTCACATATATTGCTTGATAACAAATGAACTCTGTGGGTTGGTTCTCTTTAATAAATTGTCTCATATTTGGCAGAAATTTTTGTTACAGGTTTACCAATAATACATAACGCACACAGATCCTTCAAAACCAGAACTAATCTATATCCAGTAAATATAATTAACTGGTCTGGGATGTAATTGAAAGCTATGGTTTCACTGAAAGTAATTCATTAAAGCACAGTATTTGGTTTAAGAATGCAAAAAGCCAGTTGAAAAATCTATCAGTAGTGAGCAAGGCAGACAAATGAATAACAGGGGCTCCTTTAAATAAGTCAAGAATAGGAGATCTATAGCATTTTGCTGCAGGATACAATAGGAGATCTGTAGCATCTGTAGCCTTGGTGGCGGCAGTGGTTAGAGTGCAGTACTGCAAACTACTTCGGCTGCCAGCCAGCTGCCTGCAATTGGGCAGTTCAAATCTCACCAGGTTCAAGGTTGACTCAGCCTTCCATCCTTCTGAGGTGAGTAAAATGAGGACCCAATGGGGGCAATAGGTTGACTCTGTAAACCGCTTAGAGAGGGCTGTAAAGCATTATAAAGCAGTATATAAGTCTAAGTGCTATTGCCATTTGAAAAGTGTATTTAGCTATAATGCTATCCAGCCTACAGAATTGAATTAGAAGGAATGTTGAGAGTTACAGTTCCTCAATTTCTGGAAGCATATAAGCTTTTATGCAAGACATACAGCTACCTACCAATTTTGGAGATTATAGTGGGCCCACTTAAGTGTATGGATATAGCAATATATATATATATAGAATCCATTATTTCTGTTCATTTTTCATCACTGTTCTTGTTATAAGAGAAATTCCCAAAATGTGCACAAGGAAAATTAAATTCAGTTCAACCATCCCCTCAGCAGAAAACCTCTAAAGACCTCTCAAATGATTGGACTGTAATATAAAATTATCCATGACAAACATTTGCTTTCTTATTCTTCAGTTCAAGAGTGTGCTCTGTTAATTATAATTCAGAGAATTTATTATCTTAAGTTAGTTGATTTAAGTTTTCTGCTTTATATTAAGCAGCTGACATATATAATCAAATCTCATTAAAAAACAAGGAAGGTTATCTGCTGTGCAATTAAATGCAAATATGGATATTCTAATTGACAGGCCATTTTCCAGGTAGGCTTTTCCCCAGCACCTTGAAAATAATTAATTGATAATGGAGGACATTTTCTTACTTGTGAGAGATGATTGTGGGAGGCAGCTGTTTGTGATCACCAGCCAGGATACACTTCCTAACCTTTAGCAGTGGGATCCAACAGCTTGCTTCAAGAGCTTGAGAACATTCATCAATCACCACAAGATCAAAGTGGTTCTCAGGAAGAAGCTTCAACGGACCATCAGAAGAAGCACCTAATTAAAAACAAGATTAAAAACTACACTGAGGCTTTCAACACTGCAAAAATGGAAAAGGACTAGCTGTCTTAAAAAATCTTCTGATTCTGTCTTCTGATTCCTTGGGGCGTTCTGAGTGTGGTTGTTTGCCTGCAGATGTTTCATTACCTGACTAGGTAATTTTATCTAAACAGGTAATGAAACATTTGCAAGCAAACAACAAAGCTAGGAGAGCACCAAGGACTCCATAATTCCTCATAGTACTGGATTGTGTCATTATTGCTATATGATCTTCAATTGCATGCAACTGAAGTTTCCAATGATATGGTCAATTTTCCTTTCCACAAGAACATTCTTCCACTGACATAACTAAAGGCCCGGTCCCACTGCACTTACAGATGCAAAGAGGATGTAAAACGTTAAAAAAAGCTTGCCATCCATTGGAAAACGCTATGCATCCATTGTGTACTCATTGCATACGTGTTTCATACGCTCTATCCGTCGAGCATCTGTCCACTGCGATTTCATCCGCGCAAGAAGTTTTGAGCTGCACAAAACTTTGTGAACGGATGAACTTTCCGCCATGTACGATGTAAATCAGCGACATACGAGCAACAAACGTTCTATGACCGTTATCATCCGTTAAACATCCCCTGTATCCTCTCTGCATCCTCTAGGCATCCTTTGCAGCTGAAAACGGAAAGAGGGAGGAAAGAAAAGGTACATGGAATGTCTATACATCATTAGTAGCACGGAAATAGAAAGGATGCGCAGTGAACAGTTTGCATCCGATATACATCCACGCGGCAACTCCTTTCTTTCCTTTAGGCGTATGTGATGCACCCGCTTCATCCAGAATATGTCCGCTTCGCAATTATCCCCCGTAACCCCTTCGGAGGTGTTATCCCCTTCCATCCGCTTTCATCCACTAGGCTTCCGATGAACATCCGTTTAACAACCCCGCTACATACTACCCACGTCCGTTCTTTTCCGTTCTTTTCCATTCTTTTCCGTTCTGTTTATGCAAAACAGATGGAGCCACCCCCGAAATTTTGCTCATCTGCTGTGTCCTTTATACATACGTTTTGCGTCCATCAGCCAGTGGGACCGGGCCTAGAGTGCATATGCATTATCTCCTTGAAATCAACAGATTTCAGAAAGCTAAGCAGGGTTGGATTTGGTTAACAGGTGGATAAGAGACTACCAGCAAATCCCAGAGCTGCAGATTTAAATTTGGAAGTCATAAAAATGCCAGCAGACAGCTGTGGCAAACCTCTTTTATATTGTTGCCAGAAAACAACACAGACATGGTCATACCAGTTGCACCTTCTTTGTAAATTCTACCTTTTCATTCACAACTGTTTATTTGCTATAAGAAATCTATTAGAAGGGGCAGAGGTAAAAGAAGTAAGAGATGGCACATTTATGTGTGAAATGAAAAGAAATTGATTTGCAAGCCTGTAATGAAAAAAAAACTGCTGAATTTATACCTATGGAAGAACTTAGGGTTGCAGTGTGCCTATAACCTTTACCCTTTTGTTTAGCTTTGCAGAACATTCTCTGGACCCAATGGCAGGTCAAACTACATGAATCTTCCATTTCCACAGTACGAAAAGAGATACCAATGGGAAGCCCACAAGGAGGATTTGAATACAAGACCATCCTCCTGCTCTTTTTCCCACCAACTAATGTCCAGAAATGTATTGCTTTTGTGCAGTTTTCTTGGCAATGTTATGGAAGCAGCCTGCCCATTAAACTGGCTGATAATAAGGATGCCATCAATGAAGCCACCAAACAATAAAATCACCATAAATCATAGGGCCACATGGCCATGTAATAGCTAAAAACACAATTTACAAGCAGGGAAAATGAAATATTGGAATTAATGGAAAAAATCTTTATTCTTAGACTTTTGCTCCCTCCTAGACTAGCAATCACAATCCAGCCCCAGAAAGGGATGCTCAAAATGATTTCAACTTATGGAACACATAGAAAAGGACAAAAATGAAGACTTTGAATAAAATAAAAAAGATAGTTCTCAAAATAATAATTATTCCCAAATGAACAAGGCAGCGGCAATCTAGTGGAAAAATATCAGGAATGAGATTAAAAATCAAGGGAGGTCTGGGACTGATTAAGTCTTGGTTATAGAGGTGGCTCATCTTGTTTCTCTTCTTAGCCTGACCAGCTAAGCTGGAATGAAATAAGGCCTGGTCCCACTGGCCGACGGACGCAAAACATAAAGGACACAGTGGACGAGCAAAATTTCGGGGGTGGCTCCATCCGTTGTCATCCGCTCCAAAAAGTGGTGAAAATTTGCATAAGCAGAATGGAAAAGAATGGAAAAGAACAGACGTGGGTAGTATGTAGCGGGGATGTTAAAGGGATGTTCATATGAAGCCTAGCGGATGAAAGTGGATGGAAGTGGATGACACCTCCGAAGGGGTTCCAGGGGAGAATTTCGAAGCGGACGCATAGTGTAAGGGGTGGATGCATAGCGGATGAAGCGGATGCATCACGGACGCCTATAGGAAACAAAGGGGATGCCGCGCGGATGTATATTGGATGCAAAGCGTTCACTGCGCATGTGGGGGGTATGAATTGCATCTGCTCCGCAGATATAAAAGGATGCAGCAGTTCATCCGTTCAAAAAGTTTTGTGCAGCTCAAAACTTTTAGCATGGATGAAATCGCAGTGGACGGGTGCTCGACGGATAGAGCGTATGAAACACATATGCAGTGAGTACACAACAGATGCATAGCGTTTTCCAATGGATGGCAACCTTTTTTTAACATTCTACATCCTGTTTGCATCCGTAAGTGCAGTGGGACCGGGCCTTAAGGATGTGTGAATGAGTGCAGCTTTTAGATCAGAAAGTAAACAGTAAAAGCTGCAAATCTGCATTTGTATCTATGTATGAGTTTTTAGACAAAGTACAAGTAATTTTTCAGACATCATAACATTCTCTGTACAGCCCTCAGGGGTTGAACACACATAACAGTTTGAAAGATAAGAAAAATATTTAAAGAATAGTCAGTTATATGGGTCTGAGTTTTGAGTTGCAGGTAAAATTACGTCAGTCCTGGTTTATTCCCCAGTTTAACCATTCTGGGAAAATCCTAGTGTATTGAACTCAGTTAATTAAAAGCCAGTTCTGCTCCTTGGGTAAAAGCAATTAAGTTTGCCTGCTGAGCATAGCAATAAAGTGACAAGATTGGGTTGCACCAAATAACTTTGCAGGACAATGATTTCAACCTTTCCTGATAAAAATTGGGTAATTGCTGCAAGGGGAGCATGCTTCTAAAAAAAAGCGGGGGGGCGGGGGTGGGAGATAGAGAAAGAACCTACTGCAGAGAAATTCATATTTCCACACTCTAAATCTTCATTCTTGTCTGGCTATGCCACTGATTTCAAACCAATTTATTTGCAGAAAATATGTAACTGTCCGTAACATGAACACATATGCAGAGTTTCTGCTTATAAAGGAAACAAAAAAGCTGACTGTAGATACACACACACACACACACATACAAACACACACACAAGCATACATACATAAACAAATGGAAAGGTGCTGAGTCATCTATTCCCTATTGTCTTTTAACAAATAAAATAATTTCATATTTTGCCTCTGAAACCACAATGTTTGAAATTTTACTTCTGACAAACAGTGCAAACCAGGTTTCTATGAGAAAAACTAAAGGGCAAATGCTTGTTGTAATAGCCCCACATTTTCGGAAAACATGTTATTATTTCAAAACCTTGATGGTAGACCTAGTTATTAGACCAAGCACCTCAAAACAACCTACAGCAAGACAAGTACCAAAAAGTTCTTAAAGTTATTTCAACAATGGTTGGGAGAAAGGATTATTCTCAAGCAGGGGTAAGATTATCCCGGTTTAGACAAACACCTTGTTCCAACATTCAGCTGGCTCCAAACCAGTTCGCTCCAACGAGTATGTGGGTCCTCCCATCCAGCCCTGCTCTTTCCTGTGCTTTATGTCTTTTTGTTAGCGCAGTTGATTCGCACAGTAGAGCAATTTGCCATGCCTCAGCTGTTTCTTCAGCTTCAGTTGAAGGTATTAGCTTTTTAAAATGTGGAGCACACAGGCAAAGTGTGTGCTCACCAAACCAGTAGTTATACCAGTTCAATCACACTTCTATTCTCAAGTCACCTGAAGACAATTTAAAATCATCAAGGCAATTAAAATCCACACAAAATGGTGGACATGGTTGGAGACCTGTTACTTGAAGATAATTCCCTTTCCTGGGTTGGCTGTGATGGTATGGATCAGCGGTTGCCAACCCGTGGGTTATGTCCCACTGGTGGTCTGCGAGAAAATTTTGGTGGTCCACAGAGAAATGTCCCCCCAAAAGCACCCCCCAAAAAATAATTAATCCAGGCTGTGCAGGAACAGAAGGCTGCACTGTCCACATGGCTCGCAGGAATACAAGGCTGCACCACCTACATGGCTCACTGACCGCTGGCCCCTACCCTTCGCAAATCTTACCTTCAGTAGAGCCACGCAAGCTGGAACTGGAAGGTAAGACCAAAGGCAGGGGAGGGAAATCTGCCCCGGGGTGGCTTGCTGACATTGGTGGGAAAGTTGGTCCCATATTCCAGAACTGTAGCAGTCAGGACTGGCCCTTTGATCACCCCAGAGCAGCTCTTCCACCTGAGTGCACTGGCCTGCCATTGAGGAGCTGCTCTATGATGACCAAAGGGCCAGTCCTGACTACTACAGCTCTGGAATATGGGACTGGCCCGTGGTGGGACTGGAAATCTTCTCCTTAGGGGGTAGCATATGCAATGTGTAAATTTGCAAGTGGTGCAATGTGCAAAAAGGAGCACAACCCTCATTGGCCAGAATGAGTAATAGTACTGTTGCCGGGGGGGGGGGGAGGGGAACGCAATGCAAATGTGCCGAAGCGGTAGTGGTGAAGACAGAATGCTAATGCTGCGCAAATGCGAGTAGCATTTGTTCTCCAATCTCCAGGTTACAGGTACAACATTCAAACGTGGCTGGCAGCAGCCCCTTGCGGTTTCCTCACTGCCTTTGTAGCCAATTTCAAAGGCTGGGAGAGGACTAGAGGGGGTGGGGCTCACTGACCTCCAAATTGGTTCCCAGCCAGCATGGGGGAGCATTCAAATGAGGGGAGTGGAGGGGGGGCTTATAATAAAAACCATGATTAAAAGCCTCCCCCTCCTCCACTCCTCTTGTTTGAAACCTCCAAAGCAGTGGTGAAATTTGACTAACTCATACACCTGCCTGGTCGCACCCATGTCGAAAACAGGGTGGTAAGATAGATAGATAGATAGATAGATAGATAGATAGATAGATAGAGAAAGAGAGAGAGAGAGAACAAAGCAAAAAGCCCTGCAGAGTTGACACCTGGACATGCCAAAGGTCTTAATCCAGGAGAGAAAAGCCTCTTGCTGCCCTTTACCCAGGTAGCCCTTTTCTAAGCTGGGGATCTTCAGGATTTGGGGAGGGGGATGAGGGGTGCGTGTGAAGGACTGCAACTTTTGATGATCTTTCCTCCAAGAGTTTCTCCTTTCCCTTTCACAATTCCGCAGCACAAGTCAGCGTTTCTGCAAGTGTCGGCGGAATCAATGAAGCTCACCCCACGGGCCAGTTCCTTAGGAATTTTCCCCTCTCTTTACTCCCTAGACAGCCAAGGAGGCGCTCAAAACAACCTGGAGCTTTTCCTGCCTTATTTTGCTCTCTTGGCTTACCATCTGCAGCAAAGTCAAGACAACCAACCTGTGTCAGATTCCCACCACCTTTCCCCTGCCCTCCCAGGGACAAAGAGAAAGAGAGACAAGAGAGAAAGAGAAGAGAGAGAGAAATGAGAGAGAGAGAACAACAAAGAAGTGATGTCAACTTGGCTATGCCCACCCACCCAGTCATATGACCACCATTTTTCTATTAACAAATATATATATATATATATATATATATATGTTTTCTTAGGTTTTCGTGGGTACTTACATGTGTGCTGTTTAGCTTCCTTCGGGTATTATCCCACGTCATTGTAGTTCTGTTAAAGTTGTAGCAACGTTTCAGCAGAATCTCATCTGCCATCCTCAGGCTTGATTTTTTAAGTTTTCGCGGATACTTACATGTGTGCTGTTCAGCTTACTTCGGGTATTATCCCACGTCATTGTAGTGCACATTTGTGATTTGATGACACATTTGTGATTTGGCCCCATGGAAAACAATTTCCTAACACACCTAAACAGCACACACCCCAAAATCAAGTTCACCATGGAAACGGAAATAAACAAACAACTACCATTCCTAGATGTACTAATCTACAAAAGAACAGATGGCACACTAGGACACACCGTATACCAGAAGAAAACACACACCAACCGCTACCTCAACGCCCAATCCCACCACCACCCAGCACAGATAAATTCCATGGCCAAAACACTAATTGCCAGAACCAAATGCCTGGCAGACAAGACACATATAAAGACTGAACTATGCACCCTGACTAAAGTATTGACAGCCAATGGCTTCCACAAAAACAAAATCACCAGCTTGATCCACAAAAACACACCAAGACATAACAGAGACCTAGAAGATCAACAGACCTATGGAACAGCTGTCTTGCCCTACATAAGAGATACCACAGACAAAATCAGTAAGATACTACACAAGCATCACATCAAGACTGCCTTCAAAACAGGCAAAAATATAGCAGCCATCCTTAAAAACCCCAAAGACAAAATTGACCTGGAAAACCAAGGCATATACGAAGTTCCCTGTGCCTGGCCACATACATTGGACAGACCAATAGAAGAATAAGTACCCGCCTGGATGAACACAAAAATACAGTAAAAAAGCTGGAACACACCTCCTCACTAGTCCAACACATTAAAACCACAGGTCACAACATTAACTTCAATGGCATTAAAACCCTAGCCACTATAGAAAACCCCAGCCACAGAATCATCAGAGAAGTCATAGAGATTGAAAAAAGACCTGAAAGCATGAATAGAAGAGATGATTCCACCAGACTGTCAATCATTTGGAAGCCTGCACTCTCAAATAGAAAGATCTCCACACCACAAGCCAGGCAAACACCTGGGCACAAATAGACTCCCCCTGATACCTCCAGCTCAAATACACTCCAACCAGGCACCCAGATGAAAGCTAGCTTCCTAATAGATAATAGCCATCCTTTCACACGAAGCCAAGCTGCACTGAAAGCCTCCAATACAGGAACAGAGTGTTGCCAACCAATCAAAGCCACAAAACAGACAGAAGAAACCAGAAACACCAATCAAACAAACTCCAAGTCCAATAAACACAGACCAAGACTCCCAACCAATCAGGATGTAGAAAGAAACATCCTGGCACAACAATAGGCTAGCCTCAAATTTAAAACCAACCGCTGTGAGACCCTGACCCACATACAAACTCAATACAGAAGCCTGATGATGGCAGATGAGATTCTGCTGAAACGTTGCTACAACTTTAAAAGCACTACAATGACGTGGGATAATACCCGAAGGAAGCTGAACAGCAT
>BLBF01000054.1:13234579-13247447 GCA_015471245.1 Laticauda colubrina | reverse complement strand
TCCCACGTAAAATTGTAAGTATCTAGGCAACTTTTCGATGAAGTCTCATTCATCATCTTCAGGCTTGTTTCTTCGGCTCTGTGCTTCTCAGAGTAATGTGAGCTTGCAGCTGCTTCTTCCTTTTAACTGCTAATGGGGGTGTGACTTGATTGGGTGGGGGCTTGGCTGTGTTCTGATTGGGTGGGGGGTTGGCGGTGTTCTGATTGGCTGGGGGTGTGTTCTCTTCAGGTGGGGGCTTGGTTGTGCTCAGGTTAGTTTTAGTTGCTTAGCCAAACCCCCAACTAATGAGAACATACCCCCACCCAATCAGAACACAGCCAAGCCCCCACCCAATCAAGGCACACCCCCACTAGCAGTGATTGACAATCTGGAGGAATCATCTCTTCAAAACGGAAATAAACAAAAAACTACCATTCCTAGATGTACTAATCTACAAAAGAACAGATGGCACACTAGGACACACCATATACCAGAAGAAAACACACACCAACCGCTACCTCAACGCCCAATCCCACCACCACCCAGCACAGATAAACTCTGTGGCCAAAACGCTAATCACCAGAACCAAACCCCTGGCAGACAAGACACACATAAAGACTGAATGCACCCTGGCTAAAGTACTGACAGCCAACGGCTCCCACAAAAACAAAATCACCAATTTGATCCACAAAAACACACTAAGAGAGAATAGAGACCTAGAAGATGAACAGACTTATGGAACAGCTGTCCTGCCCTAAAAAAGAGGTACTACGGACAAAATCAGTAAGATACTATACAGGCATCACATCAAGACTGCCTTCAAAACAGACAAAAAAATAGCAGCCATCCTTAGAAACCCCAAAGATAAAATTGACCTGGAAAACCAAGGCATATACGAAGTTCCCTGTGCCCGGCCACATACATTGGACAGACCAATAGAAGAATAAGTACCCGCCTGGATGAACACAAAAATGCAGTAAAAAAGCTGGAACACACCTCCTCACTAGTCCAACACATTAAAACCACAGGCCATAACATCAACTTCAATGGCACCAAAACCCTAGCCACTATAGAAAACCCTAGCCACAGAATCATCAGAGAAGCCATAGAGATTGAAAAAAGACCTGAAAGCATGAATAGAAGAGATGATTCCACCAGACTGTCAATCATTTGGAGGACTGCACTCTCAAACAAAAAGATCTCCACACCACAAGCCAGGCAAACACCTGAGCACAAACAGACTCCCCCTGATACCTCCAGCTCAAACACACCCCAACCAGGCACCCAGATGAAACCTAAAGGCCCTGTCACACTGCCCAAGGGATGTAAAACGGACACAACAGACGAGCAAAATGTTCCATCCGTTGTTATCTGCTCTCAAAAGGGGCAAAAATTTGCATAACCGGAGCGGATAACACAGACGGGGGGAGGACGCAGGGCGGATGGAAAGCGGATGCGGAACGGAAGCCTAGCGGATGGAAGCGGATGGAAGTGGATGGCACATCCGCAGGGCTTCCGGGGGACCTCAGCAAAGCGGATGCGGAATGGATGAAGCGGATGCAGAGCGGATGCAGAGCGGATGAAGCGGATGCACAGCGGAAGCCTAGCAGATGCACAGCGGAAGCCTAACGGATGCCTGGCATTAACTGCGCATGCAGGGGGGATGCATTGCCTGCCCTGCCTGCATGCCTGCCTGCAAGCCTTCCTGCCAGCCTCCTGGCCTGCCTCCCTGCCAGCCTTGCTCTCTGCCTGCCCACCAGCCTTGCTGCCAGCCTGCCTTCCAGCCTCCATGCCAGCCAGTCTGCCTGCCAGGGCCCATCTGGTCCTGCCAAAGGGAGGAAGAGGTGTATGTGGGGACGGGAGAGGAGGCAATACTTCATTGAGGTGCTGGAGTGGCTGAGAGAGAATGACTATCTGTGGCGGAAGGGACACTGTCTCTACAAGGACACCAAAAGGAAGCAGACTGCTTGTAGAGAGAGGGCGGAGAGTATGGGTTACACTTCGTAGGTGCTCCTCGGCTGGTGGAAGCACATGCACACCTGGTACGGGAAGCTACATCTGAAGAAATCTGGCCAGGCCACGGTTAAGCTGATGGACAGAGAGACCTACGTCATGGCCAGGTGCAGCTTCCTGGAGGGTGAGATCCGCCACCGAGGAGCACCAGGAGCCCCTCTGTCTACCCTCTCTCTCCGGCAGCCTGCTGCGACCCAGTCCTCTTCCAGCTGAGAGTCAGTCCCTGTCTCCAGGCAGGTTTCTGTGAAGCGTGCCACGGCGGAGAACCCGCGGACAGCTGTTGTAACAGTGGTGGAGCGCGTGGAGGACTCCCTGGTGCGGTGGGAGAGAGGAGACATCGAGTCCACCACAGTCGTAGCCACATCCACCACCACCCCAGCTCCACCTCCACAGAAAGGCAGAGAGCCAGACAGCAGGAGGGGCAGAGCCACACTGTCCTGCTGGAGATCAGGGACACCATCCGCACCAGCATAGATCTCCTCTCTCAGCTGGTCAACACCGACTCCTCATCCTCCAACCGCAAGCCCTTCCTCACCTATGTTAACCAGACCCTCAGGAACATGGAGGAAGCCCAGTACCAGGTGGTGAAGGACCGGATCACCGAGCTGCTTCACAACCCTCCAGATCCAGAGGAACCTGCTCCCACTTAGTCCAGGTCTGCTCCTCCACCTCCACCCCAGGTGATGTCCCTCCCATTCCAAGGCTTCGCACAGCCCCTCACCTACCAGGGCTACAGCTACCAGGAGGTCCAGCAGCACAGGCAGCAGCCCTTCCCAGTCCAGGCACAGAGTCATCGGACGACACCGTTGCCACCGGTTCCATTGATGCCACCGATGCCACCCACGACAATGATGCCACCAACAACAGCGATGCCACCCACGCCACTCCACCACCACCCACCTCCACAGCACCTGGACCCTTCACCCCTGAGACTGGGCACACCTCCGAGTGACCAATAAGAGTGCCAGAGACTGGGTAGCTGGCTACCTGTGGACTTTATTTGGACACTTGACTTGGGTCGTTTTTGTTTTACAGCTTTTTGTTCAATAAAGTTTATCTTTGATTCACACACTTGCTTCATTTCTTTTTTTTAATAAAGTCTTGGTGGAAACTTTTAGAATTGGTTTAAGCCTTTGCATGCTTGTGGGATGGGTTAAGATAGCAGTGGGATGGGCAGGGATACCTGTGGAATGGGTAATAGCTGTAGGCTGGGTAAGGATAGCAGTGGGATAGATAAGCCTCCAGTGCAAGCATAGTGGGACTGTATGGTCCACCCTCCCTGGTGCCACACCTATGGCCCTTTATTATCAATAATAATGCAATAATCATCCATACATGTCAACACAAACACAACTCTTTGTTAAACGCCCTGTTCATTGTAGGCCCACCCAACATACATGGCCCAATCTCATCCGTGTGATGAGACAGTCTGAAGGAAGCACCCATTAATCATCCTGTCTTGCCACTCCACTGCTCCAGCTGGGGAGTTGCACCAGTGTCTCAGGAGGTTGCGCTGCTTCTTCTCTTCACGTGAGGCTCTGTTGGGGCCTTGCACATCCTGAGTGTCTATCAGGTTTCACCCTTGCCTCCATTCCCCAGGCTCCATGTCCCCATTACCTTGTTGGAGGTCCACGAGCCTGTTCTGCAAGACCGGGTAGCGGGTGCGCATGAGATTGTGCAGCATGCAGCAAGCTTCCATGATCCTCCTCACGGTCTGTGGGCAATGCTGCATGGTGGTGAGAAGTACCTGGAACCTGTTGGCCAGGATGCCAAAGGCGTTCTCCACCACCCACCTTGCCCTGGACAGCCTGTAGTTGAAGATCCTCTCTTCACGGGTGAGGCATCTGGAGGTGTAGGGCTTCATGAGTTAGGTTCTGCGGGAGAAGGCGTCATCCCCCACGATGAAGTAGGGCACACCTTGCGTGTCGTTGGGCAGGGGGTCTGGATCTGGAAAGCCCATTATGAGGTTGCCTTCCAGCCCCTCCTTGAGGTCACTGGCGTTGTATACCTGGGCATCTGAACATGAGCCGCTGCCTGAAGCATCGATGTACATGAACTTGTAGTCAGCATCGACCATGGCGAAGAGGACGATGCTGAAGAAGCCCTTGTAGTTGAAATAAGTGGAGCCCGACTTGGGTGGTGCTTTGCAGGCCACATGCTTGCCATCTATGGCTCCAACGGTGTGTGGGAAGTTCCACCTCTGATATCACTGCTCTGCAACTTTCTTCCATCCTTCATCAGTGGAGGGGCACTGGAGGAGCTCCTGCAGGTATTCTTCGATGATGGCCTGCACCACTTCTCTGACCACAATGCTGATGGTGTTATGTGGCATCCTCCAGCCGTACTGCATGCTCCTGTAGGTGGTCCCTGAGTCCAGGTGGCGCAGAGTGAGTGCCATCTTGAGCCCAGGTTCCAGGCTGGGCCGGAAGTTAGTGTTTGCCTTGGTCAACCTGGGTGTCAGGCGCTGCACAACTTCGTCAAACATGGCTGGAGGCATCCTCATGAAGTTCTGGAATGCACGAGTGTCTTCGTTCCTGAGCTCCACCATCAGCTTGTTGTATAGTCTGTACTCTTCTCTTCTCCCGATCCATCTTCGGACCCAGACGCTTCTTGGCCGCCTCCTTTTCTTCCCGTAGTAGAGTTCACAGAGCCTGTAGATGGCTTCGCACTGTTGCAGAACGATGGCGGCTGCCAAAAGGACTGTGTTACGATCCACAGTGGACATGACTGGATGCTGTGGAAGAGCAAGAGTCAGATGAAGGCTGCAGAGGTTTGCACAGCTGGGCTGCTGGTCTGAAAGTGAGATGCAGACGAGTTGCTCCCCCTTTTTATAGGCAGTATAGGTGTCCCTTTGCATCCTCTAGGCATCCTCTAGGCATCCTCTAGGCATCCTGTAGACATCCTTAATATCCGAGGTAGGTCCCCTCTGCGAACGTTTTTTCCGTTTTAAACGCTTTGTTTCCGCTAGGCATCCGTTCTGCATCCATTCCGCTTCCTCCCTGCATCTGAGCGGATGCGAGTTGTGCGGATGCGGAACGGATGCCTAGCGGATATAGCGGATGCAGAACAGATGCGTAGCGGATGCGTAGCAGATGCAGAACGGACGAATTGGATACATTTTCCGCGCAAAAGTTTTGAGCAGCTCAAAACTTTCTGAGCGGATGAAACGTCAATAAACGGATGCTGGACGGATAGAGAGGAAGCAAAACGGAACCAGTGAGTACATCGCGTTAACCAACGGATGGGAAGCTTTTTTGTCAGTTTTACATCCTCTTTGCATCCGTTGGTGCAGTGTGACAGGGGCTTAACTTTTTAATAAATGATAGCCGTCCATTTATTCGAAGCCAAGCTGCACTGAAAGCCTCCAACACAGGAACACAGTGTTGCCAGCCAATTAAAGCCACAAAACAGACAGAAGAAACCAGAAACACCAATCAAGCAAACTCCAAGACCAATGAACACAGACCAAGACTCCCAACCAATCAGGATGAAGAAAAAAACCATCCTGGGACAACAGTAAGCTAGCCTCAAATTTAAAACTAATGGCTGTGACCCACATACAAACTCAATATAGAAGCTTGATGTTGGCAGATGAGATTCTGCCGAAAGGTTACTACAACTTTAAAAGCACAACTACAATGACGTGGGATAATACCCGAAGGAAGCTGAACAGTATGTATAGATAGATAGATAGATAGATAGATAGATAGATAGATAGATAGATAGATAGATAGATAGATATAGATATAGTATATATATAAATTATTATATACCTTAAATATATTATTTCTTTTTAAAAATTCATATTAGTGGTCCTCGGGATATAAAATTATGAGTTTGGTGGTCCCTGAGGTCCCAAAGGTTGGCAACCCCTGGTGTGGACAACACATGTTGATATTTACCACACTAATTGCAGAAATGGTGTTTGCTTTTGTAGAAGCAAATACCCCTTGAAGTGTCCTGCCCCTCCGCAAATGAATATGGCCCTTTTTTAAAGGACATCACTTAAGGTAGAATGAACAGCATAAGACTATACAACATAGTCATCAAGCCTTGGCACCTTTCCAGAAGTAAATTAAATTGACAAAGGAGTGAATATGATTTTGTGCCTTCTATACATTGTTGACTAAAGTATTTCTTTTAAATAACATCCAGAGCTTGCCCAGAATTCTCTTTGGTATGAGAAATTTCAGACCAAAAGGGGGATATAATTTTCAGTAAGAAATTGGAACTGATATTGTTTTCATAAATCAACTTTGTACATTAGACATTTTAATGTGTATTCTTTACACAAAATTATCTGCAAGGTTTCCTGAAAATTATCCTTATGGGATCAGAAACAGTTCCCCAAACATAAATAATTGCAGTTTGGTTGAGTCCTCTCCAAGAGGCTGTGCACATGAGTATGCATTTGGAAAGAAAAATAAATTTCTTCCTTTGCTGGTTCAAGAGCTTAATTATTCGTATAAATAATGCATAAATTCCTTTCCTTCATTAAATGGAACAAGAAAATGGCAAGCAGTGCTTTGTAAAATGTGAACAGCAGTATTAGTCTGCTGTTCAAATTCACACACTATAGATTAGTTATCAAATCACCCAATCACATAATAAAATTTGATCGAAAGAAAAATTGGGCAGTAAGATTGGAGATCCTAGTTTGGTCTAGTGGTTAAGACTTCAGGCTAGAAAGTAGGAGACCAAGTCTGATCTTAGCCATGAGAGCCATCTGGGTGACTTTAAGCCAGTCTCCCCCCCCCCCCCTCTCTCTCTCCCTCCCTCCCTCCCTCTCTAGGAGGAAGATACCTCAAACTCAGTGGTGGGATTCAAATTTTTTTATTCCCGGTTCTGTGGACGTGGCTTGGTGGGTGTTGTAAGGGAAGGATATTGTAAAATCTCCAGTCAGAGGTGATATTTGCTGGTTCTCCAGACTACTCAAAATTTCCACTACCAGTTCTCTAGAACTGGTCAGAACCCGCTGAATACCACCTCTGCTTGAGCTACAGGTAAAAATAATAAAGAGTGGTACAAATAAATAAATAAATAATAAATACAGTGCACTGTTTATGTTTATAGATACCGAGATAAGAAACAGTTCAAATATATACTATGCAGTTTGGGAGTTCCAGTTTAAGTGGAATACAGTTACAAATGGAACAGTTAGATCAATAATAGTAACCATTTGATTAAACCTTGTAGGCAAATCTAGAAAAATTCTCCTAACCTGTGTTTGTAGCAAGAATAACATGAGCTTTTTGCAAAGTTTCAGACATAGCCATTTCTTCTCGTTCCTTCAGTTCCTTTCTCAGTATCTTAATTTCATTAAAAAAATGTTTTCTCTCTCCTTTGTCTTGGGTCTTCCTAGCTTTCATCTGCATAAGAGAGACAGTGATCTCAGTACAGCACACATGTAATAATCAAAATAACAGTAAAACAGCAGTAGGATTTATCCTATAAAAATGCCATTAGTATACCACAAATGCTTTTTCGGTGGATTTTTTCCAATCTGACCCCATAACTGGCTGGGGATAATGGGAATTGTAGTTTAGTACAAACATGACCATTGAAGCAGTTGATAACAGTATTAATTTTTTTATATTTTTTGATGTATACCTGCTTTTCTGCTTCTATAAATATTCAAAGCAGCTTACAGTAATAAAAAAATCACTACTGTATAATTCTACATAGTAAAATCAAAATGAAAATCAGTATCATTGAAAGCAATTAACAGTCAAAAGTCAAAACTGAAAGAGGGATTTATTTGCCATTTTCCTCAATAAGGGGAAAACAGGAGTCAAATATTGGAGCAGTGTTTTTCAATCTCAGATTTAAAATGTATGGCCTTTCCTAGACAGCATGCTGGTGAGTTGAAGTTCACACATCTTAAAGTTACTGGAATTAAAAACATCCAGGTAGTTTGGGATTCTGGGGTCCATGTGTGAATGAATTTCAGTTGCCAAGGTTCAAGCAGGCACGGATCGGCAAGGAGCTCTTTCACCCAGCTTCCAGATGAGATGGGAGTGCTTTTGGTACTCGGCAGCAGTTTTCAACCTTTCCTGCCAGCTTCCTCATCAACTCTCTGGGGAGACTGGCAGGAAAAATGGCAAGTGTCAATCACATGAGGGGGTGCTTAGCAAATGGTTGCCAATGATATCATCGTGGCAGGGTTGTGACCTTTTGTGGTAGTTGGAAAGTTTTACTTTTTCAAGGCCTTTGTAATTTTGACCTATCATTAAGCGACTGGTCATTAAGCAAGGACTACCTGCACTGCAGAGGAATATAGGCCCATTCCTGAAAACAGAACTGCCTCACCTATGTCAGTGGGAGCTCCTTCAAAAGAGCTTCTTTTGCCATGTGGGCAAGTTCATAGCTGTGTTGACAGTCTCTCAAATGATATAGAGGGATTCAAAATTTCACATCTTAAATTATGACTAGTAGGCAAATGGCAACCACTATAATATGTTTTCCCACAAAGTGATCCTATGTTTTTCATTAGTTTCTTTTCTGAACATTTTAAGAATGAGGCAAAGCAAAAGAGTTGGGAGGAAAAAATACAGTTTTCAGAGGCAGGGTGAAAAGTGAAATATTTTTTTTAATACATAGTTTTAAATAATTAATTTTATCTAATTTTTTAGAATACAAAGGAGTTGATATTTAAAGAGAAGTTATCAAAGTGCTAGTCATTTGCTCTAATTCTTTTTAGTTTAAAGTGATCTTCTGATTTCTTACAAAAAAGCACAGATGAAACTTGGTACGAGGTACCACCACTACCAGGAGAACTGAGGAAGGACTAGAGATCACTGTCCTTGTTCTCCAGTGAGAACCCTTTATAGTTTCTGTGTATAAATTATAAATCCCTTATACTCCTCTGAATAATTAATTTTGGCTCAATCAAGAAAATTATTGCAAATGACTTCAAGGATCCTAGGAATGGTGAGTGTAATGCAAAGGCAGCTGACTTTCCATTTAGTGTGAGCCAATCAATCCTTGACCTATACCTTTCATTCTTCAGCATTACAAGTTCTCTCGGGACGAAGTACAGCTAGAACATATCGCATGCCTCAACAGAAGTTTGCAGCTGAGCTATCCTTCGTGAAAAGATTACCTTCCCCAAACCTCATCTTTTATTAAAATCAATTTTCTAGTCCTGAAAAGGACAAAGCAAACAATAAAAAAAATGAAACTTTACAGAAAATCTTAAGATGAACTATATTAAAAAGTGCCACTGAAAACACTCATTATGCTGAGCACAGCAGATTTTAAAAGATAACAAATAAGCAGGCCGCTTAACATTTTCTCCTTTCAACCCTCACATAAAGGCTAGGTCACACTGGCCAACTGATGCAAAACGTATGTAAAAAGGACACAACGGATGAGCAAATTTTCCATCCGTTGTTATCCGCTCTCAAAAGTGCCCCAAATTTGCATAAACAGAGCGGACAACAACGGAAAGGAACGGACGTGGGGAGGATGTAGCGGGGATGTAAAGCGGATGTTCGTAGGAAGCCTAGCGGATGGAAGTGGATGGAAGCAGATGACACATCCGCAGGGCTTCCGGGGGAGAACAGCAAAGCGGACGCATAGCGGAAGGAACGGATGCGTAGCGGATGACGCGGATGCATCACGGACGCCGATAGGATGCATAGCGGATGCGTAGCGAATGCAAAGCGTTCACTGTGCATGCGGGGAGGATGAATTGCGGAAGCTCCGCGGATATAAAAGGATGCAGCTCGCAAGCAGGTCACCATTCAGAGGATAGACCTGCTGCCAGAGACATCTTGAGAGAACACCATGGGGAACAAGAGGAAGCCTGTGCCTACTCCTGCCAGCCCTGGCAAGAAGGACAGAACCACCATCCCACCCCCTGGCACTGACTCTGAAGCTGCTGCTGCTGCTGCTGCTGCTCCTGGTATTGCTGCTGCTGGTGCTTCTCCTGCTGCTGGTGCTGCTGGTGCTTCTCCTGCTGGTGCTGCTGCTGCTGGTGGTGCTTCTCCTGCTGCTGCTGCTGTGGTGGACCAGCCCCAAGGCCCTCAAAGCCCTGCTGCTGAAGGCCCTGAAGCCTCTGCCAGAGGGAGGAAGAAGCAAGGCAAGGAGAAGGGGGAGAGGAAACAGTACTCCATTTCCGAGAACCATGAGGAGGAGGTGCTGGAATGGCTGAGGGAGAACAAGTACCTGTGGAGGGCCACAGGCTCTATCGCGACACCAAGCGGAAGCAGGCAGCGTGGAGAGAGAAGGCGGAGATCCTGGGCTACACTTCAGATGTCCTCCTGGGGTGGTGGAAGCATATGCACACCTGGTATGGCAAGCTGCACCTGAAGAGATCCGGGCAGGCCGCTGTCAAGCTAACTGACCGGGAGACCTATGTCATGGCCAAGTGCAGCTTCCTGGAGGGTGAGATCCGCCACCAAGGAGCAGCCCCTCTGTCAACCCTCTCCCTCAGACAGCCCACAGACAGCCACTCCTCTTCCAGCCAGGAGACAGCAACAGTGTCCAGGCAGGTGTCTTTGGAGGGCTCCATGACAGAGATCCCCCGACAGCTGCACTCCCCATGCCAGAGGACGTGGAGGATCCCCTGTCTCAGATGGAGCAAGAAGAGGCAGCCACCAGAGACCAACCCACCCCCACCCCCAGCTCTACCTCCACAGAAAGCAGGCAGAGAGGCAGACCGGAGGGACAGAGCTACACTGTCCTCTTGGAGATCAGGGACAATCAAAGCCAGCACAGATCTCCTCTCCCAGCTGGTCCACTTTGACATACCATCCTCCAACGGCAAGCCCTTCATCACGTATGTGAGCCAGACCCTCATGGACATGCCTGAGGCCCAGTACCAGGCGATGAAGGAGAGGATCACAGCTCTTGTGCACCACCCTCCAGGCCCAGCTGAACCTGCTGCTACCTACTCCAGGTCTGCTCCTCCACCCCAGGCGATGTCACAGCCCTTCCACGGATTTCAGCAGCCCCTCACCTACCAAGCCTACCACTACCAGGACTTCCCACAGCAGAGGCAGCCCTTCCCAGTCCACACCCAGGTTCCTTGGATGCCACAGATGCCACAGCTGACCCAGCTGCAGACCAGACAGCCCACTACACTCCTCCTTCCTCCACCCCACAGCCAAGCCCTTCCTCAGAACATCTGTCATCAGTGTTGGGCCTCACATCCCAGGTCCTTGAGGAAGTGCCTCTCAACCTCACGGGACTGAGTCAGCTCTCTTGAGAGCTTCCTGCACACACCATCTCCTGTTGTACTCTCGGGGCCAGGCACCCCAATGGCGCCTTAGACCAGCACTCCAGTAACAGCCACCCCCACAGTCCCTGGCCCCTTTACATCTGAGACCATGGGCACGCCTCAGAGTGACTAAAAAGAGTGCCAGAGACTGAGTTGTTACCTGTTCACCTTATCAACCTTATCTTTGCTTAAAGACACTTTACTCGGGTCATTTTGCTTTTTAATAAAGTCATACAGTTTGTTATTAATAAAGGTTATCTTTGCTTCACACACTTGGTTCATATTTTTTACTAAATAAAGTGTTGGGGAAAACTTTGAAAAAATGGTCAAGCCTTTGCATGCTTGTGGGATTGGTAAGGATAGCTGTGGGATAAGGATAGTTGTGGGATGGGTAAGGATAGCTGTGGGATAGATAAACCTCCAGCGCAAGCATAGTGGGACTGTATGGTCCACCCTCCCAGCTGCCACAAATATGGACCTTTATTATCAATAACAATTTAATCATTGATCCACACATTTCAACAAAACTCTTTATTAATGCCCTATTCATTGTAAGGCCACTCAACATACATGGCACAATCTCATCAGTGTGATGAGACAGGCTGAAGGAAGCATCCTTTAAGCATCTACCATCCTGCCTTGCCACTCCACTGCTCCAGCTGGGGAGTTGCACCAGTGTTTCAGGAGATTGCGCTGCTTCTTCCCTCCACGTGAAGCTCTGTTGGGGCCTTGCACATCCACAGTGTCTATCAGGTTTAGTCCTTGCCTCCATTCACCAGGCTCCATGTCCCCATTCCCTTGTTGACAGTCCACAAGCCTGTTCTGCAATATTGGGTAGCGGGTGCGCATGAGATTGTGCAGGAGGCAGCAAGCTTCCACAATCCTCCTCACGGTCTGTGGGCGATGCTGCATGGTGGTGAGAAGTACCTGGAACCTGTTGGCCAGGATGCCAAAGGCGTTCTCCACCACCCGCCTTGCCCTGGACAGCCTGTAGTTGAAGATCCTCTCTTCACGGGTGAGGTATCTGGAACTTAGGGCTTCATGAGGTCGGTTCTGAGGGAGAAGGCGTCATCACCCACAATGAAGTAGGGCAGATCTTGTGTGTCATTGGGTAGGGGTTCTGGATCAGGGAAACCCATGATGATGTTGCGTTCCAGCCCATCCTTGAGGTCACTGGCGTTGTATATCTGGGCATTTGAAGCTGACCCATTGCCTGAAGCATCGATGTGCGGTATCTGCTATCCCGCATTAGATGGGCGTCTCATGATAGGGAGCGAAGGAGAGAGAAACGACAGGAGACGAAGTTCCTCACGATGAGTGCGCCCCGAATGTCCGGGTACACGCTCTTTTATTATGCTCATTCAAAAGGGGGTGATTGTTTATTCAGAACCTAGGTTAAGCCTAGGTCAGACGGAATATACAGATTTAACAATGGCTCAAACAAAAGCAAGATATCAGGACAGACAGGATGGCAAGATTTATATTTGATCAGGATATTACTTCTTCACAAAGCTGCACGCCAGACAATGTAATCCCAAGTGAATAAACCATTTCTGCAAATGTTTGACTCCTTGTCTCTGTACGTGCCCTGTAAAAGGTCACTGAGAAGACAGAAGCTTAATGATTACACGTGAATGATACAATGTTGCAAAT